>PPKV03000008.1:0-530029 GCA_003706285.3 Kuraishia ogatae
TCAACCCTCCTCTGCTCCTCAACCCTCCTCTGCTCCTCAACCCTCCTCTGCTCCTCAACCCTCCTCTGCTCCTCAACCCTCCTCTGCTCCTCAACCCTCTACACCTTACACAAAAACAATCCTCTTGCCTCTACCAATATCCGCTTCCAACATCCTCCACCTCAAAATGCGACACCACACAATCCTCCTCACTTTCTCTCAGATCCTTGCACTGGGTTCCCACCCCCAGCCAAAAACTCTAACACCTTACACGCACTCTTCAACTCCTGATTTCCCTTGTACTCACTTAACCAACCACACAATCCTGCCCACTTTCTCTCAAATCCTTGCACTGGGTTCCCACCCCCAGCCAAAAACTCTAACACCTCCCACGCCTCCACCTCCAAATGCGACACCACACAATCCTCCTCACTTTGCCTCAAATCCTTGCACTGGGTTCCCACCTCCAGCTAAAAGCTCTAACACCTCCCACGCCTCCACCTCCAAATGCGACACCACACAATCCTGCCCACTTTGTCTCAAATCCTTGCACTGGGTTCCCACCCCCAGCCAAAAACTCTAACACCTCCCACCCACTCTTTAACTCCTGATTTGCCTTGTATGGTCTCGCCTCCATTTTTTTCTTGCTATTGTTGCTGCTGCTTTTTAGTATTGTTAATTTTGTTGCTGCTATTGTATTATTGTTAGTCTAGTTTCTGAATGCTAAAGTATAAACAACAGTATACTTCATTGTTGCTTGTGGAGAAGAAAAATGTAAACATCAGCGGGAAGGAAGAGAAGCGGGAGTAGGACCCCTATTTATGTTATCCTGGGCCTGGGCAAAAGATCACAAAGATGGGGGGTTCACTAGGTCTTTGCTCAACTAATTAATCCATGCCCACAAATACAAAAAGGAAGGTAATTTATCTTGCAGCTTGCATACCCCCCACCTCGGGCTTATTCGCTCTGAGAAAAAACTCGACAATACTTCTGATCCTTTACAGAAATTCGTTCTCATATGGCTTTTATCCAGAGCAGGTCATACTCTTAAAAATAAAGAAAACTGATTACAGTTATACCAATATGTCACAGGCTCGATTTCAGATTTCCAATGTTCCAACTTCAATAACCGAATTTCCCGCTAATACTGAAGAATCATCTATTTTTTCAAAAGTGCGGCGGATGCTTTCACAAAAAGCGGATTAATTATATGCGGACCCAACTCCAACATAAACTATAAACAGATGTTGCATAAGTGCTTCTTTAAGTTTCATTAGACTGATCACCTGCATACCGGTGCATAAAGCTATCAATGCATCTAAGGGAAAAACAACTGATTCCCAAAGAACACGAAAAGTATTGTAAAAAACATATAAAAAGAACTTGAAGATCGCTGTCTCATAAGTCAAGACGGTAATAATTACATGGGGAGAAGAAGTCAGGCGATGGAAATGAGGAGAATAGTAATGCTGACTGCAAGAATATAGCCTGGCCGGTATAACTATAACTATTTGTCCTTTATTAACTGGCATCTTTATTGTATAATGTTTTTTTACTCTAACTAGATGTTTTTAGTTAGAAATTTTTCCATCTGAATTTTTTGACTAGATTTTGGAAATGTCTTGAGCCGGTGAAAAAGTTACAAAAAGCAATTCTCCAGTTTCATAATCAATTTATGCTTCAATAATATTTCAATCAAAGGACTGAGTCAAATGGTTAAAATGTTTCCGTTGCATTAGAATTAGATATTTTAGACACTCCTGAAAACATATCATCCCTTCCATGTAAAGTTTCACGCCTTGGTATGTTATCACATATATATATAATATAAACTTAAATTATAATATTATCTTGAGATATATATGCCAAAGATATTGAATATCCACACAAGTATGCGTATAATAAGGTTTTAAAATGAATTTTATATATTAAGGATAACAGAACAAAATAGGCCAAGGCACAATGAATGCAATTTTTGGCTGAAGGGCAACGAAAAGGTCGCCATTAGGAATCGTATGGGAATATTGAAAGAGGGATTTGAAAAGATATCAATTGTCAACAACGTGGCCCTGGGAGTTAAAGAAATCGCATTGGGCAGAGACGTCGGCATCTGGTTCATTTCCAACCGTGGTGTAGGTAATTTTGAGGATGTTGAACCCAACGCTCTCACCATTCGCGGCATCACCAGGAGCACCACTTATGTAGGAATCCCAGAAAGGAGAGTCATTTGCCCTATAAATGTTTGGATCCCAAGTCCTTGCAAAGGATAAGAAGTAGCTGGTCATATAATCTACAAGGGTTTGATTATTCGCCGATGGGAAGTCAGTGGTGGTGCTGAAAAGAAAGGAGCTTGTGGCACCGTGCTCTTGAGTTCCTGCGTCAAAGACAAGTTTGAAGACTGCTGAGCTATTTGAGTTATAATCAATAGCGTTAGACCCCATGAAATACGTGGGACAGTTAATGATGTAATCGCCGAACCACTGCTGTCTCTGCCAGAAGCTCGAGTTAAAGTTAGAGCTAGGGTATAGTTGGTAGAGTCTGGAGATGAAGCTTGGCTTTGCATCTGGGAAGAGCGCAAGAGCATCGGATGTCTCTTCCTGCTGATTTGTAACGCTCTGATTACTAAAGATATATCCTTCGTATCCATCATGGTCGACGAGAAGAGGAACATCATAAAAATTTCCAGCCTTAAACTCTTCACCAGGGTAATCACGGATGAAATAGCCATCAATCATTGGGCCAAAATAGAACACACCATAACCAGCCTGCCTTCCGCCGTAATTGTCAACGTATATAGGAAGAGTTTCGTTGTACAGCGCCCCGGAAGATAAATTTCTTAAGCAAGCCAAGCCATCACAGCTGGTCAAGTTTAGAAGAGAGCTGTACTGAATCTCCTGTGTGATCTCATCCGTCAACTGCTGCCACCATGGATACTCTGCAATGGCACCTTGAAATGGAGGAGTACCCTTTCCACCGTAAGCCTGCAATTGCAGAGTGACGCTGCCTCCACCAGCACTCCCACCAATTATTGTGACACGGGCTGGGTCACCTCCAAATTCTGAGATGTGACGCTGAACCCATTCAAGAGCAGCTCTCTGATCTAACAAACCGGCGTTCAGCACACCATCATTGGCAACATCAGCTCCTCCCAGAAATCCAAACACTCCTAGACGATATTGGATACTGACATAAATGACATTCCCATCAGAAAGAGAAACAAGTGCATCACCTGGGTATGACTGGGCGCTTCCCAAAGTGTAGCCGCCTCCATGTATCTGAACCAGAACAGGAAGATGTGATGAAGCAGGGTTAACAGGAGTGAGCACGTCAAGCAACAGACAATCCTCCGAGGACTCACCAGGAGTCGATACACCAGCGCCGGGGATAAACCCAGGTGTGCCTTGGTAGCACTGAGGGCCGATGGTGCTCACGTTCAAAATTTGACCGGTGTATTGCCCTGCTTGCAGTTCAATAGGTGCTGGCTCTCTCCACCTGAGATCACCAACTGGTGCCTGAGCATAGTGCAGACCACGGTAATAGTTCACACCAATTGTTGCATTTTGGTAACCTTGGAACTTGGCATATCCTAAGTCAACGACAGGGCTGCCTACGTAATCTGCGAGGGCAAGATGCAAAAGTGAAGCAATGACGAAAAGTAGCATTTTCTCTACCATTGTCTCATTGTCTCTTCAGTTGTTATGACAAGCCATTGTAGACAATGAACGGGCAGGAAACGGCCCAATTATATAGGCCACCTAGCCATAGGCTACTACTGCCTTGTATTTGGCATTACGCCAAAGTTTTCACCCTTCTGGCCAATGCGAAGGCGAAAAGGATAAACCCCACGAATACAAAGGATGAAGAGAGGTGTATACTACTCACAAGTTATTGAAGTTTCCCTTTCGCCGAGAACTCCACCATAAGCCCCGCACCCAGTTTCTCGAGGAAATGACTCAGTGCACCCTCTTGGGGCCCTCCCAAGATGCATGCAATTATATGTCCGTTTCAGGATATGGGACATACCCGAAGGAGGGACATTCAACACTTTAAAGGGATGAAACTTCTAATTTTTCGGCAAGTAAAAAGTTCCTACAAGGCTGAACCTGATGAATAGCTGAACTGTTTGTGGTGGGGTTGATTGCATCCTGGTGCTAAATGCATTTGCATATACAGGCCGATTGATGACATTGGTTCACTATTTTCCAAGTTTCGGACTTAGCTAACCACTCTCCTATGGAAATGTGTTCTTATACCAGCGCCACTCGATTGAAACGTATCCACTGACCATAATGTCCACTACAAAATATCCAGTAAACGTCCAAGATTGGACTCTTGATCTTTGCTCTTCCATGATGCAGAGTGCATGCAGAGGGTCCAAACTCTAAACGGTTTCCCTAACCCTACATGTTATAGCTTGCCCAATTGGGCTTGCACGTCATCACCGTCCTACTTACCCCAGGCATTTCGGTCAATTACTGCGGGGGAAGAACAGAAGACAGACTAGGTTCCGAGATGTATTGAGGGTCTGAGGAAGAGTCTTTTTGTATGAGGATGCGGAGAAACATTTTAAAGATGGGGTCCAAGGATGCACCACCTTCGGATTCCGAGGGCTGCCTGCATGCACGCTTGCACCATCGTGCATAACAAATAAGAGAGAGTAAGTGGAGAATCAAGTAGAGCTGTATCGAGATGAGAGTCAAAGAAATTGTGTCAGCAAGTTGAGATATTGGTGAATTGAAGCACTACACTGTTTTGGACATATTGCCGGACTACAATGGACGGCCAGTGCAGCAGTTCTATGAGCCTCGTATTTGGCAACGCGCTAGATGCACCGCCGCATGCAGCACTATACGAGACACTTCCTTGACTTGTTACAGTGACGATGCGGGGTCAAACGAGGATCATTAAGGAGTATGGCTTTTGTAGGCTAGCTCCGGCACAATAAAATGAAATCCGTAAAGTACGATAAACAGATAATCTCGGATATGTAATATTGGGGTATTACCAAGCACGTATTTACTCGGTTGACCCTATGTAATGCTATCGTGTAACCTGTAATGAGATCCGGCTGGGCAGGGTCATGCATAATACGGGATGTACGGAGCGAAAGCAGAGATATTTCTACAAAAGGATTGACAAAAATCACGTTTCAATTAATGATCGATGACCCCAACAAAGCAACTTTTCATAAGTTGGTTCGGTAAGCCCTTGCCACCCCAAAGCTTGGGCATCGGGCTACTAGTTAACCAAATGGGGGAAAGATCATAAACTGATTGATATAATCCCGATGTCGTCTATTTGGGTTGCTTAGAGCTGTGGGATGCAAATATCTCTCCTATCCGAATATCAAAGGATAAGACCAAGTAATATGGTGTGTTTATCGCCAATGCTACAAGAAAGACGTATAGTAGAAGCCCAAAGACGACAGGTCGTCGTGCGGTATTGGCAGTACCTTATATCTAAGCCTCTTCGAGCAAGGAAATCAGTCCCCCCCAAGGAGTAACGTGTGAAAGCTTTGCGGGAGGTTATACGGTATACTTTTACCACAGAGTGTCACAAGTATAACCCCAGGAAAGATATGTGACTCAACGTTCCTAAGAGGGTGTGTCCATCTAATCTATTCGTCACCGATATGACCAGAGTTCTCTAGTTTCCAACATTGCTGATAACTAAACACGGGATTTAACCCATTCCCGCCTTCTGTTCTTCTGTTCTTCTGTTTTTCTGTTCTTCTGTTCTTCTGTTTTTCAGTTCTTCTGTTTTTCAGTTCTTCTGTTCTTTTGCCTTCTGCTCTTCTGTTGTGTAAATGATTTCAGACCCATCAATCTACCCTTAAGCTCCCTCTGGGGAGCCCCATTGAGAGGGATAAAATGGATAAAATAGCCACTTGTGTGGGAGTGTGGCTGGGGCACATCCGATGAATGGTGTGCAATACCCAGAGCGGAAACCCCACTCCATTTTTTAAGAGGTGTTCCTGCTTCCTGAACCGGTAATTCTACCTTAGTGCGTTCCTCATGCACCACATGCATGAACCCAAGAGATAACACTATCTAAGGCTGAGAGGGTGGAGGAGTAAGGGCCAAATGGGGTCTGGGTGGATATTTGTATCTCCGTACAAAACTGCTACGAAGAACCTCTTTAGTTAGATTATTGATTTTTAACCCCATTTGTATCTGTTTTTCACCTTCCCCACAAACCATGACACAGAGGAGTCGCAAGTTCCACAGGGACAAATCGGGTTGTTTTGCGTGTCGAAAACGTCGTAAGAAGTGCGATGGTGAAAAGCCAATATGTGGAGGATGCTTGAAACGAGAATTGACATGCCGATTCCCAGAAGTGGGTGATGTCTTCACTCAGATCAACGTTGGATACGAGAACGGTGTGTGGAAGGTGAGCTCGCACACCACAAATACCGCAAACACAGCCCTTGATTCATCGTTATCCAAGGGAGCGAGCACCAATGGGATTGATTCAAATGACTCCCGTAATACATCTAATACTGTAGAAATCACTCTGGGAAATCCAGGAGTGATTCCACACACTGGTTTAGAAGATGAACATGGTAATGAAAAGGAGCTTCCCAACTCCAAGCAATCAAATTGCTCGCCAGGTGATGTTATTGACACCACCTTTGGCAATCTATCCATTGCACAGCTTCGACAGTCACCAACAACGTTAAGTGGGGGTTTCCCACTTGTCTTAGATACTATGAGTTCACAGTCACCGTTATGCAGTGTACAGCAGCCCCCTATTGAGGATGTCGTTGCAATCGATGATATCGAAGAGCTGGGTTCCTCGGAACCTCCATTAAATAACACTGAGGGAGGAGGAGGAGGAGAAGAAGAAGAAGAAGGAGGAGGACTCATTGCAGTATATAATAATTTCCAAAGTGATAACTTCCAAAATGATAATTTCCAGAATGGACTCACCTCCAGAGCCCGCCATATCATCCCTAATGGCACAGTATTCGACAGTGCAAGCCCCAGCAATAGCTGTGACGTTGAGTCTGTATATGGGTTAGATACTGGAGACTCGTTTGAGACCTTTAGAAATGTGCTTCCTTCCAACCTCTTTTCCTTCTATAAAGTGGCTGAGATACCAGGGTTTGCGTCTGAGAATCTCGCAAACCGTCTCATGGACTACTACTGCCATTCTCTGGCTACCAAGATCGGTATATGTGCTTCTGAACACAATGCCTTCTTGACTGTATACATACCCATTGCGCTGAGCAACCGCTATGTAATGAGGGCCCTCTTGCTGTGGTCATGGCTCCATATGAACGATTCAGCTAACCCTGAATCCACCTCTATAATGCAGAGGCTTCATGACGATGTCATGAACAATATGAGCAAGCGACTCTCGGCTCATAGTGGCCATATTGGCGACGAGCTTATTGCAGAGGCGTTGATTGTGTTATCGATAGAGGTTCTCAAGGGGGGAAACCGTAAATGGAGGTCAATCAGCGGTGTGATCCGTAACCTGATGAATTATAAAGGCGGAGTAAAGCAGCTGATGAGTTCTAATGCCGGGAACTGGTTTTTGCATAACCTGGTGTACCACGATTTGACGAGTACTTCTGTAGTGTTGAGAGGCTCTCTGTTCTCACAAGAGGAGACCGATGTAATTCTATCGCCTGGCCCTCCAGATTCATATATGGGAATATGCAAGCCTCTGTATGCCATAATGGGCAAGATATCAACCCTCAGCGGCCAGCTCAACACTACGCTGACGGGCTCATTTTCGTATCTGGATACGATAGGGGAGGCAGAGAGGATAGAGAGGCAGATCGAGAACCTCACCCCTCCTTTGAGAACTGTTGAGCAGCTCCGTTCAGAGCAGCTATGCCATGTGTCGATGTTCTGGCTCTTGCAGGATATCTGTAAACTATACCTCTACCAATGTGTTTACCGAAATCACCCCCTGGCACTGAAAAATAGGTACTATGTGTCTAAGATTATACCCTACATAAGCCTTGTTATAGAGACACCGGTGGAGTCTGCGTTATTGTACCCCTTATTCATCTTGGGAATAGACATAGTGGAGGAACGTGATTGGTTGATACAATTGCTTGAAGGTTTATATAGAAGGGCCCATATCAGGAATATACAGACAGCTATGACATTTCTGAAGGAGATATGGGAGATGAATGAGAGGGGAATGAAGTATGTATTCTGGCCAGAAATAGCGGAGAAGAAGGGGTTAACAATTAGTTTAGCTTGATGGAACGATTATAGATAAAGATTACAGATAAAGGTTATGAAAGGTTATAATAGATAAAGACTACAAAGTTTATAGATAAAGATGCATTTGTTAATAAACTTGTTAATAAACTAAAAAAATACCACCCTCACCTGGATGTGCAAACTAGAAAAAGAATCAAAAGTATATATGCTACACCAATAGGTCTACATCATAAAGAGCATAGTCTTTATAACCCTCATGTATGTTGGCATTGGCTCGGTGGGGTTCTTCTCGGCCTGTAGCTTCTCCTCTCTGTCAATTGCATCATAGTACTCTGCTTCGCTAAAGTCCATATCCTCAGCCTTTACAAACTTAGTCTTATACCAGAACTTGTAGAAGAGCAACTCTGCAACGAATAAAGGAACAGAAAGATACGAGGCAAAGAAGTTCTTGGCCGAAGGCTTCTCTCCAATTGGAAAGAGGGCAAGGTAACCTTGGAAGATGATGATGATCATAACCACAACCATTCCACAGTACTGGGAATATGGCGCAACTCTATCACGGAAGGGTAGAGTCTTGTGGTCGATCCCCTGTGCCTTGAGGCCGGCTCTGAATCTAACACAGGCCAAGAACACAGAGAACCACGTGATGTAATTGGCCATAGAAACGAGCGACGAAAACCAGTCGTACACTTGAACACCTGTCTCGCTGAGGTTGATGTAACTGAGGGCAACACCAATGGTAACACATACGGCCAGGGATATGTAGGGCCTGCCCTGCTTATCCTTTCTGCCAAAGATTGGGTGGATGAGCTGTTGATCTGCCAAAGACACCAAACTTCTGGAAGCGATGTAGACACCAGAGTTACCACAGGAGATAACTGCAATGAGAATGAAAGCGTTGAGCACATCGGCCAACCAATTGACACCGGCTCTCTCCATGGCAATAACAAAGGGGGAAGCCAAACTTCCATTTCTGTCAAGTCTTGGATCATTGTATGGAACATTCATGGTAACCAGCCAGATGTTGCAAATGAAGAAAAGACACATACGGTAGAACACAGGCCTCACTGTTCCCTTCACCGTCTTCCGTGGGTTTGCTGTCTCACCAGCAACGATGGCAATATGCTCAGCACCGCCAAAGGAAAAACCAGCTTGAATGAATGCCGCACACACACCTTTGAAACCAAAGTTAAAGGGCCCTGGGTTCTTCCAGAACTGGAAACCAACAGGTCCATGAGCAGGAACACCACCACATGTGGCAACCAAAAGGAAGAAGATAACACCAATGACAGCAAGAAGCTTCACTAAGGACAGCCAGTACTCGATCTCACCATAGATCTTCACGGCGAAAACATTACCAAGAATCAACACCACCATCACAATGGTGAGCCACGCGCCCTCAGGCACATTGTTTGGCCAGTAGTTGATGATACCGATAGCGGCGGTGACTTCAGCAGGGAAAACCACAATCCAGTCAAAGGTGAAGTTGAGACCTAATGCAAAGGCCCATGCAGGATCAACGTAGTCTTTAGTTTGCCTAATGAACCCACCGTGAATGGGCTTATAAGAAGTCATCTCACCAATAGATTGATACATGATGAAAACCACAAAGGCCATGATAGTATAGGCAATAGCTATACCTGCTGGACCACCCTGTGCCAGAGCCTGTCCAGAACCAACCCAGAGACCCGTACCGATACCAGCACCGAAGGTGATCATGGTGATCTGTCTAGCACTTAAAGAGCGCTTGTAACCGGCATCGTCCTTGAAGTAACCTTGGAGACTGTCCTCAACTGGGTCGGTACTAACCTCTATACAGGTGTAATCCTCTTCGTGCTTTGCGTCGGACATAGTTGCAATGTGTGTTCTCTTCGATCGTGGAGTGAACCCAGAGCGATACTTTTGAGATTATTCCTGGAGTCTCTTCTCTAATATAGTATTCCACCTGGCTTATCTAATTCTTTTATCGCTGGAATATGCAATCAGTGCAAGTGCTATTCCACCGATCAAACTACTTCACCTTGGAAAATCGCACCCACCAATTCCAACGAGCGCTTACACGCCCATATTAGGAAATCGTGATAAGATAACACCATGCAGGCAGGTATATGCATATGTATGGCACTAAAATGGGAACCGGTTTCCGCTCGGGGATGGAACGCCGTAACGTAACGTAAGTAAAGGACCGCGTCCTGCATGAACGTGCATTAGTGTCCTTACACGTATTTCTGACGAGTGCATGGGTATATATATGAGCAAGCAACATTTTATCTTAGTTTTCGGAAATTCAATCAACCAAGAGATAACAGTAATATCTTCTTTATCCATCTTTAGCAGAGTCTATCCGAACAAACCAGGAAAAAAAATATGCCAGATATCGTGTTTGACATTGTTGGTACCTGCTTCTCCTACGAGAAGGCCATTGATGCGGTGGAAACTCGTCTTGGTGAAAAGTTCAAGAAGGATGGGATCGACACCAGACTGTTTTTCTTCTTTTGGTTAGCAGGGTGCGAGCGTGACTACTCGTACCTGAGTCAGGCTAAGATGTACAAAACTTTCCAGGATGTCTTCTTGAACACGTTCTACAGGTCGCTTGCATTTGCCGGTGTGAAGACTCCTAGAGAGTATGCCAGCCCCGAGGATCTCAAGTACATATATGACCAGTGGTTTTTGTTGGAGCCAAGACCAGAACTTAGAGAGATGTTCAAGATGCTCAGAGAGTATGGTTTCACCATCTGGTGTCTGACTGATGCCAGTCATGAGCGTGTCTACGGCTACTTCCAGAAAGCACAGATAGAAATGCCGGCTGAGAACCTGATCTCATGTGATTCGATTGGTGCAGGCAAACCAGAGCCACTCGTTTACACCACTATGATGAACAAGTTGCCATCTAGTGGAGATGATGCATGGTTTGGCGCTGCCCATATGTGGGACTCGTGTGCTGCTAGAGTGGCTGGGTTCCGTACCGCTTGGTCTGCAGTTCATGAGTTTGAGCCATGTTCCGAGATCTTTGGGGAGCCTGATGTTCTTGCTACTGGCCTAGTGGAGATGGCCACGAAAATTATTGCCAAACACAGGGCACTCAAGCAAGCCTCGGCTTAGACTGTCATGTTTCATGTATAGAATAATAAAATAACCGATAGGATTTCCAAACTATAATATTTTCAGCTGCTTAGAGGTTGCATACTGCCGAATATCGTTTACTGATTGATTGGGTCGCGTAAATAGGTCGCCTAGATAAGATCACCGAGGTTTACCAAGGGACTGGGGATCCTTTTGGACTCAGGGTCTCAATGCTCTTCTTCCCTGTCTTTTCAATAGGTGTGCCAAGACGAAGTAAAGAAACCCGAAACACCGACTTGGTGGGGTTTATTATCACCCTCCGATTAACCCCATACAATCTCACAAGGACTCACAACCCCACACTATCGCCTGGATAGGAAAAGATGATTCCCAATCACAGAATTGCCAAAATAGTAGCAGTTGCTACCTCTGAAGTTGCAGATTTACGGAAAGCCAGAGCCGAACACCTACGATGTCAACCAGCTTTAGTATCACCTCGGGTATCGAAGGCCGGTCGTGAAGATAGCCAGTCTTTAACGGGGAAATTGCCGATAACGTCATGACTCTTCCAATAGATTAGAATATACCACTTTTTATTTCCCCATTAATTCTATCTGGGTATGAGAATTATGTACGGCGCAATGTCATTCCGTTTTAGGCATGCTAAGCGCACTTCAAAAAGTATGCAAAATGCGGAGGTCTGCCATTTCGGAGGAGGGCCGGCCCATCAGCCGTTTGTGTGCCGCGCGATGCAGGCAAACCGTTTGCAAGGGCAAGGTGTATCTGCCAGCCAATCAACTTTATGAGTACAGAGAGGAGACCGTCTTCCGTTTGGCATAATTTTGTTAAAAATATATTTACTGAATAGAAGTAGAAAGAATTTCTAAAGTCACAACACCTTCAGGTAGTCCCCATCTTGGTTATTGGCGCCATTATAGCGGCTTCTCTACGGGTTGAGTATTTGCACAAGCGGCACACCACGAAACTATGCCAATATGCTCCTACAGCTCCTGCAGATAAGGGCGTTTAGATTATGCAGGAAACCACCACTAGAACAAATGCTAATGTACCACACACCAACATGGACAATTTGTGCCTGCATTCCCATAGAGTGCACGACCATAGCGTTTGGGTCGCCATAAAGGGAAATATCAATGCACTCAGATTATGCACGCTTCCCAACCAAAAGCGTGGCCGGGGAAGGAAGAGAGATTGGAAATTGAGGGGTATGTCAGAGGACGAAAACCAGCCCGAAAATCAGTCCACTGGATGTCATTAGTAAAAACTGACACGTACTAGTGTTGAGTATATACTTAAGAGCATTGACCCTTCGTTATCGCGAGTCTAAGCAGATAGTAACACCCAAATTCACCAACGCTGTACGATGAGATTACCCCCTGAAAACTACACTAAGCCGTTTTGGCTATCGGAGGAAGATAAAAGCATCAGTCACCTGAGGACCACGCCGGATCTACCAACGGAAGCCGATGTAGTGATTATCGGCAGCGGGTACTCAGGTGTTGCTACGGCCTATTACCTCTATGAAAATATGAGTGAGGGCAACCGTCTGAAGGTGGTGATGTTGGAGGCCAGAGAGATATGCAGTGGTGCGTCTGGTAGGAATGGTGGTCATCTTAAGCCTGATTACTATAGATCATTTGTCAAACACGAGGCGGTACACGGGGCCCGGAATGCTGCTGCGCTGGCCAACTTTGAGTATTATAATTTGCACGAAGCAAAGAAAGTTATTGAGAAGGAAGGCATCGACTGTGATTTTATTCTCACCAGGTCGTGTGATGTTCACATGACTGAAAAGTCAACGGTTGCAACCATGGAGGGGTTTGACAGGATGATGGTGAACCCATGGGTTGACCAGGGAATCAAAAACGACATACAGAGAAGTGAGGGAGAGTATGCTGTGACGATATCCAAAGTTGAAAGCTCTCCTGTAAGTGTCACCTATACTGCTGGTCAATGCTGGGTATACAAACTCGTAGTGGGGCTCCTCAAACCCTCGCTTGCCAAGGGCCTCAATGTCCAGGCTAACACCCCAGTGACCGGTTACGAGAGGACGGCGCAGGGGTATACTGTCAACACCGAGAGAGGAAGCATCAAGACCAAAAAGATTGTCTTTGCCACGAATGCCTACACATCCAGTTTGGTGCAGGAGATGCAAAACAAGATTGTTCCAGTTAAGGGAACTGTAGCCCACATTGTCGCTGCTGACCCCAAAGTGAGAACTCCACATCTTACCAACACGTATGGTATTAGATTCGACAGGGCAGAACACGATTATCTGATAAACAGGCCAGATGGTAGCGTTGTGGTTGGCGGCGCAAAGCAGTTGATATTCCCCTACTTGGATACTTGGTATGACACTGTTGACGACACCACCCAAGTGAAAGGTGCAGAGAGATATTTCGCCAACTATATGCAGAAACATTTCTACACCTGGAGGAATTTCAAAACAAAGGTTGAGAGTATCTGGACCGGAATCTTGGGGTACTCTTCGGATATTCTGCCATACGTTGGTGAGCTCCCATCCTCTCCAGGTGCCTACTGTTTAGCAGGGTACCATGGCCATGGTATGCCACGTATAATTCTCTGTGCAAAGGCTGTCGCTGATATGATACTGACGGGGAAGGGTGTAGGTGAGACTGATGTTCCTCCTCCGTATTGGTTGACACAAGAAAGGCTTAATAAGGGTGGAAATGATATTTTGGAGAGTGTTGGGTATCCAGAGCTGAGCACCATGACTATTAAGCCGAAGATGTAGGCATAATAACATATACTTTGTGTGTACAATTTTTATATAATGATTAAACTGAATTTGCTTGGTACAGAAAGTAGTTATAAAAAGCGTTTTCCGACAGACGCACGAATTCTTGGCAACGGTTTCTCTAAGCCTCAACGGTCTCGGCTGAAAACCCTGTGTACTGCTCCTCTAAGCCTTCTCATCACTCACCAAACCACCCTCCTTGCACAATGAGTAAAAGGCACCCTGCTTATTCTGTAATAGCGTTTCCGGAGTATCAAACTCAATCACTCTTCCCTTCTCCAAAACAAGTATTCTATCACTATCCATGATGGTATTTAATCTATGGGCAATTGTCAGAATAGTTCTCTCCTTAAACTCTTGACGGATGGTTTCTTGTAACAATCTATCGGTTTCAAAATCTACAGCAGCAGTGGCCTCGTCAAGCACCAAAACATTGGACTTCACAAGGAGAGCCCTTGCCAAACACATCAACTGTCGCTGTCCAACAGAGAGGTTTGAGCCACCTTCACTGAGCCGTACATCCAGGCCATCCGAAAGGTTCCCACCTTCAACGACCATAGATGCTACATGCTCTGAGAGATGGGCATGCTCAAGTGCTTGCCACAGCTCTTGATCGGAATAGACACCGTGAGGATCCAGATTGCTCCTAACTGTACCTTCAAAAACCTGAGAATCCTGAGGAATGATAGACAACTTGTGGCGCAAGTCGAAGAGGCCGATTGATTTGGTGGGGATGCCATCAATGCTAATGACACCATCGCCTTCAATGATACGGAAGAGAGCAAGCGTAAGGGATGATTTACCAGCACCGGTTCTGCCCACCACACCAACTTTCTCTCTGCTGCCAATATCCAAAGTGATATTCTTCAGCACCAACTCCAGCTCTGGCCTATACCTGGCTGAGTAATCCTCAAAGGAGATCTCACCTCTGCTGGGCCACTCCAATGGAGGTCTGTTGCCTTCAACAACAGGAAGCGCTTCGGGCTTAAGACGTGTATACTCCACAATACGTTCAACAGAAACGATATTTGCCTCAACCTCCACACTCATCCTCACAATAGAGTTGAGAGATTGCGTCACCTGAAGAGCATAACTGACGGAAAGACCAATAAGACCCGGAGTTATCGAGTCGATGTTTAACACAGCCAGGCCGGAGGATCCCAGTATGATTAGAGAACCAAGAAATTCCAACCTCACGGCCAGCCATCTATTAGAGCTGACAGAAGGATGCAAAGCTTTCATGTTATTGTTAATCTTCAGCTCGTTCAAATGCTCGAAATGACCAGATCGCGAGTATCCTCTGATCGTGGAAACACCGTTAAGAGTTTCCTGGAAGTGGGCAAAGATTGGCGATCTCGAGACAGACTCCAGTCTACGAAGCTCTCTTGAAGTACGTAGATAATAGCCTTGGAAGTACTTGTAGAGAAATCCCAATGGGAGAACAAAAATTGCAAACTGCCATGTCGAGTAGATGATCACCAACAGGGTGAACACCACTTTCACCAAGTTGGTAAGGCACATAGAAATGACCCTCGGCAAAAGCTCGTCAATCTTGTGAATATCACTGGTGAACCTATTCATGATCCTTCCAATAGGGGTTGTCTCAAAAAAGGACATCGGAGCTCTCAGCACACTGTTCACCATACCACTGTGAAGAGCCCTTGAACCATTTATACTACACACAAGCGTCTGCACTATAGCCCTCACGAATACCAAAATCGAAGAGCACAATCCAAGTGCGAGGTATACCGATAAATACATCCCCACATCTGGATTGTAGCCGTATCTGGAATTGACCTCAGACCAATGCTTCAACCACACGTTGCCTGCAACACCAGCACCTGTTGAAACAACAATCACAAGCAAGAATAACAACACACCACGAATCGTACACGCCTTGCTATAAGTGAGGTAGATATCGTTCTTCACCCGGCCTTCCTCATGCGCTTCTGTCTGTGATTCGGGCATGAACGGTTTCAACTCCTCAACGCTGGCTCTCCTTAAACTTATGGCATCATCCTTTCCAATAGCAGCCTTCACTTCATCAGCAACAGAAGAGCCGATTGAAGAGGTATCGTCTGGGCTATGTCTGTGGTGGTGAGATGCCTCTTCCAGCAATATGCCCAAGGGATTTGTTTTGCCAATCTCGCCTGGCTTTCCTTGGGAAACAATCACACCGTTCTCAACCATCGCTACGTGGTTTGCATAGTTGAGGATATTCCTATTATTGGTGGCCAAGACACGGCACTTTGAGCGCAAAAGACCTTCTGGCCCTAAGACATTACACGTGATATGCTTTCCTACATGTTCATCAACAGCAGATAGGACGTCATCCATAAGATAAACGTCGGCCCGAGCATAGACGGCACGCGCGAGAGACACCCGTGCTTTCTGTCCACCGGATAGAGAAATACCCTTTTCTCCAACCTGGGTTTCATCTCCATTCGGAAGCACAGAGAGATCAGCCACTAGAGCACATGCCTTGAGAGTGCTGTCATAGAAAGCTGGATCCCATTTATGGCCAAAGAGAATGTTCTCTCTAATGCTACCGTTCATAATCCATGGTACCTGAGCTACATACGCTACAGATCCGTGTAACGCAACAGAACCGCTCTCAAGATGAAGGTCGCCGAGCATGGCCTGTAGAAGCGCCGATTTCCCCGACCCAACACGCCCAACAATACAGTTCAGGTCTCCCTTATGGGCTGTATATGAGACATTCGACAGTGCCTGTTTGTATGGATTTCTGCTCCAGAGGTAGGTGCCGTTCAGTTCAAGCGCAACATCCCCCACAGCTGCCGGTTTGGGGAGTCTCTCCACAAAATCCTCGAGCTCGCCAGACCTGAGAAAGTTTGACACACGCCCAATGGACACCTGGGATTCGACAACATTGGTCATAACCATGGGCAGCTGTCCCAAGGGGAACGACAAAAGGTTGAAGAGAGACAGTGCAGTAAAGACGATATCACTGGAGAGAGGGGTATCGCCTGTATAGACGAAAACGGCAAAAGTACTACAACTAACCAAAAATGGGGCACAATCCCAGGTGAATTGGGAAAATGCAGAGAAAACACCAATCTGCTTGAGAGTCTTGAGCTCCTTTTTATTGCGCACCTCTTCGAGCTTCTCTTTGTAGGGCGTTTCCCACGCATACAGCTTGATAGACTTGATGTTGTTGAGGATTTCACTTATAATGCCACTACGCTCATCTTTATTCTTCATCTGAGCTCTCTGAAGCCCTTTTTGAGTCTTGACGATCTGCGCGTTCAAAGGTACCATCACAACCATGATAATAACCCCAACCCACATCGAGCTTCCCATTAGCTGGTACAGCGAAGCAAGACAGAGAAGTATTTGAAACGGCGAAGACCATAATACTTGAATGTTCTGCACAAGATCATGTAGTCTTTGAGTATCCACAGCCATCAGATTGACAATATCACCTGTGGACTTGCCCTGTCTCTCCTCACTGGAGAGAACCAAGGATTTACGATACAGCTCGCCAATGAGCGAGCTCTTTATCTTCATTCCAAGATCCGCAGCTGTCTGAAAGTATTGATGCAGGCATATCGTCTGCATAACAGACACCAAAAACATATACATGACTATCATTGCGCCGCGGATCGCAGGTTGGTCGTCTTTATTCTTCGAATAGTCGATAAGTGCTCTCAACAGCTGCGGCTGGACGAATGCAATGACATCCTGAAAAGCTTTGAAAACACCACCAATAAAAAACGGCCATCCATACGACTTTGCAATTGCCATTACCAACGAGTTGGAAGAGAGCCATTGAGAGTGTAGAGTTGCGCCCAAACGGTGGGATTCAAGATGCGATGGAACAGGAGGCAGATCTGTCTGCTTGAGGTATGTCTGATAACCCTTTTTCATTAGCGGCGATAGCCACAGAAACGTTGCCTTATCCAAGATATTAGCTGTATCATAAGGATTTCCCTCATTTGGAGAGATACGGAAAAATGACTCCAATGCTAATATGAATATGCCGTTGATAGTGAGAAACACTTCAAGAACCATTGCCAAGGAGTAGTCATCCCGGGCAAAGTAGTTGATGGCACCCAGAAAGGATAATACTACTGAAGCGAGCCAATATACAAGTAGCACACCACTGGAAGTTTGAGATTTGTACGATTCAATATAGTGGACGATGAATGCCGTTGCGACACCTGTGGTTGCAAATAAGCCCATGGCAGGATAGTAGGTCGAAAGCACCGCATGGAAGCCAAACTGGAGCACCACCAAAAATAGTTTAGCAAATACCCACCATCTCGTGTTAATTGTCCTCGTTGGTGATTTCCTCAGCCGAACAATCTCAACAATACCACCGACGGTTATACCCATACCGGCAACTCCAGTGAGGAATCGCACCACACCAGGTGATGGGTCCCCTAAGGGGGTGATGATTTCCAAGCCCATTATGATAGAATAAGAATCATCTAATAAAAAACCTTTTGCCATTAGCTTGATACCGATATTCACAACATCCACCCTTGGCAACCTTTAAAAAATAGTGTCAGAAAATGTTTCATCAACACCTCGAAACGGCTGTCGCTGCGCCTACTCTGCCAAGGCACCGTGAATATGCACACCGGGGTTGGATTTTTGCCCGTTTCTCTTTTGTGTGCGTACGCCGCGCATATCGTGCATGAAGGATCCACCTAATTAGCTAAAGGCTGCATGAAGAAACCACCTAATTAGCTAAAGGCTGCATAAAGAACCCAGCTAATTAGCTAAAAACTGCATAAAGAACCCACCTAATTACTAAAACAGCATAAAGAATCCACCTAATCAGCTGGAAACAGCATGCATTAGGAAAACCGATAACTCTAAGACACACAGCCGCAGAAACTGTGCTTGTTAGTACTTTTGTACCATGCTAAAATATACAAGAGTGCCGGGATTTGTGTCTCCGGTTTGTTTGAAACGGACCTTTTAAAACAGTACCCTCGTTCGAGATTGGATGCTGTCCTTATGAATACAGTGTGAGTAAGATAATAGTTTGATTTTCAACGAGGTTTGTCACTGAAAATACCAAACACAACACTTGCAAGATGTACCTTTTCTCTTTGATATACGATGTGATTCAATCTTGGATAGAGTCTCTGAAAACAACTACAAGACAGGACACGCTTCCTTCAGGTTTGTGAATCTTCTTTGTTCTACAATATATAGTCGATTTGAGAATAGAGTTTAACATGATCTGTTATCAGTTAGGTCATTACCTGGACCAAAGGAAAAACATGTAGCTATGCCCAACCGAATTATCCATGATGCTTCTGGAGCTGACCGCTTTTCAACTGATGTATTCGTTGCATCAGTTTCCAACAAACCTCCGTCACTTTACCCTCTGTCTTTACCAGGTCCTGATCCAGATTCATTTCCTTATTTCTCTATGATTCATCAAGCAACAATTCTCCTTTTGGGGTGTGTACTTCTCGTGAAGTCACTTAGACCAAGGGATACGGTTTTACCGACTAAATACAGAACTGCTTTTTCAACGCTATACCCTCCAAATCAGAAAAAACCCTTTACAGCCAAGGATCAACATCTTTATGATAGTATTGGAATGATACTTAGTAACCATAAAGTTCTACTTACTAGCTCTACACACCCAAAGGAACCACAGGAGCCAAATGTAGAATGTCTGATGCCCATAGATGAAGTAACAGGAAATCCTATTGAGATTCCTACAAGTGAAGAGAAAATCTCAATCCCAAGAAGGAATCGAATCGAATCCAAACTGCAAATCCCCAAACTTGCTCAAGAGGCCAACGCAGTCAAAAGACCTTTGACCTCACGTTCATCGAAAGCCGAAATCTCTCAAAATCTCAAGTCTCTGCTGTCTTCTGATCTTGACCTGGACTCCTTCCTAGAAAGAGAATATGGAGGCTCGGACAATGAAGAAGAAGAAAGATATATGGCACCACTTGAGATTCTAAACGGTGAATATGAAATGTCATATATTGATTCTCTGTTTGAGAGTTTCCAGGGGAAAGAGACCTCTACCAACTGGGAAACCCGTTGTTCAACCATGGCAACGCTCAGGACAATGTCCCAAATGAATATCAACACGGAGGTTTCAATGTACGTTATTACTAAAGTGATGGAACACCAGCAGAGTATAGTTGCAATGACAAAATCAACACGTTCCAAAGTGGTGCTACAAACAATAAAGCTAATGAGGGATATGGTCATATTCAGAGACGATTATGAGCTTTCTTATAGGTGCTTCACTACCTTCATCAAGAGCTTGATCCCTTTGACGTCAAGGACCAGAGCAAACTTCATAAGCGCAACTGCCATAAAGAGCCTCTGCCTGATGTTTTCGGCAATAACCACAGATGGACTGGTATCGTGTTTCGAAGAATTATTCTCTGTGCCTCTAGAGAACATGGACGACACGCCATCGACAATCTTATATATACTCCAAGTATTTGCATGTAACCATTCCCAAGATGGATCGGGCCTCTTACACCCTCAGTCACTAAACACGCTGGTTGAGAAGATATCCCCATTTGTAACCAAACTATCCAGACATCCTCGTGAAAGCGTTCGATCCCAATTGGTTGAACTGTGCTGTGTATTTCATTGGACAGGCTGTGACATATCTCATTTGCTTTGTCAAATGCAACCGCAACTGTATAATAGAGCAGCAACTATGATGTCAAATATGGGAGGATCCACCAAGGGAATGAGTATTAAGTTAACAGACATGATGCAAGCCACCACAGAGGATACCTTCACGCATCTCCTCGATGTGGACAACTTGGAAAATATCACCGCCATATCAGCTTCACCACGAAAGAGGAAACGGTGTATTTCTTCAAGAGTATCCAGCTTTGACGGTGCAAAGAGGTCGGCCATGAAGGGGCTCCTTTCGGATCCCAACAACCTAGACGTCCTACGTCGGGAAACTACCGCAACCCATTGACTACATGATGAGCATCCCAAATAAATAGAAACATAACTTTAAGTTTCGAACGATCATTATATTAACTTAAAAATTAAAACCTCCCTACAATAAAAAAGTATATAAAAAGAAAAAGTGCTGTTGCTGTTGCTGTCGTGTTCCTCATTTTCCTCTCGTCACACAGCGAGTAGTTCTCAACAGTCAAAATAGGCAAACAGTGGACTGGGCGGGAGCAATTAATAGCGGTGTTCATTTCGAACGGGTCAACCCCCAACGTGTGTGTGTGTGTGTGTGTAAGGGGGTCAACCAGCATAGAAAAATAACACCAACAATTCATATGCCACCAACCAAACAATAGTCTGTCTCCTCTGCCTCCTGAAATACTACTCACTTTCTGCATCTTCTTATCATCTAGTCAGAAACCGGGGGAAGTGTTGATGTCTTTTGAAGAGAGTCATCAGCATTCACCTGTTCCACGATAAGACCCTCCTCTCTAACTCTCCTAAAGAGACTCTCCTGCTGTTCGGCAGTGAGCTCGTTCTTCTTCTTGTTCTTGACATGATACATTGGGTTGAGCTGGCGCAAGTTGAGATTTTTGGTGAATGGCAGATGGCCCCTTTTCTCTTCAAAGAGCATGAGACCAAGAGTGACGATAACAGCCAACCAGTACAGGTTGTAAGCCAAGACACTGCCGTAGGTAGCGGAGTTCTGCCATCCCAAAAGAGCATTGAACACGTCCCAACCATTATCGAGTTCTGGGTTACAACAGTTCACGTGCCAAACAACAGAGTGGATATTGTAGGAGCCTGGACCATCGCCACTCTCGGCTGCATCACCACCAGTCTGCTGGTTGAACTGGTATGTCTGAAAAGACCAAACGGCACGAGAGAACAAGCCGGCACTGATCAGGTAGAGAATGGCGGTGGAGATACACAAAAAGACCTGGAGGGAGACGGTGGATCCACCATAGAACAAAAGAACACCAACACCGATACCGGTAATGAGGCCGGTAATAACAGGGATGGGGAAAGAAGTGGCCGGGGTTCCAATACCGACACCACCAACAAACACGACAGCCTCAAGGCCCTCCCTCAGACATGTAATGAAGGGCAAAAGGAACAAGGCGTACTTCTTAGCTAGGTAACCAAACCTCCATCTGTCTCTCTTGACGGCAGGTGTAGCGAGCAGAGCGCGGGCAATCTTGACTCTCCACTTTGCCTGCATCTTGTTGACTCTCAACAAGGCAATACCCATGAAGGAGATGATGACGGTTGCCAGCAGAGAAAAAATACCCTCCCACAAATCTTCAGACTTGGACCAAATATCTTTACCCAGAGAGTAATAGGCTCCAATGAAGGCTGAACCAAGAACAAGACACAGAATGACACCTGAAATCGCGCCCACCCACACCTGTTTTCGTAACTTTTTGTACACCTCGGGGCTGGCAGAACCAATACCCTGCTTGAGGAAAGCGAGGAGCACCGACACCACGATGACGGCCTCCAAGGTCTCTCTCAACACGATGAAGTAGATTTCAACGTTGAACACGTTAACCATTGTGCAGGTGAGAGTGAAGAGTAGTAACGAACAGCAACGTACGCAAGAAAAAAAGGTACTCTACAGAACACAGAAAAGGAATTGTCAAGGTACCTTGTAACAAGAGAAGGAGGAGGGGCAGCTTTTATATAACTGGAGTGATGGTGGACGAACAAGGGCCACAAAAGCGCCTAACCTCGGGCGGCTGGGGGATATGACGTGAAACGGCAAGTAGCCAATGGCAGGAGGGGTCCTGTTCGAAGCCCTGCAAAATGCACGCAGCAAAATTTTATCTATATGATCAATGTGCATGGAGCGTTTGAGAAGGAAAATCAAAACGAGAGGAATGTGAGAAAGCGTCTATGCAATTCGAACTTCGAATGTTCATTGTAGATGGCTCTAAAAAATATATTATGGATAAACTTATAGCTTCTGAAGTTTTTTTCGGGGGAAATCCGAGAGAATTGGAATCTACGATTCATTCAGGGTTCTGCGGTTGTCATGGTAGTGTGAGCGTTAGCCTGGGAGACATGCATAAGGATGCGTGTAGGGCCCAGGCAAAAGTTATCAGATCATGCAGGTTTCTGTGTGCATTGACTGGGGGACCGAGCGTACAACTTGCTCACTACAGGGAGAGAGTAAATGCACTGGTTATGTTTTCGTTATGTCTTGCAACACCCACTTTGCAACACTTAACAGCTCAATACTCTATAACAATTGGGTGAGGAAAAGCTCTTTTCGGTTTTCTTTTCCTGCCACAAATGTATTGCTATCGCCATGGCTCCATCTTTTTACTACACCTCTCCACCCTGAACTGGATTCCTTTTAACCAAGCAGCAGCTGAAATGCCAACTGTATAGAGATATACTGACACCCTCCCCTCCCATCTGCTACTGTCCACTATCCACTGACTGTCTGTCCGATTGCCTTGCCCTTTGTTGCTGCATCGCCTTGCCCATGCGGCTGCTATGCACCAATCTCCCGCTATGCGTTTCGCCCGCATACAAGAACTCAGCTTGTCCGATATCAGCGAGCAACATTTAAGGCGCCCAGCACACAATGTCGATGGCCACTGGAGAGAAATTTGTTCATGTCACCAGGCAAATTAAGGAGTGTCCCGGGAGAGAAGATCTCTTTGTCAAATAGATTCAAATACCGATATCGGTTAAATGCATGAATACACAAGTTGGCGTTCACTTTCTCCCCTTTACCGGTCTGTGGCTTGTTCTCCCTCTTCCTTTTCCTTTTCCTTTTCTCTCCCCTCCCCATCCGCCCTGCGCCTCTTCGCTCTGCGCCCCTCCCTCACCGCTGTGCTCTCTGCTGTGCTCTCTGCTGTGCTCTGCGCCTGTCCAGTCCCTCCTTCTGGCATCCTTTTTGTGCCGCACTTGCCTTGCGGGTAACTATTCAGCCTCCGTTTATCAATTCGATCTCCTCCACAAAAGTGGCTCTCTGATTCCCCAATTACGAGACAAGACAACAACTAAAACCTAGACAAGCAACTGATTGATAACCAAAAGTTGCGGGTTTGATAGCTGTATTTATATTCATATACACATAGATTTATATATAGTTGCCCCAACTATCATATATATTCTCAGCTTTGTTTATCGCATCGCCCAATGCTTGCTCTTATCTTGTAGCTTGGCGACAATGGGAAGCGTGCTTTAAAGATATATACAAGACAAACACAATAGACCAGCATATTTATTGAGCTTGAATTCATACATGACATAGCCATGAAGTTGATACTACTATTCTCATTGCTGAGTTCGTTCTTTGCTTGCGCTCTTGCAAAAGTACACACATATCGTTTCACAGCGTCATGGGTTGTTGCGAACCCAGATGGCGTCAAAGAGAGACTGGTGATAGGACTTAACGGGAAGTGGCCATTACCGACTCTGGAGCTCACCAGAGGCGATACCTTGGAACTTTACCTCACAAATGGAATGGAGGATCGTAACACCTCTTTGCATTTCCATGGACTGTTCCAGAAAGGCGTCAACTGGATGGACGGACCCGAAATGGTGACACAGTGTCCGATCCCCCCTGGGGAGACGATGCTATACAAGTTTGAACTTGAGCAAAGCGGCACTTACTGGTACCACTCGCATTCCGGAAGCCAATACGGAGACGGCTTGAGAGGCGCTATCGTAGTTCATGATCCGTTGGACGATGTGTTACTCCCTGCTTATGACCATGAGCAAGTTATCACCGTCTCTGATTGGTACCATAAGGAGACTTCCGAACTAATGGATTTCTTTTTATCAAGGTTCAACCCCACAGGTGCCGAGCCTATACCCCAGAATGTATTGTTTAACGATTCACGTAATGTCACCGTATCTGTTGAACCTAACAAGAAGTACCTGTACAGGTTTGTCAACGTGGGGCTGATGGTGTCACAATATATATATATCCAGGGCCATAACATGACTGTTGTTGAGATTGATGGAGTTTACATAGAACCAAAGGAAACGAGCGTTGTTTATCTTGCTACCGGACAACGTGTTTCTGTGATTGTTCATACGAAGGAGGATGCCTCTACAAACTACTGTTTTATGCAGAGCATCGACACGGAGATGCTGGATGTTGTCCCACCCGATTTGCAGATCCATGGAACAAACTGGCTCGTTTACAATAGCAACGCACCTCTTCCAGAGAGTTCAGCGGTCATTGACAAGTTTGAGCAGCAAGTTATTGGTTCTGATAACATTGACGCTATTGTGCTGTCAGACTTGGACTACGTCCCATTAGACAAGGAGGCAGTTTATGATGACTACGACTACCAGATTGTCGTAGATGTGGTGATGGACAACCTGGGAGACGGCGTCAACTATGCCTTCTTCAACGGCACCACTTATGTGCCGCCCAAGGTGCCCACGCTGATGTCTGTGTTGTCCAGCGGAGAGTACGCCAATAACCCCAGAGTGTACGGATCAAACACCAACTCGTTTGTTTTGAACCACAACGAGGTGGTTGAGATCGTGCTCAATAATTTCGATAACAATAAGCATCCTTTCCATCTACATGGCCATCAGTTTCAGATAATCAAAAAGTCTCCTGCGTATGACGAGGACCCGCATCCTTATAACCAAACCGAAGGAATAACACATCTCCCTGAAATTCCAGCACGCCGCGATACGATGGTGGTGAACTCCAATGGCCACTTTGTGATCAGATTCAAAGCAGACAACCCAGGCGTTTGGTTCTTCCACTGCCATTTGGATTGGCACCTGGAACAAGGGCTGGCTCTTACACTCATTGAGGCGCCATTTGAGATCCAGAAGATGGCGCTGCCAAACGGTGTGCCGGAAGACCATCTCCAGATGTGTAAAGCTGCTGGTGTGCCACATCTTGGAAATGCGGCGGCTAACAAGGGACTGGACCTTACAGGCCAGAACCTGCAGCCCCAACCTCTTCCTGAGGGGTTCACCTTCAAGGGCTACATTGCCATGGCAGCATGCACCCTCGTTGCATTGTATGGGTTATACTCCATTTATCAGTTTGGAATGGAGGATGTTGTTGAAAGAGGAGAAGCCAAAGATAACCTTCATAGTTACGATGCCATTTGTGAGGCATTAGAGGGGACAGGCAACGATGAATTGATTGGCGAGATCAAGGCGTTAAAGAGAACGTTGCTTGGGGAGGGCCGCGCCAGGGTTACTGAAGAAGGAAGGAGTTAAAGGTACAAATTGTTTCACAAGCGCTTGTTCAACTTGAGAACTGTATAGCGGTTGACCGCAATTATGCATATACTATAAACATCCTCTTTTTGTTCCATACATTTTTCACTTATACACTTACACTTGTATCAACTACTCCTTGGCTTGCACCTCTTCGACTTCTTCCTCCTCTGACGATTCGTCATCGAGGCTCTGGTTCAGGAGATCAGAAGTGTCACCACCGGCACCGCCCAACTGGCTGGCCAACTGCGAGATATCGAAGCCACCAGCACCACCGGCACCACCAGCAAGCTTCGAAAAGTCGAGGTCACCCATACCTCCCATGCCTCCTCCCATACCTCCTCCCATGCCTTGGAACCCTTCCATTCCGGCATCTGCCTCTGGCTCAACTGTCTCCTGCTCGTCCTCATCAACCCATCTGTCGAAATCGGTGTGGAGATAGTGAAGCTTTATCTTTTCCTTGGTGATACGCGGCCAGAATTCCTCTTGTTTCTCTGCCTTTCTAATGACAAAGAAGATGTGGGATCCGGCAGTGTGGTACTTGGAGTGCTCCACATCAACGTCTTTGTAAAAGTCAATGTCCAAGGCATACTTCTGCTGGTCGTGGGCTGACACGGCGGTCAACGATAACTTTGTGGCGGTTAAGTCAATCTTAACCTCGTCTGGGTCACCAATGCGTACTGTAACATAGAGGAGGTTCTTCTCAGCGTCATCAGCGTTGGATCTCTGAGCCCACAAAACTAGTTGAGTTAGTTAACTGCTGTTGAGGAAAGGAGTTGAACCCCTCTTTGATTGGGGTGCTGAAGACTTGGCAGAGATGTGGTGTGACAATCGGATCCACAAATTATGGACACCAAAACACCACAAACACCACTGTAGATGATGTTGTAGATGGCGTTGCAGATGGTGTCCCAATAGTAACCCACATAGCAGTCGGTGAAGAAACATATAAAAAGAACACACAAAACAGTCCCACTTATATCATGTTTGCCTCACATATTTGGTGTGGGTGGTGGTGGTGTATTTCATTTGCCAATTGTAATGTTTATTCCATCTAACTTCATCCCTTGTGCCTTGTCCTCTTTGCCGTTGTCTCGGGACACGCTTATCTATGGATCATACTCACCTTCTGGAGGAATCACAGACATTGTTGCAATTTACCTTTATAATAACAATTGAGAAAAGACAATTCTGGCGAGATGTATTTGAATAAATAAATACCCCAATATATGTATATATATTCGATTGTCTTTTGATGAAACTTACAACTGACAACTCTTTCTATTAAATATTTCCTTCTTGTTCATCCCGCTTGCAGATGTGGGTGAAGACACATAGTAAATGCGCAACGTCCAAACAAGGTACCCGCCAATGTTGGCGTCGGCGCTAGGAAATTCCTACCCAGCGAGGGGGATAGGGGCAGAGCGTGCCAGGCCAACTTTGCGTTTGTGGCCCCAGAATCTTTCCAGCATCTTCTATCTGCATGGGCAGCGTAGCCGTACGAATGGCTGAGATGGAGAGGGCAGGGAGGGAAAAGGTAGCAGGAAAGAGAAACAGAAACAGTGCAAGGGGAGCCGAGCCCTGCAGAGCCGCATAGATGGATATAGAGTGTGTCCTGAGACTTCGCAGGATGATCTATCCTGTGAAGGACATCGGGTCATCGCTAGGAGGAGCAATGAGAAGAGCAACCGAGGAGTGAGAATCATCTCAGGAATTTATATATCATATGGATCTTGTGTCATAATGAGCTTGCAGGGATTATAACCATTTCATATGATAATTTTTATTCACCACTGCTTGATATGAAACCTGTACCTGCCATAATGGGTATTTACGATAAATCTAATATATTATATATCATATTATTAGACTATAGACCCCTTGTGTACATACAGCCTCGGATATATGTATGCCACCACAGCAAATACAAACACCTTCCCGTCTCAATACTGGACTGCGTGAGACTCCTACCTTAAACAGCGAACTGAAATAATTCCGGGCGCCATTCTCCAATTCTCTCATTTTCCACTTCTCTTATTCCCAATTCTCCTATCCTCTCTCCACAGAATGATTCGATGTTCCTCTCTGTATTGTTGCTATCTCCCCACTACTCTCGTCTCATGCACCCTCCTGCATCCTCGATAGTCCCCGTAGTCTCTGTTCTCCCTCGTTACTGCTACTCCTTTGAGTCGCACACCTCTTCCCTGCCCACTTCATCTCTGCCTAATGTGTCTCCCCGCTAAGGTTGCTGCTCCACAGCCTTCTGCGGGCTTCTCCTGTGCTCCACAGTGTGATTGCTTAGCGGTATACCGATTATTGGGGGGAGGACATATATATACATATATATGGAGTAATTGAGAACCACAAATCACCCACCAGTTGCCAACACACATATACATACGCACTGCCCACTTCAATTGCTATAACCGCCTTTTGAGCTTACCCTTGTGGCTCTCTCATAACTTGATCTCACTCCCTGACTGTGCACCGCAAGATAGAGTACCCATCACTGTAACTACACAGTAACTACAGGGTTCAGCAGCCACGGCACAGCAGCAACGGTACAGCGAGAATTCTTAGAGCCTGTATTATATTACTATCTGGTTACATATAAATATAGACATCACTAGCTATCACAACACTCATGTCACAACGGGAAGGAAATGTCATTGTGGTCTCGAATAGGATTCCAGTGACTATCAAAAAGGACGATGACGGCAGCTATGAATATGCAATGTCATCGGGTGGACTCGTCACCGCTCTGCAAGGTCTCAAGAAGTCGTTCAAATGGTTTGGCTGGCCAGGTCTGGAATTGCCGGACGAAGATCGTGAAAAGGTCACTCAGGAGCTCCGCGACAGGTTCAAATGCTTTCCCATCTTTCTCAGCGATGAGATAGCAGATCTCCACTACAACGGGTTCTCCAACTCTATTCTATGGCCCCTATTCCATTATCATCCAGGTGAGATGAACTTTGATGAAAACTCCTGGGCTGCTTACATTGAGGCCAACGAGCAATTTGCAGAAGCCATTTTAGAAAACGTCAAGGACAACGATATCGTATGGATTCACGATTACCATCTGATGCTCGTGCCCCAAATGTTGCGTGAGAAGCTTGACAAAAAGGGACTGAAGGGGGTCAAATTGGGATTTTTCCTGCACACACCATTCCCCTCGTCTGAGATTTACCGTATTCTGCCGGTGAGAAGGGAGATTTTGGAAGGAGTGCTGAGCTGTGATCTCATCGGATTTCACACTTTTGACTACGTGAGGCACTTTTTGTCCTCTGTGGAGCGTATACTTAAGGTACCTACATCACCGCAAGGGGTCATTTACAAAGGTGTAAAGGTGAGCATTGGCGCTTACCCCATTGGGATCGATGTTGAGAAGTTCACCAACGGTCTCAAACAGCCAAAGGTGATCGACCGTATCGGTGCTTTGGAAAGAAAGTTTGGTAAAGATGTGAAACTCATTGTGGGAGTGGACAGACTTGATTACATCAAGGGAGTGCCACAAAAGCTGCACGCTTTTGAAATCTTTCTCTCTGAGCACCCTGAATGGATAGGCAAAGTTGTTCTTATTCAGATCGCTGTCCCCTCCAGAGGTGACGTTGAAGAGTACCAGTCGTTGAGGGCAACTGTCAATGAACTGGTGGGACGCATCAACGGTAAGTTTGGAACGGTGGAGTTTGTACCCATCCACTTTATGCACAGATCTGTTCCTTTTGATGAGCTGATTGCTGTGTATGCCGCCAGTGATGTTTGCCTGGTGAGCTCAACAAGAGATGGAATGAACTTGGTGAGCTATGAGTATGTGGCTTGTCAGGAGAAAAAGCATGGCTCTCTTATTCTAAGTGAATTTGCAGGAGCAGCACAGTCGTTAAACGGTGCTATTATTGTCAATCCATGGAATACGGAGGAGTTGAGCGAGGCCATAAACGACTCCTTGTCGATACCTGCAGAGAAGAGAAAGAACAATTTTGACATGATGTTCAAGTACATCGCCAAGTACACCGCAGCATATTGGGGGGAGAGTTTCGTCAAGGAACTACAAAAGATAAAATGAAATGCCATGGGCATCATCATATATTACGACTGTTTAATACTATTAGTTGGTTTCTTTTCTATTTTGCCCTTCATATATTTTTATTGACTTTTTTATGTTGTTGCTATTATTTCTTGCTCAAGGTTCTCAATACAGGATTATCTAATATATTTCTGAATTTCTTCTATCGGAAGTGTTTTATACATACGTCAACCATACCGGCACACAGAGGACAAATGAGGAGTGGGAAGGGAAATTTTCTCACTCATCAAGCGTTCTCAGTTCGTCTTGTCTTTGGATAAATGTCTTTACACTCTCTACATGAGGCTGAGAAGTAACTATGGTTACCAAACTAGTAAACAACAAAGATTGCCACAAAAGTGAACGTATCGGATGTGAAAGCATCAGAGGCTAAGGATTCCCTTGTCATGGCTAGGCAAGCCGCAATCAATTTCGCTTACGGTATGGTTCTGCATATACTGCATAGGATAATTCTTTGATATTCCATATATGATATTCAGTGCTTGATAATTCCCAAAGCGAAGGCGATGGATTTGAAGGCTATCTATTTGAATATATGCCCCATAATTATCCATTGTTTTGCTATAATAAACAGGTTTCCAATGAGCTCAAGTGGATTACTTAGATAACCAATACGGCCTCTGTTTGTCTGCTTGGTGTCCCCCTCACACACTGCTTAGGGTGTCACATGCGCGATCTTTCGGCTAAGACTGCGAACGGCGTACGAGCGCAGGGCTGTAACAGCCTGCATGCAAGAAAGGCTGAAGGCATCTCCCAGCGCGTTTGTACCATTTGGTTCGGTGAGACGCAAATGTCACAAAGCTAAATGAGAAAGATAGACAAACATAAGCGACAAACATAAGCGATAAACAAATGGAATGATTTTTTTATGACTATCAATTAATTTTTCAGGCTCATACCAAATACACTGCAGGAAGGTGGACAGAAATATGAACAATTAGTGGTGTATACATTTAGTTAATTTGCATGAAAGTCTCTCTGTGGTGCTCTGTGCTATGGTGTGCATGCAGCACCAGTTCAAATGGACCACCAGGAGCCAGACTACAGAAGGCATCAACTCCATGAACAACATTTCGATGATTTTGTCAACCAAGAATAATATTTTTGCACTAAGCAAATAAATATGAATACAGTAATATATATTGAAACAGCAAATTGTGTATGCATACCTATTATAGCTACTTCTCACATTCCTCGGTCCACCCCTCCATAAACTTCCAAGTAACGCAAACCTCTTTGAGCCTGAAGATAGCCAGCAAAAGGAACTAAGATTTGATATTAGAAGCTTTAAAATTAAAGTCAAGGGGGTTTTGGGCAACGAAAGTGATATATTTCTCACTCGAACTTGTTAATCTTTCTCAGCTTCAGCAAGTGTTGCTGCAAATGCACAGGTTTGTGGTCAAGTTAATTAAGTTTCAGCAAGTTTCAGCTTTGTGTTTTATTAACTCCCAGCATATCCACTTCTCCTGGATCACCAGAAATAACATAAATACACCGCCGCCTTCCCCATTCCTCGATTCAAGCCGATGTTTACATTTTTCTTTTCTCAAGCTTTTGCTCTTTCTCTTTTTCACTACTAACTATACTTGCAAAGCACTTTGAAGACTTGGTTGGTGGGACACCCAAGTTGGACAGGAGTTGCTGCTCTGTTACTTAGTAAAACACTTTGAAGACTTGATTAGTGGGACATCCTAGTTAGAAAGGAGTTGCTGTTCTGTTACTTATAGCACCTTGAAGGTTGAAGGTTGATAATCGTAAGTACTTTCCCCAGGTATTTTCTGGCAACAGACTGCAGAAGCATCCTACGAAGATTTGGTTGGTGGGACATCCGAGTTGGAAGGGGTTTCCGCGCTGCTTGGCTAGGGACAAAGTTGCTTGCCTTCTACTAATAACTACTAACAACATATCCACTTTTCTTACCGTCCAGGTGTTTTCTGGGCCAATCGAGACTGTTTCTGATAGGCACTTTAGTTCTCAGGGAAAATCAACAGCAGGTCACTACACGGGCACAAACAGCGGGTCATCACAAGACCACAAACAGCATTACACAGCAGGTCACCACAAGGCCACAAACAGCATTAATATCAGCCGCCACAAGGCTCCCACCATTACCGAGACTAATGTTGACCTTGAAGAAGGTGTTGTCTTTTTATGTAACCTTGGAGGTCCCTAACACTCAGTGGGTTATTCTTAACCTAGTACTACGTTACCATTGATTATTCTGATGGCGGCGAGAGAGTACGACTTGATAGGTTTTGTTGTTTATTATTATTTTGTTTTCTATTATTTTTTTCTATATTTTTCCTTGCATTGCTTTTTTGCTTGTATAGTTTGTATAGTTTGTATACTTTATTTATTGGGGTCCCCGAACATATAGAGACAGGAGTCTTCTCGTTATATGGGATTTCTCTTGTATGCTATAGTGGCTCCAGTTTGTCAAAGCTGTGAGTCTGTCCGCAGCTAGGGAACAAGCCCCCCCCTTTGTTTCCTCCAGAGGGTTCTTAGATGGTCGTGTTCCCATCATAACTGCTTTTGTGTTCTTGCTCCAAAGTTAAACTCACGTAGTCAGGGACTCATAGTTGAGGTGCCATAGTTAAGCGCACATATATACTGAAACCCACGTAGTGAAGGCACCAGCCATACTTAGGCTCACATACTCAAATCCACGTATTTAGGCTCACACAGTTAAGTCCACATACTCAAGCCAACATGCTCAAGAGCCCCTCTATCGACTACAATAAGAAGAACATGTATGGCGATTGATGACACAAAATCAGCTCACTCATCAACAATATAAAACTTTCGAGAACATTCTATCTTGCCGTTCCTCTGATCTTGTTTCTATCCATCTTTCTATCCATCTATCACTATGGTAGTACATCCTCCCTGATTTAATTCATTTCACGAACCGATAAATTTATAGTCCATCATCCATTGCTTTACACTCCGTAACCTGTCTATTGAAAATCTTCGTGTTCTTATACTTATAGCAACTTGTTTTCAGTCTTCGGTTTGCTTCAACTTCCACCCCCCATGTGATGCCTCTACAACGTGATATGCACCTCCGGTGATGCGCGTTATCTTCTCCGCGCCTGTCCCACAGCGCCTTCTTATCTCTCGCATACAAACGCACATCCTCGCTCGCCTTGGCCCCTCTTTTCTTTCAATGCACAGCACATCATGAGTGCTCGTCTGCCCGTAGGCTGCGTCGCCAGCAAATTTCTGTAGGCAGGAGAGAGGGGAGCTATGAGGAAGAGACCGAGAGGTGACCAATTGGAGAAAGAGCGTAATAGGAATCTATCTAATAATGACACAGATTCAGTAGAGGGAATAAGCATTTTCATTTTCACTTCGTGATTGTTTATTATACATATATTTCATTCTACATTATCGAAATCATTCACTTGTATATGCAGGGGTTCACAGGGAAGAGACTATGATCCGTTAGTAGAAGCAGAAGAAGCATTTAGAGCAGAGAGTACAGCCTACACAGAAATGACATTGTAGTGTTTATAATATTGTCGGTACCAATTTTAATATCCATTTTGTACAGTATACAATACATAGCATAGAGCAGATACACCATCTATCTCTGAAGCTCAATTTCCAACAATATGGGCCAACTACTCTCACAACCGATTACGGAAAAGAATATCCGAACAATAAACCGTACCCATCTTTCCCATGTGGTTGGAGAGATGCAGGGGTATAGGTTAACGATGGAGGATGCGTACTGCGATTTAGATGATTCCATCGACCTCACAGGAAAACCGCTGGAAGGTGTAGTGAAGGGCAATTCGCTCAACCTCAGCGTGTTTGGAGTGTTTGATGGCCATGGAGGGTCTGAAACTGCAGAGTATGTAGGGCAGCACCTTCCCATAATAATAGCACGGGAGTTGAAACAGCACGTGCAATCAATTGTCCCATCAAATGATAAGATCGGAGGCGCACAGAAGCCTGAAGGAATGCCCGATTTCTTTAGCACATATCTATTGGGACAGATAGACATTCCAGGTATACTGAGGTCGTGTTTCGTGCAGTGTGATGGCAAGGTCTACAAGCAGAATCTCAACTCTGGTACAACGGCTGTAGTGTGCACGATAGTGGATAACCTGCTTGTTGTTGCGAATGCAGGAGATTCGAGGTGTATAATTAGCTGTGATGGAGGGGCGGTGAAGAACCTTTCATTTGACCACAAGCCCAAGAATTTAGGGGAACTGATGAGAATTCACAACAACGGTGGGTCTGTTAACCTTAATAGGGTCAATGGGGTGCTGGCACTGAGCAGGGCGCTAGGGGATTTTTCGTTCAAAATCCACAGGGGGAACAACTACTCCAAAGTAGTGCACCATAAGAAGAAGCTCACTGCCATTGCACTATTTAAGAAGAAAGATCCCAGAAAGAGGGGTCGGCTCGAGGATATCATTGATAAGGTGGATGAGAGCCATGTGATGACACCACCAGAGGAGTACCAGGTGACTGCAGAGCCGGAGATTATCATGCATAGGCTAAGCGCGGGTGATGAGTTTGTCATATTAGCATGTGATGGTATATGGGATTGTTACAAGGGAGTGACGCTGGTTAACCTTGTCAGACATAATCTGAGCCTTGGCAAGAAGCTTGCGGAGATTGTTGAGATTATTTTAGATAATTGTCTGAATATGGCCAATACTGTGACTGGGATTGGATTTGATAACATGACGATAATTATAGTTGCATTGCATGGGGACAAGAGTTTGGAGGAATGGTATGCCGAGATGAAAAATAAGGTGTTGAATGAAAAGTTTGGCAGATAGAGTTTAGGATACGATTGATGAGATTTACTTTTATGAATTTAGAGTAATGTATTTAGAGTCACCTGTATTTAGAGTAACTCGTATTTAGCGTTGATAGTGGCTGTAAGATCAGTCAAAATATTCTAATAATATACGATTAACTAAGTAGTATCATCAACTGCTGATAATAGATTAGAGTGTATTCTCATAATTTGTTTTTAATGATATCATTGTATGGATCTTTTGGGCTTCGCAGAAGGAGTCGCGTAGCCTTTTGCGCGTATCCCTAGACCACAGAGGGATCCCCTGTTAGAAACATTCCATCAGTGACACCTACATAATCCCAGAGGATCAACCAGGATCAACTACGGGAAACCCGTTTGGCCACAAAAAATGGTGACTAATGAGCAATTCTGCATATTTTTTATCTTACGTCCACTTTAGCATATTTTACTTGCCGCTATAAATTCTGCGTTAGTACCAACCATCTTCCACTGGCAAAAATGTTAACCAACTTCTCGCGCACCTCACCTTACTTGGGGGAGCTCCTCTGGAGTCCCTGTAGGAGCCCCTCTGCCCTGCTATCTCTGGTAGCAGGCTGCCTGTCCCCACAATGAGGCTCTCTCTCCATAGTGAGCTCCTCTTCCCCACACGGATATACGCCACACCTCGTTCCACCTCATCGCTTCTGTCACGCGCTGCTCTGCTGCCTACTGTCCTCTCTTGCGTACACCTATTAGGAGTAATCATTATACTTATCTATTCCTTTGAGATGGCTTGTCTGTGCTGTGTCTGTCTATGCTGTATCTGTCTATGCTATATCTGCCTATGCTATATCTGTCTATGCTATATCTGTCTATGCTATATCTGCCTATGCTATATCTGTCTATGCTATATCTGTCTATGCTATATCTGTCTATGCTATATCTGCCTATGCTATATCTGTCTATGCTCCATCTGTCTATGCTCCATCTGCCTATGCTATATCTGTCTATGCTCCATCTGCCTATGCTATATCTGTCTATGCTATATCTGCCTATGCTATATCTGCCTATGCTATATCTGTCTATGCTCCATATCTATATGCTCCATCGCCCCTCGCATGTCCCACCTTTCTAAATTACCGCTATTTCTTATGGTCAGTCACACACACACACACACACTCTCTCTCTCTCTTTCTCTACCCGTATGGCGTGACTCTTAACTTCACTGTGTTTCCTCGACTCCAATGCCATCACCTCCCCACTGTCTACACGTACATACCCTTACATGGCGCACAAGGCGTCTGATTTGAGTTCTCGCATCTTTCGGCACCTCTTTGTGTGCTTGTCACCTTCGCTGCTGCACTGCTTCGTGCGTCAAATCATCGCACGGTTATTCGTATGAGGTGCATAAACTGCCTCTTGATCTTTTTTCGCTTGAGAATCTAGTGGTGTTATCAGGCGTTGATCTACTGTGTGTGGTGATTGGACGATTATTCTCTGCAGGGCTGGCTACAACCACATAGAGAGATTATTGGAATTATTAGCATTATTAGCATTATTAGCATTATTAGCATTATTAGCATCATTTGCATCATTGGCATTACTGGCATTACTGTCTTTATTAGAATTACTGGCATAACCAGGTACTTGCCTTTTTGTTATTGCAAATGATAGTTTTACATTAGATATATCGTTTCTTTCACATTGCATCACCAGTGTTGTAAGAATTGCGGGTATTCGAAGTATTTCAGGTATTCTAAGCATCACAGGTTGTCCCAAGCATTCTAGCTATTCTAGACATTCCAAGCACTCTTAACTGCTGCTTCATCTTCTTACTGCATACCACCGTTTTACTGCTCACCATCTTATAACCACACACACATCTGAAATACCATCCCATACAAAAAGTCATCGCTATAGATCTCTATAGACCGTTGTACATCTCTATGGTGTATTGCCCGCCATCATAACACCCACATGGTTTCCGTGTATTGATATGGCATTACCTAGTTACACAAAGCGCTCCCCACATTCACATGCACACTTTCCACATAAACTCCCTCTCCCTCACAATTTCCTAATATACACATTGCGTCACTTGCCACAACAGCAGACATAGGGAGATATTTATAGGCATCTCAACAAAGATAACAATATATTGATCATTGGCACACCTTGAGCACAGCAGCCAAAGCACACAAGACATATCAGCGTAATAACACATGGACATTATACATCGCAAAACCAACATTTATCAGCCATGTCCACACTCCAATCGTGGAGTGATCCACTTATCACACTGCTAAAAGACCCAAACTTAAACAAAGAGAGAGAGAAGAGCAACCAGCTGTTGGATATAATAAATGCCATTTCATCGAACGACAAAAAGATAAAAGTCACATGCATTCAAGGGTTCCAGATACTAAGGGACCTGGAGAGAGTAGAAGTGCGAACAACAAATTGGGAGTTTCTCACCCTGGAGATCAACATCTCCAACAAGCTCTACTTGGACGACTCCGATAAGCAGCGGCAGCAGTTCAATGGGAACGTCGCCAAGAGGGTTCTCGCAGCGTGTTTAGAACTCCACAAGGTGATGCGTGATCTAGGAGAGGAGATAGAGGAGATGAACTATTTTGCAAGAACATTGACTCCCTTGCAGTATATAAGCGATCCGGGAACAATATTGACAGAGCTATGCTTGAGGGTGATCAAGTTAAAGGGCCAGTTGGATGACAGCATATCCATCAAGTATTCCAAGGCAAAGTTGATCACCATGTCCATTGACCTGGAGAATATGTTGTATGAGAATGCCCTGGATGGCTCCTCCTCCTCTCTCACCGAGGAAACGGTTTCCAGCTACAAGACTTTCATAGAGTCTCTGTTGAGCCAGTTGGATGATTGCGTTTCTTGTAATGACACCATTGGCACCGTTGAGTGCATTGCAGTGGTGAATGACGTCGAAAAGATGTTTGAGGCCATGAAGGTTGGGAGGGACCAGCAAAAGAGGGCGGTCCAGAAGAGGATTGATACGGAAGAGACAGAGCGGACCAAGTCAGTGGCAGAGCAGGCCAAGTCAGCCGCTCTTTGCCATCCTCTGGACAACGAGCAGTACACCACCTATGACGGCTATGAGGGGGTAGATGATATTTCAAGTATGGACTTCCACCACAGGGAAGGCGTACAGGAATCTACCCTTTTCGACTCCGTGCCTCACCTCTCACACTCTGAGTACACAGACTCATCTTCACATGGGTTCCCTACAAGGCCCAGGAGGTCATCTCTAACCAGTGTGTCGACATCCTCGTCTCTGCACAAGACCAGTTTAACAGAAGAATTGCCATATTTGATGACAGCATTTGATAATGCCAAAATGGCAGAGGAGGATCTCAAAAATGCCTTCAAGGGCAGGAGTCAAAAGGAGAAGAATAGCATCAGAAGGAGCTTACAGGGCTCTAGGAGTGGCACAATGAGCCCCAACAGCAGTCAATATGGTGGGTCTTTGCTTGGTGGAGGCTCACCTGCATTATCGTATACAAATCATATCCCCAGCAGAAGTAACTCACCAATGGGCACGCCTGTTGGGACTCCAAAACTGAATCGATGGGACCTGAGAGAGGGGAGGTTGTCTCCTCGTCTTGGCGGTGAGGTGAAAGGTGGTGATGTAGCAGGTGGTGATGCATCTAGTGATAAACACAGCGTTGTTGCAAAGAATCTTTCCTCTCCATTAAATAATGTATTGTCAGGAGATGTGTCAAATAGGGGAAACTCCACTGGGCTCTCTATTGGGCACACTTCATTATCCACTTCTCCACCATTAGTCCATATCCCATACAATTTGGGAATGCCATTAGGCTCTTCATTGAGCACTGCATCCGGCATTCCCAATTTACGCGGCGTAGCATCATCACTTCCTCAACACCAGGGCCACTCTCTATTGTCTACTCTGGGGGTGAAACCGCAGATCATCAAAGCCGACCTCCCGTTTATCTCTTCATATCCGCAGTCTTCTGATGGTCAGCGTGGCTCAGAAGAGGGAAAGGAGAATGTTAGCAAGAGTGGGTTCGCTTTACAGAGCAAGCCTGGAAAGATGATTTCTGGGGACGGTGTTTCCCCGACAGGGGGTGTTGAGTACCCTGGAGTTGGTTTCTCCGGGGTATTTGGTTTGGCTCCACGTGCATCTCCACACATGCCGTCAGATCCTACAGAGTATTCTCTTCATGATATAGATAATTTGGTAGATTAGATAAAAGGGTGTGCATAGAGGATACGATATGAAAGCATTCAATATAAATGGTGTGTATTTTCTACACGTAGAGCGAGTTGCCTGGTTATCTACTTTAATACAATGGAGTGAGCTGACGATATAAAGTATGTCTCATTACACATTTCATAACTATTTACATGTACATAATATCACAATCTAATATGAACCCCCACCCAACGAGAGGTTGGCCCTCTCTATGGAGCTCTGTACGTGAAGAGCCCTTGAATCATCAACTTTGAACACAGAGGCTCTAATGATACGAGGGTCAATTCTCAAACTTCTCACAATCTCTCTTTGTACAGCAGACGAACAGTCAAACAAAATCACAAACTGAGACCCTTGGAAGTGAGCTTCCTGTGATTTACGAATGATCTTGGGTAATGGCTTGAGACCTAGAGAGTGAATCCTACGCACAACCCCCTGGTTCTGTATGATGAGCTTTCCTACTGTAGAGACGACCCTAAAATGGGTGTTAGTATTCGTATTGTCTTATATCAACACAAAGTCATATGGACATTTATACAGATATGCATATGTCAGAATCTCTGCCCCCCCTTGGTATACTCACTCTTTTGCTTCAGCATTGACTGCGTTTGGTGCCAACACACGGGCTATTCCCACTAGTTCGTAGAGCATTGTGTGAGCGTGTGTGTGGCAGTGGGTGAAATGCAGTGAAATGAAATGTCTGAGAGAATGAGGATCTATGAAGGACTATAAATGTTTCGGGTAGCCTTCCAGCTTTTGGTGTAATACGCTTTTCGATCCACTTTGTATAATCCACTTATATCGTTGTGTCACTTTATGCTGATGGCACCGGGCTCTCTCTGAAATCTTTCACCATTAATATTTGGTAGTGTGGGTATTGAAATAACACAGGCAGAGGAGTGGCAGGCAGAGAGCAGGCAGAGAGCAGGCAGCGAGCAAGGCGGGAAGAAAAGAGAAGAGAAGAGAAGAGAAGAGAAGAGAAGAGAGCAGGTATCTGGTTATAACACGTTAAGGGCTCTGCTGGTATGCTCTGCTCTGCTTAGTGTATTGTAGAGATTCTATACATAATCTGCCTTTGTTCCTGTGTCAGCTTTTACTTCTTGTCCTGCCTCTGTCTCTGCCTCTGTCTCTGTCTGCCTCTGTCTCTGCCTCTCTCTGCCTCTGCCTCTCAGCTTGCACTTCTTATTGAGGTCGCCTCTTTGTGTCACGGCGATGGCTGCCCAGAGAGCGCTGTGCCTCTCTCCTCACTCCCTCTCCCTCTCCCTCACTATGGCAATCGCCTTGATAACCACAAAGGCTGTGTGTGCTGCCTACACAGATTAGGCCATAGATTTGCATACATTCAGCCATACAGTTCAGCCATACAAATTGGGAAGGGTGCATTAGATAACAAAGAGGGACACCACACTAAGATAAAGGAGGTGGGAAGAGTTTGAAGGACACACAGCTTGGAAACTGGGACCGATAACCTCGTATTTTCTTCATATATCTTCAAATTCAATACTGTTTTGGAGTGGCAAGTGTTTATGCAATAGGGTTCTGTTGGTTGTTAATATTACACAGCCTCCGCCATGTTTGAGTGGATGTTTGGAAAGAGGGTTACTCCTCAGGAGCAGTTGAGAAAGGTGAGTAATACTAGATGAATATATATATTTCTCTATACAACCATATACACATGTGGTTATCTATATTAATGTATTGATATGGGGTATTCTTGTATCATTCTTTGATTTGAACGGCTGGTTGCTGTATCAAGAGACTCCCTCTCTCTCTCAGCTTCTCACCCCCTTACTAACTGTTTAGAACCAACGAGCTCTTGAGAGAACTCAACGTGAGCTGGATAGGGAAAGGGTGAAACTGGAGTCCCAAGAAAAGAAAATCATCCAGGAGATCAAAAAGAGTGCAAAAAACAACCAATTGAAAGCTGTGAGAATCCAGGCCAAGGATCTCATCAGAACGAAAAAGCACATCGAAAAGTTCCAGCGTATGAAAGTTCAGCTTCAAGCCATCTCTCTAAGAATTCAAACAGTGCGTTCAAATGAGCAGATGGCTCAGTCTATGAAGGGTGCCACTATGCTGCTCAACTCAATGAACAAGTCCATGAACTTGCCCCAGCTCCAAAAGATCACCATGGAGTTTGAAAAGGCAAGCGACGTGATGGACCAAAGACAGGAGATGATGGATGAGGCTGTAGGCGACCTGATGGATGATGAGTTGGACGAAGAAGACGAAGAAGAGGTGGATGAGGTTGTTGGTAAGGTACTTGACGAGATTGGAATCGATCTCAATAGCGTCTTGGCCGAGGCTCCTAACGGGTTGTCATCTGGAGAGGCCATTGCTGCAGCTCCCCAGAGGACTTTGGTTGCCGCTGGCGGGCCTAGTGGTGGGGGCGCTGGCCATGAAGATAACGATCTACAAGCAAGGTTGGATAGTCTCAAAAGGACGTAGAGGAGGATATTCTCAAGAGGATGTTGAGGAGGATATTCTCAGTAGGATGTTGAGGAGGATATTCTCAATAGGATGTTGAGCAGGACAGTGAGCGGAATGAAACTTATGACAGTGGTTGATACGAGCATCATCCAAGAGCGTTTTAGATGGGCCGTCGTTTTTTTTGATTATATTTTCTACTTGGGTTTAGTTCAGTAAATAATTCTATCTTGTATCACCCTTCTTGTCACACCTCATTCGCTGCCTCTCCACTCTGGAGGCTGCACGCCCCACTCTGGCCGCCCCATCTTTGTCCGTATTGAATGCGTCGTGGCTTGATCGATTACTGCACCCCGTCTACAGCCCCGAATAACTATTAGCCCTATAAATGGCCAATCTGGGGTTGAAACACACCCGAAATATAATAAATACTCATATATGCAAAATAAAGTTGTTATTTGAGTTGACGCCTATTCAATGATGGCTTTAACACTTTAGTATCAGGGCTCTACATCTTGGCCACACTGTACCTCTGAAGACTTTACAAGCATACAGCAACACTTTCTCCAGCTGGCATTAGTGAAGCAGAATAGCATCGGTGAAGCAGAATAACGGGGAGAGGAAAGGTGCCCTGATACTCTTAGTTAGGATCGCACAACTTTCACAGCTACAAGGATTGCAGGACATAGTTGCCCGGTTTCCGTTTAGAAAGAGAGTTTATATATCTAGTGCAAATACTCCACTTGGTGTGAAATTCCTTTAGACACCGCCACACTTAGCCACACCTCACCACCCACACATCAATGGCATAGCTCACCAACATGTCCTTCTACGATCAGACGGGGCAACAAAGACGGATTTCAGCGCCGGCCCTGCCTCTTAAACCGGCAATATTACAACATGGCGACTCATTTGATGCCAAACTCGCACAGTTGACTGAAATGTTCAGTTTCCTCACCACTGCACAGCTAACTACGGCTCTGAGGGATAACAACCATGACGTAGATAGGGCCACCCACTATCTTCTTGATGGTGGAGATGAGTTTCTGAACAGAGATGGTACACTGAGAGTGGCAAGTGGAGAAAGTGATCCTGTTCCTGTATTTGACCAGGGCAGAGCTGACATAGAGCATCTTAAGGGTATGTTTCCAACCATAGCGGTAGAGGATATTGAAAGGGTCTATGAAGGAGACGGCCGCGATGTAGAGAGAGCCACAGATTCCCTATTGAATTTTGATGTGTTACGGGAGTATTCAAAACAGAAGGACGATAAGGGGAATGATGGTGGTGTAGAGAATAGATCAAGTAGAGACGATCCTATACAAAGAGATTCTGTAGTGAGTAGTAGTAGTGATAGTGGAGGTGCAAATGATATTGGCTCTTCTTCCCGTCCTATATCCCGTCCCACCTCTCGCCCCTCTTCTAGGGCTTCTAGGAGTAAAAGCAGTAAGAAATCCAAGCAGCAACTGAGCGAGTTCTACTTGGACACATCCACTAAACCGACCAAAACATGGAGTGAAGTGGAAAGACAAGTGTCTAGAGTTGCTGAGCTCAGCGGGTCCTCCCTGGCTGAGGCCAGAATGTATTATCATAAGAATTCAGCGAGGGTCTCGTATGCCATTTTTGATGTAATCAATGGGGTGGATATCGATACAGGTGAAGTTGCCCCTATGAAGAAGGAGGAACCCGTCTCGCGGCTAAATGATGATAATGAACCTCCCAGGGACTCTAGTGGGTGGATTATTCCTTCCTCTACTAGTTGTACACCTGGTGGATCACAACTTCCCAAGGCCCAGTTAGATGCTCCCATAGGTGGAAGGGTGCAAGGGCAGCCCGGCAGTCGTGCTGCAGTAGGATCGTCGTTAGGATCGTCGCTAGGATCATCGTCAAGCAGCACTTCTAAGAATAAGAACAAAACCTTCGTCTACTCTGAAACGTCTGAAGAGAGCTTGTTCCTTGAAGAGCTTCGATTAGAAAATCCATTCTTGAGTAAATTACCTCCTGATTTCCTCCCTAAAGCCTTGGTGAGGTTTGAAGGAGATACATCTAAAGTTGTACAGATGGCCTTTGCACTGATGGAAGATGCCTCGTTCAACCCACAGAATGCCTTGGGTAGTAAAGACTCTATAGAAAGCGCCAGCAAGGCCATATTATCCCCTAATCTTTCTGTCTCCCCCCATGACATAACACTCAAATCTCGCGCTACCACTTCTGTAGTGACAAATTCGACAACCAGTGCGATACTGCAGCCTCCCAAAACATATTTGCCAGGAGTTATTAAGTCACATATGGACCCTGTAGGCAGTTCGACTCCACAACTAAGCGATGAAGAGTTCTTCTCTAGAGGGATGGAAAGTGCGAGAGTCACCCGATCCCTTGACCTTCATACGTATCCTCTAGATACAGCGATCAGGACCACTTCCATGGCTCTTGCGCATTGGGTAAGGGAAGAGGTGATGAAAAAACGGATGCAGGCAACTAGCCATGCCGAAATGTCTGCTAGAAGCCTTCCTGCTTTGTCCATCATCACGGGACGAGGAATACACAGTAAAGGTGGTGTCTCAAGGATTAAGATCCATGTGAAGAAATTGCTGATACGGGAGGGTTATATATTCGAGGAGTTTAGTTCGAGGTTTGAGGTTACTGGAAAGAGGTGATAACACAGTGATATACGATGCATGGCAATGATGTAAATAGCGATATACGATGCATGGCAATGATGTAAATAGCGATATAATGTGTATAATAGGTCATAAATCATCAGAGTGTACATGTGTATGTCTATGTGTATGTATGTAGGTGTATTTCTTTGTGAATGCTGCAAGTAAATCTATGTATTCAGACTGTGATATTCATTTACACATTCATTCAACCGAGTACCCAAAGATAGATATTACATCTTGGGAAACTATATACAGGTTACCACATCACATCTATTTAGCATTCCTCCTCTTATGGGCAATGTTACCACCAAGCTTCTGCTCCACGTGGTTATCCTCAAGCAAGTCAAAGTAATCATCCTCAGCGAGGGCTTCCTCACTGGCAGAGACAGCGGGGTCAGAAGCGGAGGCTTCCTCACCGGCATCCTGAGCAATTCCTGAGCTCTCAAAGGCAGCGTACTTCTGTCTGAATTTATTGAGCCTTCCTCTTTGGTCAACGTCTATAGGTTTCAGGTCCTGCCTGCTCTCGTTCCAGAGAGGGTTATTCCTCTGGTCTGTGATCATACGCATCTCCTCCTTGGGGTATTGTGATCTACGCTTGATGATGGAGCCATCAGAGAGCTCTACAAGGCACTCAAACTTGTAATAAATGGCCGGCCTGGCCTTACCCACTTGGATCTTCTTCATTGGACGAGGTGGTATACCTGTAGACACGCTTGGTCTGCCACCGGCAAAACGCTTGAACACCAGCTGGCTTGGTGCCCTGACAGTTGCTTTTATCGAGAGCATTTTAGATGTATTTGGAGATGGTTTATGTATGAAAAATATGCAGTGGCGTCTGTTAAACCCGGATTATGGGAACCCTCTCCTGAATGATATAGTGGTGAGGTGGTGCGGATATGTAATCTATTGGCAGTAGCAACGGGTATGAAGTGAGTGAACAACTCTGATGTACACACACCTACGCAAAAGAGCCCGATAAAAAAAAGATACTTATATACGGAAATCACTCAATACTAATAATCACTCAATACTAATCACACAGACATCATGTTTTTGTTGCTGTAAGTCAAATCTACCTATAATTCCTTGCATCATCTAACTCTTCAGCCTTCTGCTCTCTCCATATGGTGAAAAATTCCCAGCATAATAATTGAACAGCGCACTACGCTGTGGGGGTGCAGAGAAACCACCACTTAACCATGGGAGTTTGTATGGTCATTTTGTAAGGGGATTTTGTATGGCCATACAAAGTGGTATATATTATACGTAGTGCGTCGTTAACTATGGTGAGAGCAGTTTAGTACTTAAAGGCGATAAATTATTTATATATAGGATGATAATATGTATTTGTAACTTGTATTGCTGATTTTGTAATATTTTTATAGATATGGCAATATCCATTTGGCTGTGGATTGTCAAACAAATATTCCGCGTATTTCTCCCTCTCTCCCTCCCCGGTTCCTTTATTTCCAGTCTCACCCATTACTTGAACCTGGTCACGCATATTTGATAATTGGAGAATTGCAATAACACGATACTTGTAAAACAATATTTTCTCTTTCGTTTTTCATTATCGCTACATATAATAATACATAGAAGTATCATCAAGAGGCCCCATTAGTTAATATATTATCACCCTTAACGTATATCGGCTCTGTTGCGTCCATCTCACACCTCCACCGTATCATCTGGTGGAACGATATCCATTACATCCTCCTGCCTCAATAAACCAGCCAACTCCTCCAGCTCAGCAGATGCCTTAGGGTTAAACTTGTGTAATCTAGTAAAGAGATCATACGAAATGGAATCGCTTTTCTCTTCGACTCCCCCTTCGTCTTCTTCATCGCCTGCCCCGTCATCGCCTGCTTCCTCCTCTTCCTCCTCTCCTTCATCTCCTTCCACTCCCTCTTTGTTTTGTCTTGATTCTGACATATTGAACGTGGTTTTTGACTTTATCTCTTGAATTCTCGCCAAGGAAATAGGCTCCTTCTTAGACAGACAAGTCAGCTTATACCTGATGATGGCCCTTACTCGAGTCATTGTAAGCCAGTCAAACCACCCGTTGTTCTCACTGCAAGAACCCACCACATTCGACATGGAACTTAACACTTCAACTACATCTTTGTCCAGTATGTCGCCCAATTGAAACGATAGCATGCCTGGCATCTCTGTCCCATTGAATAGCAATCCTTTGGGAAGGAGCCTCAAATCCTTATTTTCCCCATACTCAGCTCTCGGTGCCACCTCCAGCAAAGGAGGTACTGTGTAATCCAAAGCCCCCAGAGGAGCGTCTGGCCTCATGTTTATCTCTTTACTCATCTGTCCAACCACTCTGAAGGACTCCACTTGGTGCCATCTGGCGCTCACGTCTTTTCTAGGATCATACCCAAACTTGCAGAAGAGTTGTCTCCAGGGTCCCTTCTTTGTAGAATAGGCAGCATACGGCAAGGCCTGCTTGAATATGCTCTTGAGCTCAGCAGGGAAAATAAAAAATAGATGTCTTCTCAGCCAGATAGGTTTTAGATCGAACAAAACCTTGAGAAGTTTAATAGCTTCTAACAGCAAGTAAGATTGAGAAGAATAGAGGAGCTTGCTGTTTATGCCCTGGTGTTTCTTCAACTCCTCCACTGCTTTTACGGCCCTTTGGTATCCCTCTTCAAGACGAGGGTGGTAGCTTGCAGGAGCCTCTTTATTCCATTCTATAAAGATGGTGTGGAGTTTTGGCGCACTATTCTTATTGGTTACAGCCAGTTCTCCATGCTCATTGGTATAGGTAGAGGTGGGATTACGTGTATAGTTGTATACAAAAGGTAGAGGAACTTTTGAGTAACGTGGTGTAGGAGGGATGTCCAGCGGTGCACCTTTAAAAGTGCTATCTGGAGTCATTACCTCCTCAGCAAAAGTCTTGATCTTATTCAAATCGCCTTTATATACAGATTCCTCAAACCTGGATGTAAACCCCATGTTCTTGGTGATGGTTTGGAAATCAGCCATCTCCCTAAACCGAAAGCTCTTGGCTATAATGGCTTCTGGAGTCACCTTGTAGTGCACACCGAGCGATTCACACTGCTGAAGCGCTTTTTGAACATCATAGCCGCTTCCCATCAGTATGTGTTTGGGAATGGACACCTTCAATAGGATGCTCGAGGTATCCACCACCGAAGATTCAATGGGGTGCTGGTACGGATCATTTGGACGAAGTCTCAACTCTAGCACAGGCGGTGGTGGGTTACTAGTGCCATTGAGGGTAGCTCCGCTGGTTTGATAAGATTGACTCGATTGGGTGGAATAGTGACTCTGGTTACCATTGTGGTTATGCGTATGATGGTGAGAAGCCTCCGTTGAGGGACCTGTTGTAGGAGTATTGCTGGTGGCTTCCAGTATACATTTGGCGATTTTTGCTTCACCACCAACCATTTGTATTGCTTTGGCGGTGTTTTTCACCTTCAATGGGAAGTCGATGCACGTCACCTTGGGGATGTCCAAGTAGTGTTCCTTTGCGTACATAGTGGATGAATTTATATATCTTTATACAAGATTCTGTGGTGGCGGTGATGATATCTCGATACGTGTGAAAGCCATGCGCATTCGTATCCTTTTGCTTCCTTATTCCCTTGACTGCATAGGGCTAAAAAGAGGATTCCAGCAAACAGAGAGCTGGTAGACACACTAGAAGCGTGGGATGTGGGGTTCTGTTTACATATATCTTTTCAAGAGATGTAAGAAGAACGATCTAACCTTCAAGAACGAGCTAGTCTTCTGTTGTGTCTGTCAATTGACTCTACGCAACCCCTCCCGCCTTTACCTCTGGGGACGCGCTCTCGCGTAAATAAACCATACATATATAAACTATGTATGCGTTATGTATGTTGCATGCATATGGGGAGTTTACTATGGAGAGTTTACCATGGAGAGTTTACTATGGCAGCATTAACTATAGCTAACGATGGAGTGGCTACGAGGGATTAACATCACTGGCTGGAATTGGAGTGACCATATATAATATTCACAACAATCTTGTATTGTAACTTTTAAATTTTTTGATACAATTGTAGATTTCAAATCGCTTCCCTCCGTGGTTGTTCCTCACATAGTTGTTCCCCCATGGCTGTTCCTCACATAGTTGTCCCCTCAGGGTTGTTCCTCCTACAGTTAGCACTACATAGTGAACTCCACAGTGAATTCATAGTCAGCTCCACAGATCACCACACACAGTTAGTTAGCTATCAGGGACTCGATCAATGTTAATATAATATATCATCATGGCCATTTTCCCGCCATTCCAAGCCTCCTTATACAAAACAGAGACGGCATATTTTTAAACACAAACTATAACAATATACTCACAAATATATATAAACAAATATATATGTAAACACACATAAACACACATATATATTATTGTTAAATACTTTATCCCTCCTGTCTGCCACATGCCTTACACTTCCAACGTGTCATTAGTCCGCTTTTGGAGATCTTCCTATCACGGATCCACTAACTATGGCCGCAGTGTCAAGTGACACGCTCCTACAGTGAGGAGAGTGGAGAAAACAATACTAGAGGATATTTGAATGAAAAGTTGAAAACGCTAAAGACACAACATAATAACGTAGCAATTGATACCACCGCCCTCTAATTGAATCAAAACCTTGTCCGTTGAGTTCGTCTGATTTTTTAAAATCACCAACCCCAGTTGTGTGCCATTATTGATCCCCTCTATCAGCAACTCGTACCCACTCACATCTTTGATGACTGAGGTAAGACGGTCTTCTAGGGCCAATAAGGGCAAGAACCCTAGAATCGAAGAGGAACAACACCAACAACTTGAGCTGGCCAAAAATGGAGAAGCTCATCTCTCCCGTGAACTCGCCAACTCACACTCACCCACAGAGAATGCACCCACAGAGAGTGAAGAGATAGTGAGATGCTTGGTATGTGGAGCCACTGATGAAAACTACAACGAAGATGAAGACACAAAGGGATTGATGCTGGAGTGTGAAAAATGTCTCACTTGGCAACATGCCATATGTATGCTACGCACAACAAACAAGAAAAAGGTGCCCAAAGTGTACTTGTGCAATTTGTGCGACCCCCAGAACCCTATGTATAAAGACTTGGTGCTCGAATTGTCATACGACGAGTATGAAAAGAGGAGACTACATTCTCCAAAGAGGGGAAAAGAGGATGAACCTCACGATGAGGAATATACACCCATTACCCAACCAGTGCAGCCAGTACTCAGTCACCAGACAACAGAAAAATCAGAGAAAAATGACAATCCACCCAAGCCTAAAAGGAGAAAGACCCTCGAATCGGCCGCTCCTGCAGAAATCCCACCCAAAACCCGTCAATCCGTCACTGCCAATTTTGAAAATTTGTTCTCCTCTTTGATTCCAAGTGACTATAAACAGGAGTCCCAGGGGGTTGGTGCTAAAGAGGGTGAAGCAAAAGAGGGTGAAGCAAAAGATGCCTCAAACACAAGCAAAGGAATTGCTGTGAAATGGGCAGCTGAGCTAGAAAATGCAATTTTCAGCACCTGCGTTGGCGCCAAGTATCTAGAAAAAGTGAGAACACTAACTTTTAACCTCAAGAATAGCAAAACCAAGCTCTTCGATCGTATCCTCAGCGGAGACCTCTCGTTTGCTGACCTATGCAAACTCTCCAATGAGGAAATGCTCAACCCTGAGTATCAGCAGTTTGCAGATGACGTAAGGAAACAGAGTATTCACCAGAGTGTGTTGAAGAAGAGCTTTAATATGCCCAATGTGAAGATCACCCATAAGGGGGAGGAGGTTATAGATAGAGAGACAACAGAGGTTGGTGAGGAAGTGGCAAGGGATGTCGGTGGAGAGCACCACAAAGAGCACAGAGACAGTTTGGATGATCTTCATATAGATAGCGATGTCAACCCTGGAATATTTTTTAATAGCAATAATAACAACAGTAGTATTAGCACTGCCAATGATGAAGTCGTTAATGCCACACATATAACAGACCTTGAAGATGATGAAGACCTCGATATTATTCTGAATGGCAATAACGATAATAAGGGCATCACGACGGCTAAGCGACAGCAAGTTAGCGGCGACAGCAGGATGTTAAATACTCTTGATAACACGGATGACGAATACGATCCTACTGCTGGTATGCCGGTAGTCCCTCTTGCCGATATATGGGATGGCGAGGTAACCTTCCCGGGAGTTGGCAACTTTTCAGGCAGGGCCAAGTTTATCGGGTCGTCAAAAATGGGGCCAGCCACTCTCGACAGTGAAGGAGAGTCCTCCAAATGTAAACGCCTTCTTGCCTCGTTTGGTGACCCCCACCTTCTTGAAATGGAAGGCCGTCTAGACACTCTGCGAGCTGTGAAGTATTTGCACCAGATCATCTCTACGAGAGACCTTATTCTAGTTGAAATTGCACCCAAAGGAGCAGACGATGGCCTTGACGGTGGCAGCGCCATAGAAAACGCAAACAGCTTCAAGCGTCTCTTTAATTATTTCCACAATAGGGGAAAGTACGGGGTTATTGGCAACCGTCCGGATGCTATAAAGGATGCCTATCTGGTGCCTGTAGATTATAATGATATATACGATACCGATGGTGTGTTGCAGGACATAAAGATTCCTATGTTCTATAAGCACTTCAGCAATTATAGGCAGTTCTTGAAGTTTCCCACATCTGGAAACACAGCCAGAGAAGAAGAAACCTCAAAGATTGGCCGTTTATTCTTGGTTCTAGTTGTAAGAAAGGATTATTCACTAAGAGACACTTCAACAAGAGGCTCGAACGTGGCAACACACACAACCCCTGTGAATTCACACCCCTCTGGGTTTCCTGATAGAGCCCCTGTGAATTTCCCACCCACTCTAACGCCCAGCAATTCTGATATCTCTGGGTTTCAGCCTGCCGTTCCAATTGTTCCCAATGGCTCTAATGGTGTTGATGCTCTCCAAGGAGGACCTCACATTGGGCCTGAGCAGCTTAGGTTCTTGCAACAGTTTATTGCTGTCAATCCAGGAGTTCAAAATAACCCCAATCTCTTGCTTGAACTATTGAAGCATCAGAGTAAGTGAATCCTAGAGGGATGTCCTAGGGAGGGATGTGTTCTGTGATTAATAAAAAGCTACATGGGGTGGTAAGCGGACGAGATTGCAAAGGAGCTGAATAGATGAGCACAGCCGAATAGATAAGCACCTGCTTGTATAATTAATGTTATTGTAATCCAAGTGTATAGGTGAAAACCCAGGCAAATGATATTTTATATAGAATGCATAGAATTGTCATCTGCAAACTGTATACATAACAGGAGCAACCTAGTAGGGATATGTAGTTACAATATATAACGAGATGTCCAAACATCGCTCCCGTTCTGGCACCACAGCAACTAATGGCTAGAACGACGGCAAAAAATCAGAATACACACAGTGATAAATCAGACAACACACTGCTTTGGCATGACGATATATGCCAAAACAGATCTACCCAGACACACGTTTTACATTTCACGTTTATTAACTATACACCACTAGAAGCAACCATTTTTAAACTATTTATGCCTTGGCAACAGCCTTCTTAACAGCGTATCTTCTCTGCTTCTTAAGAACAACAACCTGGAATCTCTCAAAGTCAGTGAGAGCACGACGTCTCTCCTTCTGAGCAATCTTCTTAGCCCATGATGAAGCAGCCCACTTGGCATCGATGTCAGCAGCAGCCCACTTCTTGGTGACAGTGGCAGTTCTGGAACCTCTTGGGAGGCCGGCAAGAACAATTGGGGTGAGGACAACTCTGGCAAGAGAAACAGACTGACGAGCAATGGCTGGTCCATCGACAAGAGCCTATAAAAAATTGTGTTAGTAAGCGAAAACCCAAGGAAAAATAACTACACCTTACAGCTGCCCTCTAGTAAAAGAGTATCTGCATATTGTAAAGCTTTTCAAGGTAATGGTGAGCCATGGTGAAATATTAGGTGAATGGGGGTGAAACAACGCTGCTACAAAAGTCACAACTTGTTGGGTTTGCTTAATAGTATATGGTTTTTGTCAAGATTCTCAGTACAGGCTAAGCGCTAATATACGCGTATTTGGTATGTGTGTCACCAATAGCTTTCCGACAGTTATGATACGACTCCATAAAGGGAGGAGCCTATTCCCTTCATGGTGAACAACTCTTGTTATAACATACACCAAATAATCACATTCTATGTTGTCGTTATCATACTAGTTGCTGTTATCGCAGTACTGTTGATGTTGCTGTCATATCTGTGGCTTCTGAATAGAGTAAATTTCACCCATGTACAAAGATGTTTTCAGGTGTGTGAGCGCTCTCTGAGCCAGTTGTTATCACCTTCAATATAGTGTTTTTTGCTGTTTTATTCATACCCATTACTTTAACATTTCACCCGTGGTTATTCCTTATACCTGCTTGTCTCTGTGGTAAATTACATACTCTCTTCTGGTCAATGATCTCAACGATGGTAGCCAACTTGCCGTTGATGAGCACAACACGGCCCACCTCAACCAATCTCCAGTTGGAAGCCTTAACGGATGTAGCGGAAGACATATTTATTGATTCTGGTGACTGAGTTATGTTCAAGATATCTTGTTAATTCCAATATACTTTTAGCCTATATTTTTTCACTTCGTGAGGAGTATCTCTAACCACTCTCCTCTCTGTGAGACTACCAGCTACCACACAGGTTTACCCATGCGATGGCAGAAGAGAAGAGGCGCATCCCCCATAGGGAGAGAGATTGAGAGTGAAGAAAGTAGTGCCTGAAACGATTATCACACCGGTTTGGGGTGCAATGCCTCGATGTGAGGGGTTGTATTGAGAAGAGCCCTAATCTAATGCACGTGATATAACATCTCATGGGCCTACTGTTTCCACTAATACACACCGCCTCACCTTCACTACCTGGGCACGGTAACCGTGGGAGAATTATCGCCATGCTTATATAAGAGGCTACAAAGCTAGTTGGCTTGCTTTGGGACTGATGCGGTAAGGCCGTGGCATAGCAAATCAGGCACATATTAAATGATACATACTAAGGGGTACATAGTAAATGGTACTTAATAAATCTGGCACAGTATAATTAGCACAGCACTTATCTGAGGTGAAGCATCGCCAACGAAGTACACATCTCCTATTTAATCAATCCGACATATGGCTATCCCTCTATGTATTAAACTTCCTCTACTAGTTAGTTGTCCCATAATAACCTCTCCCTATCGTTAGGGGCTACCTGACAACCTGTATGTCACTGGTGAGTTCCTTTAGACGGGAGCCACCGTTAAATTGTCTCCATCTCTAGCCCTCGCTACCACTGCCAGTATTGTTGTGAGTATGCGGTTAGCATACAGTTGCCCTGCAGCCAGCTCTTCGTAGCCGTGCTTTGTTAGTCGTCCTTTGTTAACCCTCCTTTGCTGACCCTGTATGTAGTCTTTGCACTACCATTTTTTATGCCCGATGGGTTCTTCACAACGTTGTGTGATGGGTGATAAAAGCACACAGTTCCCTGACAGTCACTGTTGAAATATTTCAGACAAGAGTCGATGGTTTCTGTGGCTTGATTTTTAGAATTCAACAAGTAGGTTTTTTCATCTGTATTTTTTTTGCTCTTATCCAGTACACAGTTAATGCTTGATCATCATGTTCTTCCGACTATGGTATGTATATTCCAACCCACGGAGAATCTCACCCCGCCCACTCAGATACACATTATGATGATATAATTTGCGATCTAGAGCAGGTAATCTCGAAACACCGCCTAGTTTCATATGGGATACCTGCAGAATGCGACCAATTTTTCTTCTGATTAAATTTTTTACACTTTTATTTGAGACAAGGTGAGGATATGGTTGAGACTTAACCAACTGATAACCCAACATGTGCTAACATTCTATGTAGATATGATTTCTCAGAGAATACTGAGACCTGTGGATGTATTTAACTATATACACCAATAATATATGAACAATGACATATTTTATATATGTATAACAAAGGTAGTTAACAGAGTGATAGAGGAGGACTGGGTCTGCTATTGATTTCTTGCTCTACGCAATGCCTAGTAGTTTGCTCACAAGAAACCCCCGGACAGATACTCTAAAAGAGTTGCACTCAACTCCGATGTATTTGTTAAGCTGATATATTCAATCAGGGTGTGTCACTTTATAAAATCCGTAGTCAACCATTCAACTAGTCAACCAGCCGACCACTCAATCAGCTTACCAGCCTGGCAGCCTACCGGCTTATCTAGCCTTGCTGGTTATACCACCACAGAGACATAATAACTGCGCCCACCACCTTCTCGTACGTACTATTAGGCCTTGACAGCTTGACAGTGCCTTTCACTGTAAATGATGAGGCCCACCTCATAGGTTAACCCTGTATGCTGCCCTTGTATGCTGGCCCTGTATGCTGCCATTGACATACGGTTCTTACACCGTGTCTGTGTTTCCTCGTCTCTGTTCCTATGCCTCTCCGCTTATCGTCATGCGTTTTTGAAGGCACACGCTCTTGTTCCTACAGCACTTCCTCAACCTTCAGACGCCGTCAACACAGAGTGAGGCAAACAAGCCATCACAGAGAGAGAGCAATAATATGGACAAGTAAAAGAAACTAAGACACAAATAGATGCACACTCATACCTGCAAAGATATATACTCTTTGCTTAAAGAGAGAGAGATATTTATATATTTGAACACTTGTTGCGCGTACTGTTGCTGTATGCAACTGTCTCCCCACAGCTTACCCCATTAACTAAAGCTACCACTGATCTGCCTTTTCATTCAACAAGATACCCATCACCAATCCTATACAATGTCAAGATTCGCAGCACAGGAAACAGACAACGACCAGCGGATGGATGTTTTAGCGTCTAAATTATCCACTTTCAAGAATATTGCGCAGGATATCCATAACCAGTCTTTAGAAGATACAACTGTGCTGAGCAGCTTAAACGATGGATTCAGCAGCTTGTTCAACTCGGTGAAGAACAGTGGAGGCAGGTTAACGCGTGTGATGAATCAGAATGCGTCTCTGACGCGTAATGTGGGCCTAGGTCTTGTCGCCTTTGTGGTGCTATGGTCGGTATATAAGTTGATATGAATAAAAAAAGGATGAGAAGAGCATGCACAACAACAGAATCACCAGCGGTGAAGGGTTCCATTATACAAGGGCGGAGGAATAATAGACATTAATAGGGAAAGGTACAACAGCCATGTGTGTTGGAATGCATCAGCAGCAAAACCAAAACCACACTCATGATAAATATATATAATATGACTATTTTATTTCACGTTTTATAGTAACACAGAGAACAGAGAACGTCCTTCCTATACATCTCTCCCACCGGCTACATCTTGGCCTAATCTATAGTTACCAATAGCCTTACCCCATTGCACCTTGGACTTGTTGATGGGCAACTGCCGCCTCAGGTTCTTGAAGAGACTTTCATTCAAATGGTTAAACTTGAGTAACAATTCCTTTTCGAAAGAGTCTTCGAATGATTTGATGGTGGATATTAGAGATGAAGAATCCACGCCGCTTTCGTCGAGCTTCTTGCCTGCTTTGAGAGCAACATTGCCATCCTCGTAGTAATGCACTCTAGTGTCAATCTCGCCGGTAAGAGTACCCTGAGCCTTGTTGAACTCATAAAACGATTGCCATTTGCCGTTGTAGAAATTAGCATCGTTCAACTTCAAGTCGACAATAACAATATAAAGCTTATCAGCATCCCCAAAGTCAGGAATAAGCACAGCCTTATAATGTGAAGGAAAGTGCTGCGATGCATACAGGCTCAGCTTGGAGGAGAGTTGTTTGAGTTCTGTGGATAAATCTGAATCTGCATCGTACGACTCCACATCAACAGCGGAACCGGTTTCGAAATCAAACCCAAACTGTTTTCCAGTCTCTGGGTCAAGGAACTTGAGTCCCTTCTTGTTGTATTTGGACACAATGCCGTAGGAGCCCCCCACCTTCACAATCTGGAAATCATTGTTGAGCTGGTGAGTCTCAACTGCTGAGGAAATTGTTGGTGCAGGATCACCGGAGACGTCTGGCGAAGCCTCGAGGATCGAGGCAATGTCCTTCTTGACAGCCGTGAGTTCTCCTGGGGGAGAGTCCACGATCATAGAGGAAACTATAGATGACACAGACATGTTGAGTTGTGTGGTATAACAAACACTGGGAGAATTGTAGATAAAAACAGCCGCTAATCTGTATTTAGCAATAAAAATGGGATATTCAATCAATTGATTTATGTTGAATTTTTTATTTCACTGTTGATCTACTCAACGGAGGACTATGGTAACATAGGAGTGTCTCCTATTATGTAGGAGCATCTCCTACGCCATACATGCAGGAGATTAAGGGAGGATATCTAATGCAGCAAGCCGGTGAGCCCATAGCTAAGAGCTCACAGTTAAGAGCTCACAGTTACAACAAGGCTATTATAACTGCCCTAGAGTTCCGATACGCTTTATAGAATAAATACTGTAATAAAAGTATTCAGATTTTATGAGATTCTTGATATGCATGTATATTTCACTATATAGTATCACTTAGATCAAGCCAGTTCTGACGTCATGTCTTAGCAATGCCTCCTTTCCTAGAGGTGTTAGTAATCTTCCATTATCCACTGCCTATTGTCTCTATAATAACCCTCACTAACCACTGTCTCCACTCCCATTATGCCCAGCGTCTCCACTACCCCATCATGCCCATCCTCTCTCATTACTCTTGCCAACAACTGCTCCTCTGTCCCTCTGTACCTCTGCCCCTCTGCACCTCTGCCCCATCCTCCTCATCTGCTACCATCTCTGGCTTTGTGCCACCACGCTATGCTGCTGCCTGCGCCATCCAGCGCCATCTGCTCCTACGCTGGCTGACCCCCCGATCCCCATACATTAGCCCTTCAAGGACCTCCTCCTAAGCCGGGGAGTTTGTATGCGCCTCGGCGTGCCTTAATAGATTGAATACAAAGTATATAGAGTCAGTTAACGGATCACTGCCTAAGGGGACAGGCCTCAAGCCCGCCGATAACACCAGTGGAAAGCATTTTGGGATAACCTTGAGCTAATAGGCAAGGGATACAATTGATACAATTCGAACTCTGCATTTGTATCTCTGTTTATCTTTAATATATTTTGTCGATTGATATAGCTCAATTGTCATAGTCAACCAATACATCATATCACTCTTCATTTAGTGTTCCCGTTATCACACAGATGTTCTCTTCCAAGAGCTCTTCCGGGAATCCTCTAACCACAGCAATTCGTAAGTGGAATCCATACATATCGATACGTATCAATATATATATAACACTATACATGTCTATAGGAGTATATATATATCTATATCTATATCCATATATGTCTACATGATACACTTACTAACCAATTAGTGTCTGCAACATCCCCATCGCTCACACAGGATGACTACAATCAACTCCTTGGCGTTGCAGATGAAGTGAACAATGCACCTGATGATGGTGCCAGGAACTCTCTCAAAGTGATTGAAGACCGTTTGGCAGTTAAGGACGCCAACGTGTTGTTGCGTACAATCACCCTCATCACAGTGCTGGCCGAGAACTGTGGGTCAAAGATGAGGAATGAGATAGCCACCAAAAAGTTCATGGCCACACTGTTGGATTTGATCAAGGACCCTCATATCAACCACCATATTAAGCGTTCAATCGTGGAGATGATCAAGCAACTCTCTGAGAGTTTTGGCCACGACCCTTCGCTGCGTATTGTTGGTGATACATTTAAGGAGCTTCAGCTCAAGTACCCAAACTTATGTGGAGCACCGGCGGTTCCACAGAAGAATGCCATCTCAGATGCTGATCTGATCGCCGAACAAGAACAATTGGAAAAGGCAATAGAGGAGTCAAAGAGGGAGTACGAGAGGAGACAGAGATTTTTGAATGCTGTCAGTGGGGAGCCATCTTCAACTGCCCCTCCGGCTCCTTCCACAACTTCCAAAACTAGTGATGAACCAGCTGACTCCTCACCAGCTGGAACTGGAGCTCCCCCACAACAGCGGGGATCTGCCTCTGTTCCCCTATCACGTGTTCGCGCACTCTACGATCTCCAATCTTCTGAACCAGATGAACTCTCCTTTAAAACTGGTGACGTCATCACCGTAATAGAACAGGTCTACAACGACTGGTGGAGGGGATCGCTAAAAGGAAAAATTGGAATATTCCCACTCAACTACGTGACCCCCCTGCCTGACCCGACCAAGGAAGAGCTTGTTGCCGAGGCTGAGTTTGAAGCATTTGTCATGAATAAAGCACGCGATGTCGAGAGCCTCTTGGCTCAAGTTACAAACATCACCTCCGTTGCTAAGAACCCGGTGGAGTTGTCCCGTGCTCTCCAGGACGAGAGATTGTCCAACCGTATTAAGACAATTCTTCCATTGAAGACAGAGCTCAGCAAACTGATTGAGAAGTACTCACAGAAGAAATCAGATTTGCAAGACTTGAGTGACAGTCTTGTTTCTAGCGAGAGAACATATAATGATTTGATAAATGCAAGTGTCAGGAGGTTCCAGCAGCAACAACAGCAGCAGCCACAAGCAGTGCCTCGTTATGAACAACCACCCCATCAGCAATATTCTCAGCCTTCTACTTCTTCCTTCCCTCCTCCTTCCACTATTCCACCTTCCACTATTCCACCTTCCACTATTCCACCTTCCACCATTCCACCTTCCACCATCTCTCCTTCCTCGCAACACGCTTACAGACTTCAATCTCAACCGGAACAACCATACTCCCAAGTTTATGCTTACCCTGATACTCAGTCTCATCCTCAACAACCTCTGGACTCATTTTCCTTCAGGCCGAACGACTCGGTGTATCAACAGCCCCAACAGGCGCCTCAACGGTTGCCTCAAGTGGCATCTCCTAGTGTTGGACAGGCTTACCCTTCAGCCCCATCTGCCGGCTCATATCCTCCAAGTGCTCCTCCTTATCCAAGTGTGCCATATGGCGAGTTCAGCAACTTGACGCTTTCGAATGCCCCTCCTCATTTACAGCCACAGAACACTCAGAGCGGACAATCGAACGCTCCTTCCGTGTATGCCTCTGCGTCTGACCAGTATGGATATTCTAATGGTGGCTCATATGGGCCCCCTCAGTAGTTAAAGATATAGTGAAGGGTTGTTATCGTACTGTATATTGGCAGTAGTTGTATCGTACTGTATATTGGCAGCAGTTGTATTAGTTTTGATTTCTCTTTTGGTATTTGTGAAGCATTTTATAGCATACTTAGTTTCTTAATATATACATGAACTTTAAGGTTTAGAATTCCCAACCAGCTCATTGCTGTGTTAAGAGAAGAGAGCGTTACTTGTAGTTTCACCTGTAGTGCCACTTGTAATGTTAACATTGCACCTCCTCAACACTTCGGATAAACTTATTAGACCCATCTTATGCCCCCTCTCTTTCTTTACTTCATCTGGTAATTGTGAAAATTTCTCTAAATCGGCACCCACTGACTGATTTTCTCCTCCTAGTTTTGGTATGTAGGTATCATCTAGTTTATTTATTGTATATTGAGCTTCAACCAACTTTACAGCAACTTGCACCCCAACCGTCGAGTTGATCCTCTCAGCCATGTTAAGTACGGCCGCAATATGCTGGGCGCAGAAGCAACAGCCGGGAAGTAACGACTGCACAATTTGAGTGAAATATCCATAGATTACCAGTGTTGCCGTGACTTCAGAAGCAAAGAAATCGCCAGGGAGATCGTCAGAGCCGTGTGTGGCACAGTGTTTGAAGGTGGAAGAGAACCACCTCTCACTTACGACATACCCCAAGTACACGGTGAGGCCATCGGGATCGCCAATGGGGTCTACAACTACAACCTCCACGTGCTTCGAATTGGCAATGTCTTTTACACTGGAGAGTTTCTTTTTGTGTTCCAACTCCAATAACAAACTCTCGTCAAGTACAACAATACATACTGGAGTGGCAACTTGGAGAGCAGAGTCAACTAGCTCTACAACAGACGGCACGCCATGTAACTGCATCTTCTGTTATTGGCAGACTAACTAGACAGAGACACAGACACACAGACACACAAAAACACAGACATCACAGAGAGGCACAGGTTATCACTATAATGTGAATTTAGAGTATCATATTTCTGAATATTCAGAGGACAGAGGCATCTCCTTCAAAGAATTGTCTATCCCCACAATTCGGCGTGTCCCCTCATCGCAGAGGCATAGTAAGAGAACTCTTACACGGTAAGCCCCACCTATAGTGACTGATTACTGTGTGGCCACTATGGAAGACTTGGGCAGCAGAATCACTGGCAGAGTAAGTAGATTATTATGGTACTACATTAAGATTTCCTAATAGTGTCGTTAAGGCAGATATAGTATGGGGTCACTATAGGAACTCTATAAGAGAACACTATAAAAGAATACTGTAGAAACGCTATAGAAACACTATAGGAACACTACAGAAACGCTATAGGAACACTACAGAAACGCTATGGAACACTATAGGAACGCTATGGAACACTGTATGTAAACTATGGGGTGACCCAGATAGGTACGGCATATCAGCACCCATAAAGGATACGCTTTTTGTCACCCCAGACTGATGGCATATATAACACCTACAATGAAATAATTAAACTCATCGTTTAAAAATATTTCTTAATAAATATTTGCTGACACCATGCTGACTTGTATGGCCATACTAACTGGATTCTCCTGCACACATTAGGCGTCTCATTTATTAGGCCTCTGATCTATTAGGCACCACACGCCTCACAACATCCTGTGCCGGGTAAACTCTCTTGCTTCACCACCAGCGAAAAAGATGGTTGTGAAATATCGGTGCTAAAAGAAGAAGAGTGCAACCGTGAACGGGAGCGTTTGGAAGGCAGGAAATCTCTGTGAATTGTGGTGAAACGGGGCCCCGAATATTCGATATGTGGGTTTCTCAAAGGAGTATAATACGTATGTACGGAAATGTTTGGAACCACTGCATTATATTAGGTCGCCGTGTACACTGTACTAACCCTACGACATAGCTGCTAGATGCATGGCAAAAAAGTGTGTGGTGCCCAGGGCCATGACAAGATCCTTCTCCAGATCTACAGCCGTACTGAACCAAAACTTGGATACACCAGAAAGAGTTGAGTTGGAAACTCAACCGGCATCAGCATCTACTCCAAGAGATGTCGTTGAAAGTAATGCCCAGCCCACTGAGGCTAAGTCAACTTTTGAGGTGGAACGTGAGATAATGCGTTTGAGAGCTATTAATGAATCTGCGGTAAAAAGGCTCCATGAGGTCTCCGCACTTACACAGGGAGAGGTGGACCAAACTATAGCCAGTGGGCCAAAGGCTGACCCCACCAAGGTGAGCAGGCTCCACGATGAGTTCAACAAGTTCATCGAGGAATACGCACGCAAGCAGCCAGCCAGCGGTAATACTACCCAAGGGTTTTCATCAGGTTCCAAGTTTCCCTTCTTGGTCAATTCCCCCACCGATAGACCCTACTCTGAGCAGGAGCTGTTTATCCGTAGAGAGCACCACCGCAACCACACAGGCAAACTAGGAGCTGAAGTAAAGGCAGTGTACCACCCTTACGAGGATATTCTCAAGCCCAAGAAGGCCAACAACGTCACTATCTCCACTCTTTTGGCGGCGGGTGCCCACTTGGGCCACTCGACATCGCTGTGGAGACCATCCACGCAGCCATTTATCTATGGTGAATACAAAGGCATCCACATCATTGACCTGGAACAAACAGTGACATATCTCAAAAGGGCTGCTAAAATCGTAGAAGGTGTTGCAGAGTGTGGTGGTGTTATTTTGTTTGTGGGCACTTCAAAGGGTATGGCTCGTTCCGTGCAGGAGGCTGCAAAACGCGCCAACGGCTACTACGTGTCTGCCCGTTGGATCCCAGGTACCATTACCAATGCCAGCCAAAGGGCTGGTGACAGACACGAGGTGGACATGGAGGATGTTCCAACCGGCAGGGCTCTCAGTGGTGAAGAACACGTCACCGTGGTCAAGCCAGATCTCATGGTTATCCTCAACCCTGTCGAGAACAGAAATGCCCTCAGAGAGGCAATGCTTGCAAGGATCCCAACCATCGGAATTATCGATACTAACTCTGAGCCATCGCTTGTATCATATCCTATCCCGGCTAACGACGACTCTCTCAGATCTACCAACCTCATAGTTGGTGTTCTTAGCAAGGCTGCTGAAATTGGTAGAAAGAGACGTCTTGACGCGGTGGGCAGGTATAAGCAGGAGATGGAATTGGGAGGCGGTGATGCCGGAATGAGGTTTGCAGAGAGAAGAGGATATTAGAAAGGGATGGGAATGAATATAAAGCTATGACATCTGTATATAAATATTTCAATAAATGCTATGAATCATTGTCCACTTATTGAAACTTGTGGAAAAAATGCTGCTGCTGTGACAACGGAGAATAAGGGTTGTATATAACACAAACAATTTTATTATTTCTAATTAACATCATATTCACAGTGCAGGTCATCCCCTTATTATTAGTGCACACCTCACGTCATTACCACATACATCAATTGTCACGCATCCACGCACCTACAAATCCTTCTTGGACTCCTCCTTTTCCTCCTCCTCTTCGAACTCTTCCAACTCATCGTCTTCATCTTCATCGTCACTTCTCTCATCCTTGGTGACATCCAGGAAAATATACCTATACAAGATTCTAAAGATCAGCACCAACCAGTAAATGTTCACCAGCTGCAATGCAAAGATGAGCACAAAAACAATAGGCTGGGAAATCCAACACTTGTACTGCTGGTCAGGGAAGGAGAGTTCGAATGGGCCCACGGACCTGAACTCGGTGAGCACAGACCACAGAATCTTGAGGTTGAGGTAGTGTCTGAGGTAAACCCAAATCACCACAAACACGGCAAAGAAGGGGCCGGTGATTGGGGAATCTAAATAGTTGAGCGTCTTGGAAGTTGCGAGGAAGAAGTCAGAGACATCCATGGTGATGTATACCGCAATACCCATCCAGGTGAAGTGGAACCTATAGGAGGTCCAGATGAGTGCGATGGTGATGATATGGTGCAGCACCAATTCCTTGAAATCCTTTCTGGGTTTTTCGAGCTGCAACATCAAAACGACAGACTGCTGCGACCAGAAAGCGGCCTGGCCCAAATAGTACACTTTAAAGAGATACTCGTGGGCCTTGTGTGGGTAGTTCTCGTAAAATGGGGCTGTCTCGAAGAACCACAGGGGCATTCCCTTCATGATGTAGAGACCAAGAGGACCACTGATGCCGTAGTAGACAATGGAGTAGGTCTGCTCCATGAACCTTCTGATTTTTGTCTCTCTGGTCAAACCACACTTGACAGCCAAGGGGCGCAGCACAACCTGCATGAGGAACTCTCTGAGAAAGGTGAAGAAAATCATGTAATAAAACACAAAAACAAAGTCCTTGACGCCCTTGCCATACATGGGAGGGTTTGTGCCTGGGATCTTGTAGGATACATCGACAAGCATGTGGAGAGGGTTGCTCTCTGTGTAGTTGTCAGAGAGCAGATAGCTGGAGTGCACAAACAGCATGATCAGCAATGGGGGAATCCAAGTGTGACGGGAGCTGAGCTCTTTAAAGGCGACCCACATCTTGGAAACAATGGCGGAGTCAGAGCCAGTGCTCTTCTTGTTGAGGGTTTGGATCCTCTGGGAGGAGGCGCGGCGCTCTTCTCTATGGGAGAGCATAGTTGTCAAAGCAGGCACAGAGTTGTCTCCGAGGGAGATTGCTCCAACGGAGGAAGTACGGCGTTGACGGGTGGTCATGCTAAGCGGGGAAATACAATTGTTTGATGGACTTGACAAAATGCGGTGTGTGGTGTTAGAGTGTGGAGTCGATATATATAATTGATATATACACACGGTACACTCTGTATATTCTGTCTATACCGTATTCGATATATCGTTCGTCTGTGATTTTTGTCAGAATATAATAAACAATCGCGCCAATAAACAATGGCAATTTATTCCTTTGTCCCAGTCAAGCTGTCCCAATGACCAATCAGTAAACTGAAACCCACTCAACAACAAGGATCCGTGAATCAAAACAAGTGAAATTTGTATGGGCGCGATGCGATGCTCACAGTTTATAACGGGTGTGGAGGCAGAGGAGGGGAGGAGATAATGGAGAACAAGAGAGGAGAAAGGAGAACAAGAGAGGAGAAAGGCAGCAAGAGAAACGAGGCTAAGCAACGGCATGCAGCTACAAAGCCGGAGGTAGTGGGGCCCTCACGCTTTGTGGTGGGCCCTCACGCTTTGTGGTGCGCCCTCAGGCTTTGTAGTGGGGCCCTCAGGCTTTGTGGTGCGCCCTCAGGCTTTGTGGTGCGCCCTCAGGCTTTGTAGTGCGCCCTCAGGCTTTGTTTGTATTCTTGTTATGCAGGGGGATGCACTAGGCATACTGGCACAAGGCATGGTACAGAGACATACTCTGCTGGAAGACACTCTGTGAGCCGGGAGCGTGACAGGGTGCGTAAGCCGAGGTAATCTAAGTACCGGAGGGAAGGCAACAGGCACTTTGCGGCAGAGACACCTTATAGGGCCTAACGCATAGGGCGTAGGAGAAGGCGTGGAAACAAATCCTAGTGGAGAGTAGAAGGTTGGAGGGCTGGTTTGGAGAAAGCGCGGTTTGGAGAAAGCGCAACCATATTAAAGCGTATCAGGGAGGGAGGAAGCAAGCCGTGGAGCGTAGTTTATGTGTAGTTTATGTGGAGCGTAGTAGTTTATGTGAAGGAAACAAACTAGATGAAGCGCAGTAGGTGGTGGGAGTGAAGAGATGGGGCACACAATTAGTAGAAGGCTGCATTAGTAGAAGGCTGTAACGAGTAGCAGGCTGTAACGCTGTAGCCCAGCCCATCCATTAGAGGAGTAGCTGTTACAAGCAAGCTCCTCCCTTTGCTCTGAAGAGCAAGAATAAAGGCCTAGTTTGGTATCATGAATGAGTAATATTTGGCCGCTACATTCATCAACTATGTCACAGTTTACAACCAACAACAGGAAGTGGACAAAAAATTCCAAACTCGGTTGAGAATTGACGCTGTCAGTTGCAGTTCACAACCTGGAATGTAAGGCGCAGCAAAAGAGGTACACTGGGCCTTTGCATGCTGAGGGACACTACATATTGAGCTAATAGACATTTTGAAGTGAAGATATCATAAAAAGACAGTCAAGGAGACATAGTGAGGAGAAAAGCTTTGGAAGAAGCCACAAAGTCAAGTAATTAATCGTAAATTAGAAGGTGCAGCATCTTACCATAGTGTGCATACAGTAGCAGTTAGCATAGCGTAGCAGTTTGAATGGTATAGCAGTCAGCATCGATCACTACACTTAATAGACACTGGACAAGAACATCAAGTTGAACCACGTAGATAGACATGTCGACAAGAGCATCAGGTTGAACCTAGATAGATGTCCCTTAGAGAATACCACCAGGTTAACCCGCGTGTATAGATATGTGTCGTGGACAAAACCACCAAGTTGGCCCATATATATGCGGTGGCAAGTGCTTCTTTTACTACAAGTACAATGAGTTGAATTAGCATTATTATGTATTTATCACCTTAGTTACGATAACAAGAAAGCACCAGCTCCTTCTCTCATGGCCTGCACAACCCTCTTCCTCATCACCTCTTTACTACTATAACTAGGTAACTTGAGATAATTGGCACACGTCATCACAGATGGCAAATAATCATCAGCCTTAAGACCGCTCTCCTCATGTTTCCTGACAATGGTGAAAACAGGCCTTAACGCCTTGAATCCCCCTACAGGAAGCCTTGGAGACCCGGTGAGGAACTGCAGGAATGACCGTCTCTCCTCCGGTGTGAACTCCGCCATCGTTTCCAAAATGGCCTGAACCGAAGCACTCTCCATCGAGTAGCCATGATCTGCATGAACCGATGACAAAAGCGTGGCATACGACCAGTCTTCATCGCTGTTGCCGAGAAGTTGAACCAGTTCGTCTGAAGAAAAGACACGCATGGATGAGTAGGGGAAAACGCTGGAAAACCCTGCGACAAACGCAGAGATCTGCTTACCCACTCCCTTGCCCACCGTGTATTCTAATATGCCATCCACATACTCGTCAAGATTATCCACACTGACTAAAACATCCTTCCCGTTTTCCACCAACTCAATGTGCGGGTACCCAGGCAGGGTGAAGTCCAGGCAGAGATCACGCAGGGTGGTTGCAGAAGCTTTGCCTTCAGGCTTAGCCACATAGCTTCTCAAATGGGCCAGTGATCGCGCCAGTTCAGGATCAACAATCCTGAGTCGTTCTTGCAATTGACGTCTGCGAACAGAGTCAGGTGTGGCGTCCTGCACGCTACTCGTCTCCTGGTCGTTGATTTCCCTCGCTATGGTGAACAACATTGGATTGAACGCAAAGTCAATAATGCGCGAATCCAATAGTGCACGAGCAACAAACTTACCCAGAACTGCAAAGAGTTGAACAACCCTTTCGGAGTCCTTTGTGGCATCCAAATATGCCAGCGGAACTGGGAACAGCCCTTGTGGGGCAACCACGTATTTCCCCGCGCTATCCTCAGGGGCTGCTGCCCCATTTCTCCACAGCCCCAGTTTCCTCTTTGAGAACTCACGCGACACATTGGCATAGAACTCCAACGTGGGGCCCAAACCCGTGCCCACCTCATCGAAATATTCAATCTCAAGTACAGCAGGGATGGAACCATACAGCTCCAGTACTTTGATGGCACTTTGCAACAGGTGCTTTCTTGATAGTCTCACCTTGTGGCGGGCAGGACGGCCCAACTGGAGATCGCTGCCCGTCCCACTGCCCCCACCCCCCATTCCTCCTGCCCCAGCTCCAACGGAGCCTGCTGAGGAGTTGGACCCACTGCCCTCGGTTTCCTCCTCTGTGCGGTTTTGCCAAAACTGGATCAGGCGGGAGTACCCGAAAGAAGTGCACTTCAGAAAGGTTGTGCGAGTGCCCAAGGGGAATAGAAATGGGAATTGTCTCGTCACCTGAACACTCCATGTCGGTAGAGTCCCACTGGCCACCACCAGAGGTTCTTCTAATTGTCTGTTCAGTTTTGCTGTTAGCTTATAGTTGATGAAATGGGGCGCCAGAGACACCTCCTGTATTGTGAGATGCTCGGTAGATTGGCTAGAGTCATAATGAGCATGTGGTGGATTATTAACGTGTGAATGATGGTGATGCTCTCCAGCATACAAGGCACCTGTCGGGGATGTGATCTCCTCGCTTATAGAGTACAGGTGTTTCAGCAATTGCAAGATGTCCAGTGTCTTTTCATCATTTGACTCCCAGTCTCCGAAGCCTTCGTATTGGTAGTCAGAATTCCCGGGCACCCCAACGCCACAAGTGCTGTCAAGCGTTGCAGTTTCTGTGGTGTTGTCGACCCTTCTATAACTAACCACATGTGGCGAGTGGGTCCACACCCGCTTGGGGTCAACTATCTCGTCCGGAGTAGACTGTAGCGACCTGTAGATAGCACCATATACGGTTGTTTCAGAAGGAACCGGCTCGCCATCTATCAAGAACTCAAACGTGTAGTTGCCCACGTCGCCCCCAGCAAGACGCGCACCAGGCATAAACCTATGCAAAGACTCTAGTCTGCTCTTGAGGAAGTTGCCAATCACTTTGAACGTGGCTATCGCGTGAACCATCAGCATCATCTGCCCCGGCTCGGCAATGCCCGGATGAGGAAACCGAGCCTCGTTGGAGTCTTCAACACTGCCATCATCATGTACTAATTTGATGCGTACTTGTCGTGCCATGGAAGAAGTACGAGGGACACGTGACCCGGTGCCAAACCCAATGCTGCCACTGCTGCCAGCGGTGACGATCTCAAACGACTCACACCTCGTGAGCGCATCTTGCAATTTGCCAACCAAAGAAATCAACGGGGAGGCACTCGCCAAACTGGAACTCGAGGAACCCACCGAAGTGGAACTCCGACAGCACATAGCTGTGAATGAGCGTTTGCACAGAGCATACATTTTAAAGAGTGGAGACTCAAACAGAAGCAGTAGACTCGCCACTAGCCCAGAAGAGGTGAGTTCAAACGATGATATCGTGGCTCCACCACGCGTACAGGTGAGGATATCATACAGTCTATTCCATATAGAGCTCCACACCTCACCTGTGTCGATATCACCGATATCACCAGTATCACCACTCTGAGTGTAGTCAGACAGCTTGTCAACCCGTGCTCTAATCTCTTTGTCCAAGGAAACAGCAACATCATATGCCTCACTGGTGCCTATTTTACTGGAGAGGTCGACATGTGTGGCAACCATCTCCATACAGAGCTTGGCCACGTGGATGATGATCTCGCTGGTGGAGAAGTACGATGAGTTGTCATTGGTGAGCGAGTAGTCGTTGAGGTCTTTCCAAGCTGAAAGGGAGAATCCAATTGTTTCGTCGTCATCTTCTTCATCTGCTGCCTCTTCCTCATCTCCTTCATCTTCTTCATCTTCTCCCTCCTCCTCTTCATCCTCACCGTCAAGATTGTCATCCACAATATCTTCATCCTCCTCTTCATCCTCTTCATCCTCCTCCTCCTCCTCTTCTTCTTCAACAGCGTTATCCAATAATTCACCTCTATGTGTGCTGTCTGTTATTTCTTCCTCTTGTTGCTCTTCATCCAATTTGGCCACTCCCTCCTGAATGCCCTCATCCTGTTGTAACAATTCATGAAGAGTGGAGACATCTTGTAAAAGGCCCTCACTCTCAAATTGGGTTAGAAACGAGGGGTCTTTTAAAGACAGACGTTGCGCTATTAACAGTGCGCCATACAACAGCGTGAGCCTCTTAGATCCAACCTCACTGAAGGAGGCGCCAATCTCAGAACCAACACCAGAAAAGCCAGGCGCTGGATGCGTGCGCGCAACTATAGAGGCCAGCAGCGCAGAGATGGGGGAAACCGATATAATCGACGACAGTTGCTCGCCGGTGGCTGTATGTATTACCCTCAAAACACTCAGGAGTACCAATCTGCGCACGTCGTAGTCCACCGTAGAGGAATGAACGTTTAAAAGCGTGGGGAAAACCTCGCGTATGAAGTGCGTATACCCCAAACTTGCGCTTTGGTTCTCCTTGAGGAGTTTCTGCTTCTCCTTGTTGATTGCCCTGCGGGTATCGTTACACCTCACACAGTAGTAGCCACCAATATTATTCCTTCCCAATGGGATCCCAGACTCTCTGAGCTCCACAAAGGGCAGGAGAACACACACAACCTTGAGGAACGCAACAACCAGCTCTTTGGGAGCGGCCATTAATGCCTCTATAGATACCGCTACGGAGGCTGAAGAGCTACAAGTGTCGGTATTCATGTCGTTTCCATCTTTATGACAGGTATCCAAGTTTTCCATTCCCGTTGCTATTTTGGCCATATCAGAGGGTTCCCTGGAAAGAGGGGCACTCTTGCCGAAAGAGGAAAGACACCTGGCCATAACGTGGCCAAAGGAGCACTCAGTCACCAACGCCTCGCAGAATACAGCTGAAGCGGCGCACAGAGCACTCACCGACTTGAGCAGTCTTAAACACGTGGCAAACGATATCACCCCGTTCGCACGTCTTCCGCAGCAGGATGGCAGCAAGGTGCACAGTCTATTGACAAGCTTCACGTCTATCAGACACTCCAAAGCAGTAGGGTCGTTGGAAAACGAATCGATGATCCTGCTGATAGCGAGCCAGGCGTTCTCCACAAGCACGTGATCGGAATACTCTATCGCCACTCGTTCTACAGTGGGGAAGATGGACTCGATGGTGTGCAGCCTACGCTTGGAGATACGAGCACACGCGTTTGCCGTGATTACAAGCGCCTTGCGCTGGGCATGGACGGTGAAGAAGTCCAAATACGTCAAAACAGACTCCAAACATCCCTCCTCACCAAGGATTTCGCGCCCACTGGTGCGTGAGATCATCTCCAAGGTCTGCAGTGCTTGTTCTGCGAGGTCGATGTAGCTTATATCGCGGAGCTTATTGGATAGGGCGGCAATGGCACCAGAACTAACCACGTCGTGTACGAAATCAACGTTCACCTCCAGCAGGTTGTACAGACACCTACAGCAAACGAGTTGTACCTCGAGGTCTTCCTGAAGGAAGGGATCCTCCAATATGGAAACAAGCGATTTACTGGTGCGGAATGCAGGGAGCGACCTCTCAGCGGTAATGCCATTCATCATGAGCAGATGTTCAGACATTTCCGTGAGTACCTTGAGGAGGGCATATGGGTCAGAATGGTCTTTGAGCTCATCTATCAGCATGCTGCTTTGTCTTCCCCCACCAAACGAACCCCCCAGAAATGCTCCCCCAAAGGGTCCACCGCCTCCAAAGGCACTGCTGAATGCATTGCCGCCAACACTTGGAGCACCACCACCACCGGTTGCTCCGGCCACAACCTCAGAAAAGGCACCGGGGAATATCCGTCCAAGGGTATCGGCTAATGCCGTTCCATACAACGGATGGTCCGGAGGGACTCCCCTAGGGGTGGCTGAGGAGTGGGCTCCGCTTGTTGGATTGGGAGTGGGTATTTCTGTCGATGTGGTTTCCCTTGCTCTGTTTGTGCCTGTTGACTCTCCATTTCTTGCAGAGTCTAATGCGGCTGCAAATGACTGTTCTAGGAACTGCCTGTGAGGAGTATCCTGGTCCTCGTCTTCGTCGCCATGATGGCGATCACCGCTAGTTTCTCCATCCACTTCCAGGGCATCATCACCGTCGTCATTGGGTTCATGTTCACCATATACTCTAGTCAGATTCCCCGCCACGTTATGCATGGACATGAGCATATCCTCGTCAGAGTCTGGATAGTATTCGTATTCGTATCCGTCACCATAGTCATGGTGTGAAGAGGAGTGGCGGCGGTCGCCATCGTCGTGGTGTTCACCATCGTGAGAATTACGTGAGTCACCACCACCGCTTTCTCCTCGTATGCCATAGTCATTCTCTCTGTTGTCTCTGGAGAGACGCCTGTAATGCTCAGATAACCGCGTCAAGACAGCATCCTCATCGTCGTCGTTGTCGTCGTTGTCTTGTGCATCGTCACCCTCATGAGAAGAAGCATTTTCATCACTGTGAACCCCCCATTGTATATGCTGTGATTGAGTTAGAGGCTGCGTCTGGGTCAGTTGCGTCGATGACTGTGTGAGCCCCGGGGTGGCTGGCTGTATATCCTCCATGTACTCCTCGGAAGACAAGTGACGTTGCTTTGTGTTTTTGTTGCTCCTTTCACTTTGATCGCTTTCGTTATCTGAATGGTGTATGGAGACGGTGTTGCCTCCAACCAGCACTGTGTCCTTAGTAGTGGCGCCGCCCATTTGGTGGTGGTGGTGGTGGGAGAGGTGGGGTGGACCGCCTGTGTTGCCACTAGCAATGGTCTTTGGCTCTTTTATGTCGCCACGCTCTTTTGCCTCTTTAGCCGTCCTGGCAGTTGATGTTCTTGAATTGCGGCGGGGCATACCTACAGAAACAAGCCTTGAAATACAAGGTGCGCCCGATAGCAGTGGGGTGGGGTGGGGTTTCTATAGTATGTGTGTATGTATGTATGTAATAGGCAGGCAAAAACAGGCAGGCAAAAGGCAGGCAAAAAGGCAGACAAAAGGGCAGGCTGCTGTGTAGATCTGCTTTGCCAATCACCTAAATAACCAACTATGAAAAGGATATAAAGTATATCGAATATGTTGAAAGCTATGAAATTCCCTTCATATCCACATATATACCTTCAACATCCCTCGCACACATCTACTTGGCGTATTCCCTATCTGGCACAATTTACTCCAACTACACTGCAGGAGCCCACTGCTCCATCAGATCCATCGCCTCTGTATGGGGTATTGATTGTACTGCAGTAAACCGAAGGCGTAATGTGTAATGTATGGTGAGGTAATCCATAGCGAGGTAATCCATAGTGAGCGGGGCCATAATGAGCGGGGCCATACGTTATAACAATCGGGATATGTTGTACGGTGTACTATTCAATCAGTGCTCTTACTATATATGAATGATTATTTATTATATGTTTGAGCAGTATTATTATATATTTGGAGCAGCATCTTGCTCTATTATTTAGATAGTACTCTTACTATATATGAATGATTATTTATTATATGTTTAAAGCAGTATTATTATATATTTGGAGCAGCATCTTGCTCTATTATTTAAATACTATTCTTGTTATTTTTTCCTACGCTATAGTTGGTATCTGCCTTTCATCTGTACACTATAAGCATGTACTGCTTACTCTTGTGTATCAGTATACTTTGGGCAATAATACTAGTCAGCCTCGGTGCTGTAACATGGCATATCACTTGAAACTTGTAAATCAATTAGTCTAGCACGATCAGGATATCGAATATGGATCCTATATTATATAATTCAATATCACCTTCCACCTACTAAGAGATGTGTCGATATCAGCTCGGAGATATAGTCATTCTGCCATAACACATTTCAGCGTGCAGCACATACATTAGCTCCACATACATTAGCTCCACATACATTAGCTTATACATTAGCTATGTGTATATACGTCCACTATGGGAGAAGAGTATATCCAATCCACAAAACATCAACATCAAAGAGCGGGCAAAAAGAGGGGGCTTTCAAAATAGAGACGAGTTTTTGGTAGAGAAACTTGGAGTACGGAATCAAAACTATATCCCTTTTATTGTAATTGATTCATCTCTCCATGGGGAGTGTGTGTGTGCGATACCCAACCACAGGCTCCCTCCCACCACAGGCTCCTCCCACCGCCACCGGGTAACCTCATCGCATAGATTTTTTTTTTATTTTTCACTTAGTACCCGTATGGCAGACGCTATCTGATAAGAAATAGTATATCAAGAGGCGGTCAAAAGACATATTTGATCCACACCAAACAAGCCACATTTATATACATATAATGCCACGTTCAAAGAGATCCAAGCTGGTGACCCTTGCCCAGACCGACAAGAAGGGCCGTGAAAACAAGACACGTATCTTTGACGATGTCAGGAGTAGTCTCGACACTTACAGATACCTGTGGGTTCTCAAGCTAGACGATGTGAGGACTCCAGTGCTCCAAGACATACGTTCTGATTGGGTGGGATCCAAATTGATCCTGGGTAAGAGAAAGGTGCTGGAAAAGGCTCTGGGAGAGTCTCCAGAAGAAGAGTACAAGCAGAACCTGCACAAGGTGACAAAGCACACATCGGGGGTGAGTGGATTGCTCTTTACCGATGAGACCCCCGAGGTTGTGCAAGCATACTTCATCTCCTATTCCAAGAAGGACTATGCACGTGCCAAGAGTAGAGCTCCAATAACGTTTGTGGTACCGGAGGGAATCGTGTACTCCAGAGGTGGTGAGGTTGCCGTTGAGGAGGATGTGCCCATGTCCCATTCCATGGAGGAAACCATGAGGAATAAGTTCAAGATGCCAACCAGGATCAAGGCTGGTAAAATCGTGTTGAATGAACCGTACAAGGTGTGTGAGAAGGGCGATGTGTTGGATGTGAGGCAGGCATTGATCCTCAAGTCATTTGGAGTTGCATGCAGTGAGTTTAAGGTGGGGATGGTTGCTTACTACGATGGTGAGGCGGAGGAGATTACCGTGTTGGAGGAGTAAAAACAAAGTCAACAACTGTATAAAAGCAATTGCATAGGTTTTTGGTGTAATAAACGTTCAAAAGTGTCTGAAACTGCTTGGCAATGTAGTGTCGTATCCAATAGGATCACAGGTGGGAACAGCGATTCGATCATTAGTTCCCAGCTGAGTATGTCTGAAATGTTCTCTCAGAATAATTATTCCCTATGATATTTTCCCTGTTATTTTCCCTATTATTTTCCCTATTATTTTCCCTACCATTTTCCCTATGATAACTATCTCAGATTACTATGCCGAGCGTAGTCGTCCCTAAGGATACACTCGCAACACTCACTAACCCACACTATAGAGCCACTCACTATGGCTTTCCAACCCACGCTATACACCTACTAATTATGGCCTTGCAGGCTATACCTGCATGCTTCAACCAACCACCAACCTGAAATCTCAACCAAAATCCCATCTCTAGTTGTCAAGTCCCAACCCAATCTCATCTCTGATTGTCAAATCTCTAATCCATATTGTATATTGCCCTCCCCACCGTCCTCCCCACCGTCCTCCCTACCGTCCTCCCCCCCCCGTCCTCTCTATAGCACCGCATGTACTCTTTGCATGAGCTTTTGTATGCACTTTTTGTATGCACTTTTTGTATGCACTCTTTATGCACTGCGTGTTTGTTTTGAGCGCGTCCTCCTATTGAGGAGGCAATAAAAATAAATATGGCACACTATAGGCATATATGGTGATACCAGCAGCAAATATAGTAGTAGTGGATAGACACCATAAAAAAACAGCTACTGATTTGGCAATCCATCAAGTGATATTTTTTTTGGCATTTTATTTACGCGCCATAGTGGACTTGTTGAGACAACCGGCTGGGGTTTCACGTGCATGTCTGTTTATGCGCAGTGTTTATTTACCATTTGAGTGTTGTTGGGCTTTAACTGTATAATTTGGTGGTGATCACGGAAAATAGCCGGGGTGACTCATAGCTATAGCGACTCAGCTGTAGGCGATAGCGTTGAAAGCGATAGTTTGTTCAACCGCGGATACTCACACATGAAGACATATTCACAATGGACATGATGAATTTGGGACAGATATCCCGCAAGACTGGGATCCGTGCGAGGAATGTGCGGAAGAATGCCAATGGTATGGAAGACGTGAATGATTTTTTTGTTGATCTGAGCGACTCTGGAGGGGACGATGGCGAAAATGATACCGCCTTTGAGAAGGAGACAGAGATAGGTGGTGGTTTGTTTACTGGGTTATCCCCCGATACTCTGGGATCCAAGAGCAGGAGGAGTGTAACCACCACCACTCCTAGGAGGAGGCAAAGCACTAATTATAATGCAAGCACTCTAGAAAAAGAAGTTGACGATCATGACATCGATCTTGAGGTGGAGTCTTTGATAGATGAGGCGGCCGCTGCTGGCTCACCCATCAAGCCCAGGCTGCCAATTACCAAGAGGAGCACAATGCTATCACCGCCATCTCACAGTGCAAACACGATGAGAAGCCCTCTTTTATCGCCGTTGCTCCAACACAAGTCAAGAGGCGCGAGTACCCATGACTCCATAGAATCGCTATCCAAGAGAGGCTCTCCCTCCAAAAGGGGCCGTGCAGCTGTTAACCACTCTCCTAAGAAGAATGGCCCCGCCACTATTAACCCCTCTCCTAAGAAAAATGGCTTGAATTCATACCTCAAGAATCTGGAACAGTTGAGCCCCGACTCAGATGTAGATGATCATTTGGTGAAGACAATGAAGCAGAGATTGAGTGAAGAAACTCAAGCTGCCACAAAACGGCCACAAGGCAGAGGGGCGAGCGCAGCAGCCGGTATTACTAAGAACATAGCACTTGGCAAGGGGAAGAGGAAGCCGGCAGTGGTGGAAAGTGAGGGGGATGACGATGGGCAGTCACTGGAAGAAGCGGCAGAGGCAGTGGAGGAGGCGGTATCACCCATGAAGAGGCCATGGCTGGCAAAAGCTTCCACCACAAAAAAGTTTGTTCAAACAGCTGGAAAGAAATCAAAATCAACGACAGCAAGTGCCAAGTCGAACGGCTCAACAGCTTTGGCCGCTCCACCTGAAGCAGCCTTTAATGGCGAGGTTGTACGCCGCTCCACAAGAAGGCGTGTTGCACCGCTGGCGTACTGGCGTAACGAGAAAATCCTGTATGAACCCGTCAAGGCAGCTAATGGGCTGCATGTGAGTGAAATAAAAGATGTGGTGACTGTCCCAGAAGTGTTCCCACAAGTTAAGAAACGATCATATTATGTTCCCGTCAGTAGGACAACTGGTCGAAGCAGGAATACCGATCAATCTGGGCAATCTGGTGATTCTTCAGCACACGAGATCGACTATACATCTCACCAGGCACAACAGATAGCCATACAGCCAGCACCCACACAGCAGATATCCGCACAGCCAACATCCACATCTATTGCAGATGGACCCTCTCCAGCATGGTTTGATGGTGGGTCCCTTAGAGGTAACGTATACGAGGGCCCTGGCTCGTCCAATCTTATCGATAGGACCATTGCATGGGCACCCAACAAGGAGAAGTACTTGGCACCTGTGAAAAACGACAGCGAGTTCTTTAAAGTCGCCATTCTATTCGACCAAGATAAGGAGTTTGCAGCGTCGGGCATGATTGAGATCCCGTTCAATGCCACAAAGGCACTCAAGAGTAACGACGACACCTATTTTATGTTCTATGTGATCCAAGGACGGCTTGAGGTGACCGTATCTAAGAATGTGTTTGTGGTTACCGCAGGGTGTTCGTTTGAGGTGCCTATGGGTAACTTCTACCAGCTGGAGAACAAGGGAAAAGTAGCTGCAAAGCTGTTTTTTGTCCAGGCGAAATATGTAACCATTCAGCCTGATGAGGAGTGGGATTGATAGTCACCATTTGGGGCTTGCTACCACCTTGAGGAGTTGCCTAGGATGTTCATATTGTATAACTAGGGTTATTGTTTTTTTTATATATTATTTTTTTGTATCATAAAGAGGACCTGGCAACAAGAGGACAAGCAATGGGTTCCAAGTTTGGTCCACGGTTAGTTCCACCGTTTATCCACCGTTTGGTACACCCACACACCCACAAGAGTGGAACATTTGTATATTACACTGTATATTAATTACTATCATCATATAACAAAGTGAAAAAATCACAACTCCTGCATTCATTTTATCTAAACCCCATGATTGTCATCGTCAGCATTCTCGTCTCCCTCCCTTTCAGCCATCTTTTGCATTCTGGCTAGCCGCACCAATGGTGCAAGTGATGACACGTCGTCCGCTTCAAGAATAAACTTATCGCCCAATAGATCTAAAGCATCTGCCCGCTTCTCCGGGTTAACCTCCAGCGACCACTGTAAGAAGCTCTTCAAGTCCTGAGAAAGGCTCTCTGGATCATTTAACTTGGGTGTACCAATGGTGGTGATCAAATACAGTGCCCTCAAAGGAGTCTCATTCAAGTAGGGAGGCTCACCTTCAATCATCTCAATGGTCATAATGCCCAAGCTCCAGATATCAACTTTGGGGCCGTACTCCTTCTTGCTAACCACCTCCGGCGCCATCCAGTAAGGAGTGCCCACCATCGTTGTACGTTTGGCGTTGAACTCTTTGATTTGCGCGCAGAACCCAAAGTCGGTTATTTTGATGTCTCCGTCCAACGAGAGCAAAATGTTATCTGACTTGATATCACGGTGGATGATCCCCTTGCTGTGGAGGAACTTGAGCCCCAAAAGCGCTTCACGGCACACTGCACCAATTTGGCCCTCTGCCATCACGCTGTGCGTAACAATGTCGGTGAGAGACCCTCCCTCCATATACTCCATAACCACCCATAGGTCCTTCTTCTGCATGTACGAGTCGATGAAATTGACGATGTTCTTGTGTCTGGAGCCCTTCATCACAAGAATCTCATTGATGATCAGCTCCTTCTTGGGCTGCTGCTCGAGGTTCATCTGCTTGATTGCCACAAACACACCACGCTCTGCATCGTGTGCTGTGTATACACCGCCTGAAGCTCCTTGGCCAATCTTGACAAGGTCACTGTACTTGTCATTGGGGTTACCGGGAGAGCAGATAGTGGCCAACTTGGCAATGATAAGCTTATCACGCTTGCGCTTCTCTTCGCGTTTCCTCTCGCTGACAAGTTTGGCGCTTTTCGAGTCCCGCATTGGCCGCTGGCTCACTGTGGCTGGGGTTACAGCAGAAGGCGATTCAGCTGCTGTCGTTGGTGCGGTTGTTGATGTCACCTCCTCCTGCAAAGCCACTTTCTGTGATATGCTCCTGACATTTTGGAGGTGGACATCGTCTTTCTCAACAGGGGGAGGGGGAATGTCACTCACGTTACCACTGGGGTGGGAACCACTCTCAAGGTGCCTGTGTCTAGTGGCAGCAGCGGTAGCGGTAGCACCACTATTAGTCTGAGGGTACAATTGATGCACTGAAGAGGCCTGTGCCGAAGAAGCCTGTGCCGAAGCTTGTGCCGCACCAAAAAGGTGCTGCCGTTGGGGAGGTGGTGGGGCTGGTCTCGTGGGTCTCATTTGCAGTTTATTCATGGAGTCACCATTAACATGCTGATATGAATTTGGCACCAAGGAGATGTTATGGTGCTGGAATTGCTGGTGAGGCACAGCCGGCGATTGGTGCGAATGATCTTTTCGCATAGTCTTTGAGGAGATCCTCCTAATAGAGCCTAAAATAGAAGTAGGGTTAGATGGCTGGGTATACACGGGGTCCTTCAGACGATTCACCTCACCATCATTGATGACTGAAGCAGGTGATGGTGGCTCGACACGAGGGGAAGGCACTGCAGGTGCGGGTCTACTGGGGATAAAGGCAGCCTTATCGGTGTATGTGATTCCACGTGGTGAGGAGGTGAGGGTCACATTATGGCCATGAGGGGTGCCCATACCACCTGTAGTGTTAGAGGATATAGAGAGAGTTGGTGACTGGTACACCCCTGGCTCACGCGTTGAGACATAAGGGCTCTGTAGTGAAGGGCCCTGTTGTGAAAGGCCCTGTTGTGAAAGGCCCTGTTGTGAAAGGCCCTGTTGTGAAAAGGGGCCCTGCTGCGCTGCTGGAGTGCTCAAAACACTACCAGGAGCATTGCTATCACTGGAAGCGACACCGCCATCTACACCAGTGTCCGATGATCTGGAAACGGTTGAATCCACTGATATATCGCCACCAACAATGGCGTGCTTTTCAACCGTGGACGAGTCTGGGCTTTGAGAGGTTGTGGAGTTGGCAGAGGCCCTTGACGTGTGTGACTTGCCAGACGACACGACCGTACTGAGATCCGTGCTGCGGTCACCGTTACGACTAATGTTAGGACTGGAAGAAGATGCTGGCACAACCCCGGCAACCCGTGCACTGCCATCACTTGTTCTTGTTGCCGCACCCTGGAACTTCAAGAATGCCAGGTCTTCCTCGTCTTTTTGCATATCCTCCATGTAAAACTTGTGGATGTTTGCAACTGCCTGTGGGTGTTCCATCTGCTCCCTCTCCGATATTCCACTACGCTGGAGCAACGCCTGCCATTCCGGGCGCAAGTCAAACGTCTTGCCCGTATCATGGTCAATTCCGACATGTCTCACATGTTGAGCATTGTAAGGTGTGGAAATGAGAGACGTGGGGTTGTCAGATGAGGTGCCACTACCATGACTGCCCGCACTATGTCCACCAGACTGGCCAAGAGATGATGAATCCCCTGGCAGGGTATTGAAAGCACTGACAAACTTGGAGAGTGCGCCTTTCACCTTGGTAGTTGCAGACACATTTGACTTTCTTCTACGCCGTGTGGATGGTGTCGTTTGTGGGGTTGAACCTGTGGTGGTGCTGGTGAAGCTCTTGTGGGATATAGCCGTAGAAGTGCCTGATCTCAACGATAACGGGGTGGACACAGCTGTGGATGTACCGCCACTGACACTGGCACTGGCTGTTGTGTTATCGACAATTCCACGTGATCGCATCAGCCCTGGTGAAAGGGGCTTCGCCGAAGGAGGAGTCGAATAACTATGTGGTGCATTTACACCAACGCCGATTCCGATTCCTCCTCCGGTGTATGAATTGGCTAAAGGTGAAGACGAATTTCCACCATATGCCCTAGCGGGTGTCGCTACTGAGTTGTTGGAAACGGCAGCGCTGCAAGACGTGTCGCGTGCCCCACTGGAAGGCTCATCACTATCATATCCAAAAGCGGCTGTTTGCCTAACCACAGGTGTTATTGCATTGGAGGTGTCAGCAAGAACTTTCCCCATGGTTGGTTCAGGTGAAGCTCCACAAACACCAGGTGCACTAATAGGACTGTCAGTATACACTGGTGTTTTGATACCGCTGTCAGCAGAGTCACCAAGAGCATCATTGTTGGGGATATCGTTATAGGTATCTTTCTCTCTAGTTGACGGTTCCTTCTCTGTAGTTGATCTTTGCGCCAAACTGGTGTCGTCTTCACTTAACAATGTGGGGTCTTCGTTGCCCTGATCATCCGCGCTCTGCTGGTGGAACAGAGCACTCTCGTCGCCAAAGCCGGAGGGATCCTCTCGTATTTGCATCTCTGAGGTGCTGGCACTTAGGAACCCATCAATGATATCACTGACATCTCTTCCGGAAGAGGCGAATGATTCCCTTGGTCCAGTGGTTGTAGAAACACCGAACTGGTTATCTGGGTCAAGGTCACCACGTGGTGGTATGTCATCAGTGTCACCTGTCAAAGAGGTTGAAGTGATCTCCTCGGACGGTAACGGTATAGGGGCCTCGGTGTTGGTTGCTGGTTCATGGTTGCTATTATGGTTTGGCGGCGCTTGATGCACGTTGTCAACTTGCACGTCAGACGTGTTGGTAAAATTTGAAGGAACCTGCCTCCCAATTGAATTCTCACCACCACCAACAGAGGATTCTGCCAGGTTCTGAATAGGTTCCTCGTCATCAATTGGATGAAGGGACGACGAATTGACATGGATGGGTTCTTCACCCTGGTCATCCACAACTGTCTGGCTGTTTCCCTCTTGCTGTGAAGAAGCGTGGTGTAACAATGGCGTCGAAGGAGCAGAAATGTTTTGGCTAGCAAGAATATCATTCAACCTTTGAATGGTGACATCGGGGATGGCTATATTTGAAGCAGGATCCAGTGTCTTGGGCTCAGAAGGGGGAGGAGGAAGCTCGCTCTGGGGGGGCACGGAGGGAGTGTTCTGGTCATCTGTAAGAGCATACACGTTGAACGTGGCTTTTTGTCTCGGTATGAAACTTGATTCCTCTTCTGAATGTTCCACAGATCCGGTGTGTATGTGTGACTGTGAGTCTGCCATTATAGGAATATGGAGTGCAACTGGTTATTGTAAATGGTTGAAACAAAACTTGCTGCTTGCAAAGTTCAATACATTTAAATGTGCAATGCCTTCTGTTGATAGTGCGTTCTGTTGAGTTATAAAGGAGTGTATAAGGTCAATTGGTTATTGTGGAGTAACGCTCAGTCAAGGGTGTACTGTGGTTTGCAAGAGTTGTGGATGTGTTATCTCTGGTTCATATGTAAATGGGGAACATCTATATACCAAAGTTATATACATATATATATATACGTATGTGTGTGTGCGTGTACCTGAACCAGAAGGTGTTAGACAAGGAGAATACCGTTAATACCGCGAATACACTTTGTAACCTTCAATAAGCCATTGCAAAACGCGCATACACAAAAGAGTCGAGGCAAACTCCACGGTTAACAAATAGCAATAGAATCAGTTACCAAATTGAACAGCCATAGACCGCGTAGCACGTGAAAGACTCAACACCTTGCGATTGACCCCATGTGATTCGGTGACTACTAACTGTCCCTTCCCTCTTTGGGTTCCCTTCCCTTACTTACCCTACAACGTGGTGATGATCCCGCCCGAGTGGTGGAGTTACCCTCGAGGGAGCACTGGTTAAAGAGTGTGATGGGGCAGGGTAACCATGTGGGGAGAGAGAAAAGATAAGGGGAGAAACGCCAAGAGGGAATGAGAGGGGCATAAGAGGGGTAGAATCGGAGGGTAGAGTGAGAGTAGAGTGAGTAGAATGAGACATATCATTTGAGAATTATTTCACACCATATCATATATAGGATTTTGTGTCACTTTCCACTGTCTGCCTTTAGTGCATTGAGAGAATTATAATTATAAAAAACAAAGTTGATCGCTTTCCTGCACTAGTTGCTTTCAATAACTAATACAATTATTGTGATTCTTTTTTGGTGCATTCGGTAGGATGCCTCTTTACATTTGCTTGTCCACTTGCTCTGTCTGAAGTAGCCGTTCGCGGACCTAAAAGTGTACGGCGTATCCGGCGTTCAACGCACACGTCAAATGCCTGTCGGTGCTGCACACGGCAACTACGTACTGGTAGCCCCACGGCTTTCGCCAGTATAACCCACTGTTTGGAGGTTGGGAAAGAGCGGTTTGCAAAAGAGAAAGGAGAAGGTTGTGAGATTTTCTTTTTCACCACAGTTGTGATATAACGCAAGCATTATGCTTGTATTTGTTATGTGTAGTTTCTTAGGAAGCTCTTCTCTTGATGGGGCCCTTTGACAAGAGTACTCTGACAGATGCACTACGGCTCCTGTTTCTTCACCCCAGTTGCCTTGTATAATGCTCTCTTAAACCTCACCGCTCGCTTCCACCTCCACTCGCTTCCACCTCCACTCACTTCCACCTCCACTCGCTTCCACCTCCACTCGCTTCCACCTCCACTCGCTTCCACCTCCACTCACTTCCATCTCCACTCACACTCTCTCTAATCACTGAAAAACTCTCGTTATCACTCTCATCCCTAATACACATAAACTTAAAACCCTGTTACTCATTATGCTGCACCACCCAAATCCTATTGGGACCACGCAAACCCCTCCAAACGGTGCTCACCTCAACGTTTAGTAGTGTCCTCACCACTGCTGCCACTAACTGAAGGATGACAGCAAGAGGAAGGACAAATTTCAACATCAGGTGGGGATTAGACGATAATCATCCTCATGGTGTATATTAAACGTGCTCGTATTACATCGCTTGTTCCGCACATACTCTGCGTCATCGCACTCACTTTCAACGATTAAACCACATAGCTCTTTACAAGGCTGCCCCAGGCTATTTAGGAGACTACGCTCAACCTCTCCAAAGCCCACCGCTCCTCATCGCATCGGCCACCAAACCACACTGCTACAACAACTAGTGCCCAGCCGTATTCGGAGCCCCACTTTCCCATCGTTCCCAATGTCGGCCACTGTACCATTCAACAGAGAGGCCCTTGAGAGCGTCCTCAAGCGCCGTTTCTTCTTTGCCCCCGCCTTTGAGATCTACGGAGGTGTCTCCGGTCTCTACGACTACGGTCCTCCAGGTTGTGCCTTGCAGGCCAACATCGTCGATGTGTGGCGCAAGCACTTCATCCTCGAGGAGGATATGCTCGAGGTTGACTGTACCATGTTGACTCCGGCTGAGGTGTTAAAGACCTCTGGACACGTGGACAAGTTTGCCGACTGGATGTGCCGTGACCTCAAGACCGGTGAGATCTTTCGTGCCGACCATCTCATCGAGGAGGTGCTTGAGGCCCGTCTCAAGGGTGACAAAGAGGCCCGTGGTGTTGTTGCAGAGGATCCAGCTGCTGAGGATGACAAGAAGAAAAACCGCAAGAAGAAGGTCAAAGAGATCAAAGCTGTGAAACTCGAGGACTCCGTCGTTGAGGAGTACGAAGCCATCCTCGCAAAGATTGACGGTTATTCGGGCCCAGAACTTGGCGAGATTATGACCAAGTACGCTATTGGTAACCCAGCCACTGGCGAGCCACTCGAACTTCCAATTGAGTTCAATCTCATGTTTGAAACGGCGATTGGCCCATCCGGTAACCTCAAGGGTTACCTGCGTCCAGAGACTGCCCAGGGTCAGTTCCTCAACTTCAACAAGTTGCTCGACTTCAACAATGAAAAGATGCCATTTGCCTCTGCCTCGATTGGAAAGTCTTTTAGAAACGAGATTTCTCCACGCTCTGGTCTGTTGCGTGTGCGCGAGTTCCTCATGGCTGAGATCGAGCACTTTGTGGACCCAAAGAACAAGAGTCACTCCAACTTTGACACCGTTTCCCACTTGGAGCTCAGCTTCTTGTCAAAAGAGATCCAACAGGCAGGCAAGACTACCCCAGAGACGATCTCCATCGGTAAGGCTGTGGAGACCGGTCTCGTTGACAACGAGACACTCGGTTACTTCCTCGGTAGAATCTACCTCTTCCTCACACGTATCGGTGTCAACCCACACCGTCTTCGTTTCAGGCAGCACATGAGCAACGAGATGGCTCATTATGCCCAGGACTGCTGGGATGCAGAGCTCCAGACAAGTTATGGCTGGATCGAGTGCGTTGGCTGTGCTGACCGTAGCGCCTACGACTTGACTGTGCATGCCAACAAGACCAAGGAGAAGTTGTGTGTCAGAGAAATGCTCCCTGAGCCACTTGTCGTTGAGCGTGTTATTGCCGAACTCGACAAGAAGAAGTTTGGTCCAAAGTTCCGTAAGAACGCCCCCCTTGTTGAAGGGTGGCTCACATCCCTTGGCGAGAAGGAGCTCGAGGTGCTGAAGGAGGAGCTTGAGACCAAGGGTAAGATCGCCGTCCCAGAATCAGTGCTCTCTGCTGAGGCCAATGGTGGCTCCCCAGCTGAAGTTGACTCCACCCTTGTGCAGATTGTTCGTAAGACTATTACCGAGCACGTTAGAGAGTACACTCCAAACGTCATTGAGCCTTCCTTTGGTATTGGCCGTATCATTTACTCCATTTTCGAGCACAGCTTCTGGGCACGTCCAGAGGATTCTGCCCGTTCCGTGCTTTCGTTGCCACCACTTGTCGCCCCCACCAAGGTGCTTCTCGTACCTCTTTCCAACAACGACAAGCTTGCTTCTATCGTCAAGGCTGTCTCCAAAGTGCTGAGGGGTGAGCAGATTCCATTCAAGGTTGACGATTCCAGCGCCTCTATTGGAAAGAGATACGCCAGAAATGACGAGCTTGGTACTCCTTTCGGTGTCACCATCGACTTCCAGAGTGTGGAGGACCACTCTGTCACCCTCAGAGAGAGAGACTCCACCAAGCAGGTGAGAGGTTCTATTGAGGAGGTGGTGGCCGCAATTAAGGCCATCACCTATTCTGGTGTCACTTGGGAGGAGGGTACCAAGAAGCTCCAAGTTTTCGAGACCAAGGCTGACGAAGAGTAATTTTTTTTCAGTCCGCTAATGTGAATAGATGGTATAGAGTACAACTGCCAAGTATCGTGAACTTTGCTTATAGGTTAATGTATGTTATTATGTGATAAATATACGACTGAAAATTTTTCTACAGTATCTTCCTCATAGCAGCGATTTCAAAGTCCTTCGATGCTATTATTCCATCCTCTAGTTTACCTGCCTCGCCAACTAGGAATCCTGTTTTAGGATCCACCTGACATACCCATTTAGATATCACGTTGTAGTTATACTTAGCATAGTAACTGACAAGCTGATGATCCACGATAGCAGTGCAATATAGAGCGGTCGCCATCAAAGAACTTAGAGCAAACTGCTCCATGGTGAGCATTAACAGCTTGGCAGCGCCGGGGTAGAACGACGTGAAAGCTGTCAATTCATACTCCACACCTGTGTGGTGTGTGCCGTGATAGGGCTTCAACCCGATTGTACCCAAAATGGTATTTTCAGCAGTATGGCTCACCAAAGTCTCCAGGAATGCGATCCCTTCGTCCAGCATTTTTTCGAGATCGTGTTGCTTAGAGAGCAGTGTGAAGTTGAAGTCAAATGTCCCAATTGGCCATTTCTCTAGTAGCTGTGCTGTTATCTCACTAGCAGAGGTGTCCTCTTCACCAATATAACCTGCTTCGGGGTAATAGCATACCCATATATAGGATTGATCCAGGTCTACAATTGAAAGGTCACCTGTCAAATTATCCTTGATTCTAGGAGTCTGGATCACTCCATATTTGTACCTCGGTTTATCATATGCAACATTTATCACCCCTACCAGCACCTTTTCAATCTGTGGGAGTAGCGACGATTTCGAAATGCGGTCAAACGACGTCACAAGTATCCGGGGAACAACCATTATAAATTCTTGCGGTGGGAGGTCTACTCCTTGGATTATTTACAATCAAAAAAGCGGAATCATATATCTAATTTTTCACTTGAGTGACATCATTTCCTTGGTTAACCATCTAAACGTAATCTCCGTATCTTCCCGTTTGAACAGGTGTCTGCATGCACTTGCCCCATTGGGATTCGGCCATCAAAGATAGTGGGCCCCCCCAGGTTCTAAGCTCAATTTTCTATAACTTCCAAAGAAGTTAATCAAGGAGATTAGGTGCCAGTCAATCGGCCGTTTCTTTCTTTTTATAGTGTTTCCATTTATATAATATATTTACTTTGTCTATACAGGAGGCACGTTGCTCTTGTTTCATCTATGTCGTCTGTACTCTATACTCTCTAAAAAATAGAAATAAACCCTTAAACGTCACAAGGAACTCACAATACATCCAATGATATGGAAACCTGGAGATACTAATTTTCAACCGGGATTTCGCCAATATGATCGTTAACACCAGAAACCCCTGACTCATTTGCCTCGGCTACCACCTTCTTGGTTGTCTCTGGTGCTGCGGCCCCTACAGGAGCTGCTGCTGTTGAACCGCTGAAATTCCTTGAGATACGTCTATTGTTCCTATTATTGTTGTTCCTTCCCTTCCCATTATGAGGCCCCCTATTGCTGGTTCTCCTGGTTGAAGTCCTCCTCTCCAACTCACCACTGCCTTCACTGCCATTGCTCTGTCTGGTCTTTGGAAGTGACTCCGTTGGGGCAGCTTCCTCCTCTTTAGGTTGACTCGGACGTGTGCTTGAACTGCCGTTCATCGTATGGCTGTTATCGTTGTGATGCTGGTTTTGAACATTACCCTTACCCTTCTTTTTCTGTTTTCGCTGTCCTTTCTCAACTGGTGTGGCCTCTGCGTCATCAGTAGTGCTAGCAGGTTTAACGGCAGGCTCAATGGTGGAGTCAGCACTCACTATAACTGGAGAAGGCTTACCAGAGGAAGAAATGGATAAGTTGGGAGTCGCCGTAGCAGACACCTTATGGGCAGCTTTCACGCTCTCATGCTGCTGTGGTGTTCTCGTAAATTGATGTGGCTGTTGTGTTACAGGGGTTGAAATCGATGATGACGGCAGAGGAGATGCAGAGTCACTATAGCCATCACTCCTTATAGGTCTATTTGCCTCTCTCAGCACCTCCTCACATTCACTCAGCACGCCCATAGTACGCTGTCCGTGCTCCTTGGCAGCCAGGGCAAGAGTCCTGAGGGCATCTCCAATTGCATCGGTTCGCTGCTCATACATCTCCTCTATCTGTGAGGAAGATTTGGAAACAATACGGAACTCCTCTGCAATCCTTGTGTTGTTGCTCTTGATCAGCTCGATGTTCTTGTTGAGGGTTTCCTCGCGCTCCTGTATGTACCTGTTGAGCTGTTCACGCATCTGTTTCATCTCGTTCTCATAGTGAGAACGATATTCCTGCTGGCCGCTCACCACGGCATCATAGCTTATCCTTAGCCTCTCAAGCTCCTGGACGGCATTACGCTCGCTCTCCTGTAGATTGTTCATTTTTGCCCTGAGACCGTCTCTGTCAAAAGTGAGCGAATCCACTGACGAAAGAGACTCAGCCAGCTGTTCCTCTACATCAGCGATCCTTCTCTCTTTACGCTTGAGAAGCGCTTCCACCATATCGTTCTGATGCTTTGAGTTTGCCAGCTGCTCTATCAGCTGGTCGGTTCTCCGTTGGAGAAGCTGGTGCTTCTTACGCCACTCGGCGGCGTCGTTTCTACACTCCTCAAGCTCTACTTTGAGGGCGTCTATGGTTGTATGAAGGGAATCAATAACACGCGAGGATGTCGTGTTAGAAGGCCCTGATCCAGAGAGCGGCGGCCTATGGGCCAATAGCTTTGACGGCGACCCCGCGGGGCTCTGCATCGGGCTTGTAACGCTCATAGTTGGTCAGCAGCCACGGTGTTGTATTCTGTTGGCTTATATGCTCTGTGGGGGTTGTGTGTTGGTCGATCCTCAGCTGTTAGCAGTGATAGAAATTAGCCACCTTCACTTTATATTGCACCAAGTAGTGTGAGCAAGAAACTGGAAACAACAGCAGAGCACCAAAAAACTCAAAGGATATACGAAAAGCTATTGTGAGAGAATTTGTCTCCTCCAGTGTATGTGGACACAGCCTCTAGATCAGTCAGCCCTCCACCCAAAATCACAACGACAACTCCCCCATATACTCGCTTAAAAAAAACCTCCATGTTATCGCATGCGTGGAGTCGTGTGCCCACATAAAACATCCCGTCAACGAAATCAAAACAATGAAACCCTCGATGCTTTCGAGGGCTTGGCAGGCTGCCGATTGCTTATGTGGTGGTGTGCGATACGCAAGCGGTGGGTGATGGGCAAAAGTGGTGGAGGACGCAACCGGCCATGGCATAATGCGCGTCCGTGCTACACCGGAGTTTTGATACAGGGAAACACTCGCGTGTGGGGAGGGTCGGGCAAACCAGAGATGTGAGAGAAGGAGAGGGGGAGATGCAAGAGAGAAGCATGACAAGTTCAAAGTTTGAGACAAGTGCGAACTACGAGAAGCAGGAGATGTAAGAGAAGCAGGAGATGTAAGAGAAGCAGGAGAATGAGAAGAACGAGAGGGAGGAGAATAGGAAGATCGATATATAAAGGGGGAGGCTGTCATCGGTGTACCCTGCTAGCCGCTATGCTTTCTTCTTTCGTTCTCGGTCTTTTGTGTATGCACCCATACACCAGTGGATGTAGATATGAAAATATTGAATCATCATGCGTCCTGGCTACAACAACTATGTAAGGGTAGGGAGGTATACCGGGATGATTCTGTGGATGTACCGCACACTGCCACTTCATAGAGAGGGGCTATTCATGAGCAGGTATATCGGTGGATATCTGTGGATGAGCCCATTGCCGACCGTGGATTTATACAGATAAGTACTGTAAATGGTAAGCCTCTGCGTGTGGCCCTAGATGCGTGAAGAACACACAACACTTTTATTCTCTTGTCTGATCTAGTCCATATGCCTTCTCTACAAGAGCAACTGTGATTCTTTGCGCAATCACTTGGCAGGTCTCTATATAGGAGAGATGCCCCCAATGCAATGTCTCAGAGTGGACAAACTCTGCGTTATTGCATCAAATAATTGCTAATAAGACTAACCCGGTTTGCAGCAACAAATATTGGCTTCAATGAAACCACAAGGGTCCAGAAAACTTGCGTCAATCAATTTACAACTCTCATTTTGCCCCATTAATGCGGGTACTTACTTCATTAGGCCCGTTTCCCCAAACCTTATTTTCTGGAGCATGTGGGGCATCGCTTTATCTGGAAATGGACAATAATAAGTAATTTAACTGACCTTTGAGGCTTGCTGCTGAAGACATACCTGCGCTGTTTACGATGCTGGCACCAAATATAGCAGTCTCTTGTTGGATGGAAGATCTTCTCTACCCGATAATCGCCGTATGTGCTTCATCTGCTTCTCTTGATGGGAGACCCTGTAAGGTACCCAGAGTTGATGGATTGCAATGCAAGCCATAATGATAAGAGAGGGCAGCTGCAGCCCACAGTACAGGCGAAAGGCATCAGCCACCGCGCAAGAGGAATCCTTAGTGGCCTTGGCGAGGGATTTGTGCGCCACTGCAATATTTCTTAGACCATGGCAGCAATCAAGACAATCGGGCTAGTGATAGTAGGCCAGTTCTAAATAACGACCTTTCAATTTACGCCAGCTATTCTGGAGTCTGTCATGATTCCGTAGTGATGCAGAGCAAAGTAAGCTCTGTCATGAAAAATCTCTATTTTGCTCGAACGATCCGATAAGTTTGGGGAACATTAAAAAATATCATACCAGAAGAAACCCTAACATTATAATGCTTCATCTTCTCCTCCGAGATGTTCCGGTCAGTGTGATTAATAAATCCACTCGGAAACGATAGCAGGCTTAGCAAGTTGATACGGAGGTGAGCCGTGGCACCTGGCTCCATTGTTGTTGTGTGCACTGCTGATGTGAAAAAAGAGTCTAGCGGAAAAAAACCACAGTTTTTGGCCGATCCCACGGCTTTACAGCTGCCAAGCAGGCAACCAGCCTGAGAGGTAGCCGCTCTGTACCGGGTAAGGATCGCCCCAAGCGGGACCAAAAGCTGAGCTACGTTTCAAGGCGGGCAATAGCCGTGGAAAAAACACCCAAAATATAGATGCAAATGCACAGTTTGGTGCTTAGCGCCCACTATTCAACCCGAAGGTCACTCACCTAACAATTGTCCCTCGAGTGGACGCCTCGGGTTGGATTAAACCGCATACTGCCCGGCCGTCGTACGGTGCCTGTGATCCAATCATGCGTCATTATGACACATCCAGCTCCAGACGCCCCTATACACATGCGTACAGCGACGCATATCTGTCTTTGCCTATCATCCACATCCACTACCTATCCTTTGCGCTGCCCTTCAAACAGGTAACCGTTGCAACGTTTCTTAGTGAACCGCTGCTGTGCGCTCTGCCTTTTCCCTGTCCAAAGGGGAAGTAATTAACAAGTGTGCATGCACCACCACCCAGGCTTAGAGCCTCCTGGTACGAGCCTAACCGTCCCATTCTCTCCCTCTCTCCCTGAATCAGGGGTTGCATCCACTCATCCACCCTGGTCTATCCTGCTGAGATTCAGCGGGACCAGATTCAAATAAAAAAACACCCCCATATCAATGTGCCTCACAAAATGTTCCTCCTCTGACCATTTTAAAAATATTTATTTCCCTTCTTCACCATCCCACTATTAATCACCCAACTCTCTTCGTTGTTTCTATCGTACGTGTGCCCGCCATTACTTGCATCATGCAGCATGCACGCTTTCCATAAATTACTTGCAGCTATTTCATCGAATGCTCCTCGTGCATCTATAAATATATACCGGAAAGCTGATGGAAGGGTGCTTTTTTTTTGCCTAGTACGTCTGCTTATTGCCTCTGATAGCAATTTGTTGGTATTTTTTGGCTTTTAAATAGACGGAAAGCATTGTGGAAGGCTTTCGGGTTTGGTTTGACCTCAATTGCTATTTCAATTGCTATTTCAACTGCTATTTTTATCACCATCTCACCGGCCTCTCTTCCTTGGAAACGAGATGGAACACTCATCTTCAACCTAAAACATCACGGCACTCAGAGGTATATAGCACATATCTACCAGGTTTCCTGGAAAGTCCTGGCAAAGAACCCTCTTACCACGGACTTGTTGAATGCCTTAGGCGTTCTCTTTATATATATCCTGTTTTCAATTCTGGAATTGTTTTTCTAATCTATAGACTTTTGGCCCGAACACCACTTTATCTCAGACGTGTTATGAGTGCCTCCGATCATATCCATCATACACATACCACTCACATATTAAGGATTTCATAGATCTATTATCTTTTCTCAATGGTGTACTGCAGCATAACGTTATCCAGCATCCTCTGGCTGTTGTATTTTACAACTGGTGCGACTTCCACTTTAACATACTGTGCCACCACCAATACTGGTGTCACCTCTTCCAGTTACTCCACATTTCAATCCAACGGACTATGTCTCAATACATGCCAGAACCAAAATTATGCGCTAGCAATTCTTCAGGATTATGTCTGCTGGTGCTCTAATGTATTGCCTTCAGATGCAACCACGGACCTTAGCAATTGCAATCTGCCATGTCCAGGCTATCCATCTGACAAGTGTGGCAGTACTCTACAGGATGGTTATTATGGGTACATCATTGTAAATGCGGCGGAGATACAGAGTGAGGATGGTTCAGAAAGTTCAAGCACCGCGGAGACTTCTTCCCCTTCATCCAGCAGTGGCATTGAAATTACGGAGCAGGATGCAGCAACTTCTGAGGCTTCTGTGTCATCCACCACATCTTCCTCACCCATAGAAGCCAACACAACAACTCCCACAACTCCCACAACAACTCCCCCCACTCCCACTGCAACCTCATCCTCTTCAACAACCACATACTCTTCAACGATCACATCAACGTCAACCACCTCTTCGACTACTTCAACAATATCTTCAACCACTTCAACCACTTCAACCACCCCAACCAACTCAACCACTTCAACCACCCCAACCAATTCAACCACTTCGGCCAGCTCTTCTTCTTCAAGCTCCTCAACAAACGCTCCCAAAACTTCTTCTTCCACAGCTCCTCCACCTTCTGCTGTGATTGAGGGTGCTACAACAGGTTCCATCACGATATCTCAATCCCCTTCTGTTATTGTTGTGGTGACCAGTTTCCCAATGACCACCACATCAGTCAAGAATGGACAAAATGTAACGGAGTATGTCACAAATGAGTACTACTCCACCATTGTTGTGACTTCAGAAGCGTCAACTGCAACCGATCCTGCTCCTTCATCCTCTGGGGGGTTTATTGCCAATAACTACGATAATTCGCATGCTTCCAGTTCCTTCTTTTCCAACACTGGGAAAGTTGCTGGTGTTTTTGTGGTGGTTGGCATTGTTACAGCAGTTTTGGTGATGCTTCTGATATGGTTCCTGTTCTTCAGACACTTGCGGAGAGATGAAGACGAAGAGGAAGAGTCATCAGAACCAAGCGTTATAATACATGCAAATGATAATGACGACGTTGGTAATGGCTATTTCTACGATGATAAGAGCGCGCCGGTCGTTGAGGTTAAAAGCCATGCCCGACAGAAGAGCGTCTTTTCCATTTCGTCCTTTATTGGTGGTAAGCCGACGAGCACTCCATCCGATAGCGAGGAGGAGAAGGATAAGAGGTTAAGTCAAACCACTGCCAAGACCTATAGGACCGTGGGATCAGCAACTCTTATCCCTGTTTCTCCAGTTGTAGACCAGCGATTAGACCCCCGGGCAATATTTCCCAGCATTCACGACAATAATAGTAGTCATACACTAGAGGACAATACCGACTACTCCAGGAGGTTCCTCACTGTAACCAACCCAGATGTTGAAGATGACTGAGAGATGATACTCTCTTGTTCTACCCTATTTTGACTGTTTCCCTATTGGCAAGTCCGATTAGCTTTCTAATGTCACCCTTCTAATATTGCAACATCACATGGGTTTCTGACATTTCATAACGCCACGCATTTCTACAGCCGTTCATTTCTGTTTTTTCTTGCTTCATTAATCTGCTTTACTCATTGGCTCACTCATTATGTATTTTATTCGGTCTAGTATCCACACTCATTTGCTAATTTGTTTCACATTTTTGGTTCTTTTCTAGGCTACTGCATTTTTCTCAGCATTTTGTTGGCGTTATTTGCACTTATCTTGTTTACGTTTTATGGTTATATATGTACGTTAACCTACCAATCGGTTATCAAATACACTTAATATGCACATGATAAGAAATATTATACGCAATACAGTAAAAATGTGGTGGGGTGGCTGGACTGAGCACTGGAATTAGCCGGATTTTCTCCCACGCCAGGCTAACAGAATGAAATGGGAACAACCCGCATATGGAAAGACATATTCCTAAAACAGAGCAAAGGTGGTAACCTCGCATCTTTAGGGCCCTGATGGGATCAACATCAATTTTGCTACAATTTCATAACACCAATTGAGACAGGAGATCCTCTTCTTTGGCTATGCCCATAAAAGGAAGCTCTTATACTATCTATTATATAATCAATTCAATTCTTGCATCCGATAAGCTAAACTGGTAGTTTGCAACAGCATACCCATCCTAGGAACTCACAGAAGAGGCAGCGGCACACACTCAGTGAAAATCTAAGGCGGAGTGATGTCATTCATGACCTACGGAGTTGACGCCTCGGAGCCCGCAGAGGGGCAGCAACTGCGGAGTCCTAAACTGGGGCGTGCGGGGATTAGAGGAGAGAGGGGGGAGAAGCTCGTAGAGGGGGAGAACCCATTGATTGTTGCTATGGTGGGAGGAGAGCAGCGCAAACCAGGAGAGATGGAGAGATGGAGATCACATCTGCTTGATTCCGCTTACCCTGGGTGGTAGGCGAGTTTATTGGGGAACAGAAGCAGCCGTTCGGCAGCTGCTGAGGATGAAACCTGCAATAAAATTCGTATCTGTTGGGAACTCCAGGAGGGGGAAGCCAAGCTGTCTCAAAGTCACCGTCAATAGGAGCAGAGCGGCGCCTTGACAATGTCACGCAGCAGAAGAGATAGTGGTAAATTAGGACAGGCATTTAAATTACGTCCCTGTATTGTAGGCATGAAAAGACTAAGTATGCGTCTGTAGACATTGTTGTGTGTAGAGATATAACAGTGTGTATCTACGCGCACTGATTCAGTGACTTGGCAGACCATGGCTGCTGCTGCAGAGTGTGGCTACGGAGTGGCTAAAGCGTATATAACCAAAGATAGCGTCTACATAACATACCCACCCGTATTCTCGCTCTGTCAGCTATTAGCATTCCGCAGCACCTGATGCATGGCAAAGCTCGAAAGGGAAAAATAGCCATATTATACGCCCTGGGGCGCACTGGATTCTAGGAATGACTATCTCCTAGCCTTTACTCCCAAAAGGCGCTTTCCACGGAATCGCACCTAAAGATCGTATGAGATATGATATTAGACCAAATATTTGCCGAAATAGGTCCATATCCGTATTCTTATCGAAAATAGTGACACTAAAACCACTGCCTCACACCCTTTGGAGGGATCGCTTATGCCAGGGTATTGTTCCCCGTCCTTCGTTCAGCCCTTGTTGATGCATCACGCCTGCCTCACTATCGGCTCACTATGTCCTCCCTAACCCCACCATAAACATCTCTTCCATGCTGCCCAGTATGCACTGCCCAACATGCCCTCCTCACAAGAGTAAATCATGCGGGAGGGGCTCTCTTGTAAGTGGTGGCCCCACATATGTAAGCTTTTGCGCAATGCACACGTTGATGACCCGTCCCTGACAACTCCAAATTGGGTCATCACCGTACATGCAACAGAAGGGCGCCGGCGTACAGAGTCCGTGATCAAGTCATGCCTAGAAGAGAAGTGGTTATATGCAATGGAATCTATAGATAAATCTAGTGTGTTTGGTGGAATTGCTTGTTAGAACGAGGGGTATTTGTGTAAACGTGAGTGCATCAGCATCGGCCATAGTAAGGGAGGGTAAAGTTGTACTGTATGTGCAGTAGCATGGCTGACAGCCTTATTGTGTGGGAGAGATTACGCCGATGTAATCACCCAACCAGCTGGCGATTGAGATCTCCTGCAAAGTTATGGTACCATTTGGACCCTTCAACATGTTTTTATATATTCAGACCACTGCAGTAAATAAGCTTTTATATCCTTTTTGTGTAACCACTCAATTGAATGAGTTTCATCCCCCCAAGTTTAAGGTACTTAACATTGACATTGACGTTGCGCCAGCTTCTCACGTCTTCAACATCCCAATCTCGGAGTTTCTCAGAGTTGCCCTTTCCCAACCTCTTTTACCCAATCAACTCTCTCGGGTCTTCTCAAGTGTTCGTACTCCGTCTTGGATAAGCAATGCCCAAGTTACCGTGGGCTCATGAGAATGATAATCGAAAGGACGAGGTGAGCAACGCCTCGATAAGATCTTTAAAATCATTTCAAAGTATGTCGATCCTCTTTCTCTTCTCCAATCGAGCTGCTACTAACCATGTATAATAGATGACTCTAACAGTGCTGTAATGAAAGATGATGGCCCAGTCAAGGGTACCGCTCCATCAGAGCGCTCAGCAGTTTACGAGACATCCCCTCGTAAAGACAGACGTCCTTCTTACCAATGGAAGCATCGTTTGTCGAAGTTTAAGTTTGGAAACATCCAAATGACTGAGCATGATATCCATCAGCCAGACCCAACCCAGAATAGCGAGGCCGACCAAGGTGCAGAAGAAGTGGTTAGAGAGGAGGAGAGCATGGCTAACTCTTCCATCTCTCATGTAGGCATTTCCGGTGAGCACTTTGGCAGTACAGATGACCTCAACAATACCTTCTCTAATGAGAACAATTCAACAACAGACGCTTCGTCTAGATTGCTATCTTCAGCTCATGATCTTAGTCAAACACATAATCACTCTCAAAATCACATTCATGACCACAGACGTTCAAGCCATACTGGGTCCCCTCCTGTAGCCTTATCAGGTTTTCCTATATCACGTCGTCCAACTGACATGGCTTCTGCTGGTATAGGGTCAGTATCTTCCAATGATTCTTCTTCCATGATATTTGAGCGTTCTGTTCAGTATGACCCCACTTTGTCTCTCTCGCTGGTATCTTCATCCTACAGCTTATCTCCTCAGTCTCATTTTGAGCCTGGAAGCAGTGAAATGACAATGATCTCTCCTAATAGTACTGCTGTGTCTCCTCTCTTGTTCTCTGCAGATAGCCTTCACAAGCCAGAAACGAAGCAGGATGGTTCCACTCCGAATACACCAAGGAAACGCTCTGTAGTCTCCGGAGGAGCAGGAAGCATAGCTGTCGGCACAGACAATGACGGCTTTAGAAAGACCTCATCTAGTACTACGCTTCAGCATATTGGTTATCGTATGCCTTCTCACTACGCATCGGAGAATTATACTGCTCCAGCACTAGATGCTGCAGCAGAGTTATTTGCCAACTCAAATGCCAATCTTGATGAGGTGGATCTCATTGGTCTTCCCGATCTTGATGGTAGACCATCGCGGTTGCCTCGTAGGGAGTCTTTGGTTGGTGGGTTTCTTGCTTCATGGATGGCACCCCCTGGAGAAGCTCGAGGAGTGAGGCCAGGAGTACGCAGAGCTTTTACATCCAATCCGCTTGCTCCACTTACTCCCTACGGTGGTGCATCTGCTTCTGCTTTCAATGCAGAACAGACCAAAGAAATGTCACATAAAGTGTCCCCTGTGAAGCTGTTACCTAGAAGAAACAGCGCTTTTGAGTTTAGAGGCAAAATGGCTTCTGATCAACAACCTTATACAATGCAAGAGACATTTGCCAAGCATTTATTATCTAAAGGAAAAACTCTCAGGCGTACAAAGACCACATCCTCCACTGATGGAAGTGTGGATGGAGGTGAAGGATGCAAATTACCTGCGCGTAAGAGTATCAGCTTTTACTCGTATGCCGAACTGCTCGATTTGGAAAGTAGATCCCATGGATATGACTCTCCAATAATAGAAGACAATCACAAGCCAGGTGGGAGTGTAGGAATTATAGATGAGACTTTAGAATCTTTTGGGAGGCATAATAACAAAGGCGATAGCAAAGAAAACAGCGATGTTGCTTCTGCTGCAACTATTACGGACGCTTCAAGGTCCAAGGTCCGGAGAGATAAGCACAACACTACCAATAACGGTAGTCAATCACCAATGTGTGATTCTGACTCAGACGATAGTATGTATCGGAATGACACATCCTATCGTGGTATTTCGCCAGGCGCGGGCCATAATGCTTGCATGCCTGTTGCAGTATGTTCTGTGAATGATATGCTTAATATCAACTCTGGCACAATTCAAGAACATTCAGTCAGCTAATTCTATAGACCCTATGGGTTTTTCTTTAAGCACTCGTTTTCTAACTCTCGTTGTATCACCTTGCGTTTAAATTATTAGGTTTATTTATTTATTCTTTTGCCATGCGCTTAATCCATTCACACAGTTAATGGCTTTTTTTTTGGATTTCGAAAAGTAATCAGGAAATCTGTACAATTTAAGTTTAATAAAGCGTGGTTATTTTTTCACCTCTCGTGAGCAATGAATATAATCAATATTACAATTATGATAAACGATAATTATTATCATCCTCTTCTGTAGTGGCTAGGCAATCATAACTGGCCTCCAAAGAGACCTGATCGTGAACTTATAATTATATTATAAAATAAGTATGCAGCCCTCCGCAGATATTAATAAGTGTACTACTCATTGTACCGTGGAGGAGTGGGGGAAGAGGGGGTGTCGGAAGGAAACCTCTCCAGGCTTCTTTTCTTAGATGATCGCAGCTCGTCAGCTCTAAACAATTGGGTTCTGTCCAATTTGGTTCTGTCACTACTCTATTGAGCATGGAAGTGTAATAACCTCATGGCTTCTTACCTGCCGTTGAGCCTGGTGCGCCACGCTGCTGTTTTCTGCAGCGTGTACTGACCATACGCACTTAAACGATAGGCACATCGCAGTATCGAGGCTAATAGTGAGAAAGGGCTTCTATGTGGAGCGGTGTGCATTGGAAATTTCCATCCTAAGTGCCGGAGCTATGCCATTAATATTCATCAGCGTACAGTTGAGTAAAAGTAAGCTCTCTCATAGGTTATTGTCGACTCTTCAGTTGGTGAGGCTGAATTAGCAAACTACCTCATTTTTGTCTTTGATTTAGATACCATCTACAGACAAGATGTCGATGCTCTTCTCGGCCAACGCGAAGTCTGCAGATGCCTCTAGCGCTGAGAATGACTTGGAGTCGAGTGTGAATAATGTGCAGACTGTAGTGCCGCCAGACAGGTATAACAATGACTATAATGACGATGATTTCGACAGTACACATGAGGGGGCAGATAGCGATCTAGATGACGATTCTGGTGACGATTTAGAGGGAGAGGAAGAGGACGCTGGAAGCGATGATGAAGAAGTTGAAGACGATGACAATGGAAGCAACTTGGATGAGTATGATGGTGCAGTACACAAACCCATTGAGCTACCTTCACACGCATGTTCCTATTGTGGTATCCACTCACCGTCATGTGTAGTGCGTTGTGTCACTTGTGACAAATGGTTCTGTAACTCAAAAAGTGGCGGTGGCAGCTCCCATATAGTGACACATCTGGTCATGTCAAGGCATAGATCGGTGGCATTGCACCCAGATTCTGACCTCGGTGACACAACTCTGGAGTGTTATAACTGTGGTAATAAGAACGTGTTTGTGCTCGGGTTTGTTTCGGCGAAGAGTGAAACAGTTGTGGTGATTCTGTGTCGTTTACCTTGTGCACAATCAAAAGATGTCAACTGGGATACTGATCAATGGGAAGCATTGATACAAGATAGGCAATTGTTACCATGGGTTGCTACTGTGCCTAGTGAAGAGGAACTCCTTGAAAGTCGCGATATTTCATCCACTCAGATAACAAGACTGGAGATGAAGTGGCGCAGTGACCGTGATGCCACCATTGAGGATGTGGATAAGCCAGAAGGGGAGGAGGAGATCCTGCCCATTCTCCTGCGTTATACAGATGCATACCAGTATCAGCGCTCGTTTGCCCCACTTGTGAAATTAGAAGCAGATTGTGATAAACAGTTAAAGGAAAACCAATCGCTGGAGTCCATTTCCGTGAAGTGGAGCCTGGGCCTCAACAAAACACACCTTGCTTCATTTGTTCTATCGACGTTGGAATCAACTGGCGTTAAAGTGGCTGTGGGTGACGAGATGGTGCTACGATACAACGGGCCAGGCTATGCGCCCTGGGAGCAGCGCGGTTTCGTTGTGAGACTGCACCAAGAAGAGTTCACTCTAGAACTTCTACCACAGAAGGGACAACCACCTCCGCCAACGCAGATTACAACTGGGTTCGTAGCCGACCTTGTGTGGAGGGGCACTTCCTATGACAGGATGCAGGATGCAATGAAAACCTTTGCTATTGATAAGGAAAGTGTTTCTGGCTATATATACCATAAGTTGCTTGGCCATGATGTTGCCCCGGTGGAATTCGATGTCAAGCTACCACGTATGTTTTCTATTCCCGGCCTTGCGGATCTCAATGTTTCCCAAGCAAATGCTGTGAGAAGTGTCTTGCAAAGACCACTCTCGCTTATCCAGGGTCCACCGGGAACGGGTAAGACAGTCACGTCAGCTACGATTATCTATCACCTGAGCCAACTTCATAAGGAGCGGATTCTAGTATGTGCCCCATCCAACGTGGCAGTAGACCACTTGGCTGCTAAGCTTGACTCTCTTGGCTTGCGTGTAGTACGGTTGGTGGCAAGGGGAAGAGAGGATGCAGAGTCCTCGGTACCACTCTTGTCGCTGCAGCATCTGGTAAACCAGTCGGCGAAGGGCCCCCTCAAGAAGTTGTTGAGATTGAAGGAACTGCTGGGAGAATTATCGGCTGCTGACACAAGACAGTACCGTGCTTTGATGCGCAAGCTTGAAGAGAAGACTCTCAAAAAGTGTGATGTCATATGTACTACTTGTGTGGGTGCAGGTGACAGACGGCTCGCAGGAATGCAGTTCCGCACAGTTCTCATTGATGAAAGTACCCAGGCATCCGAATCAGAATGCTTGATTCCCATTGTGAAAGGCGCAAAGCAGGTTATTCTTGTTGGTGATCACCAGCAGCTGGGGCCTGTGATCCTCGATAGAAGGGCTGGTGATGCGGGTCTGAGGCAGTCGCTTTTTGAGAGGTTGGTCCTACTTGGCCATCTTCCAATCAGACTAGAGGTCCAGTATCGTATGCACCCCTGTCTCAGTGAGTTCCCCAGTAATATGTTCTATGATGGTTCGTTACAAAATGGTGTCACTGCTGAACAGAGACTGATTCCAGATACTCAGTTCCCTTGGCCCATATCCAATACTCCTATGATGTTTTGGGCAAACCATGGCCATGAGGAAATATCCGGTTCGGGAACTTCATTCCTGAATAGGATTGAAGCGATGAACTGTGAGCGGCTGATTACTAGGCTTTTCAGAGATGGGATCCAGCCGGAGCAGATTGGCGTGATTACCCCTTACGAAGGTCAACGTTCCTACATCGTGCAGTATATGCAGATGAGCGGAGCTCTTGGTGACAAAGAAATGTACATGAACGTCGAGGTAGCTTCAGTTGATGCTTTCCAGGGAAGAGAGAAGGATTTTATTATTCTGTCCTGTGTGCGTGCCAACGAGCAGAACATGATTGGTTTCCTCAGTGATCCCAGGCGTTTGAATGTGGCTCTCACCAGAGCCAAGTACGGACTTATAGTACTGGGAAACGTCCGTGCACTTGCCAAAAATCCCTTGTGGAATGCTCTTTTGGTACATTTCCGCGAGAAGGGCTCGCTTGTCGAAGGAACATTGGATAATATGCAGTTGTGTTCTGTACAGCTGCGCAGACCTAATAATTATAGGTCAAGGGTAGATTATGGCAAGAACTTTGGCAGGGGAGCTCCGCTTGCGGATGATACTGCAAGTCTGATGTCGTTTGCACCAGACAGTGGGAATGGAGGTCGCTTTTCCCAATTCCATGAGCAACAATGGCCTACGCTCAACGATGGGAATGGGTATGGTAGCTACGGTGACGCTTCAAGTATCGCAGATGATAAAGAATCAAGATTCGCAAAAGTCGATAGAGCCAATATTGAGAATGATTTGAAGACTTTGACAAGTTCTTTCGCTATGCAATTAGGATTGAACTGAAGGTAAAGTTGCTGAAAAAGGGTTGGGTCATTGGTGTATGGTGTATATCTATATAAAGATTGCTTTATTGCAGCTAGCATGCTCAGAATTTGCAACTGCTTTGTAATATAGAGAGTATTATAATATGCTAAACAGCTGTAAGTACCTACACTTTAATACATATATAAAAGTATATAGTTTTTTTCAGAGATTGTATTTCACAGGGGGGAATGCGTATTCTTTGGCACTGCTGCATCATCTGCCAATACATACAAAAAAACCATATATCCAAATAAGCTGAGAAAAATGCTTCGCAATGTGCTGGTACCATTATGAGTCTCCAAATTCATACAAGAAGTATTAAAAGCTTATCACACACTATCTCTTGCAGGCATGGTGACAGAATACCCGATGTGAAATAATAATTAATTTTTTCCTAAGCTTAACATAAGCAACCAGTAATACTTGTGGATAAGCCAAAGAGCGCATAGGAAGACTTTCACAATCGTTCTACCGAAAGACAATACAAAGATGGAGCCGTTTTTGTGAACAGAAGTGAGGATTTACAAGGCGCACATGAATGAAGCTCTAAAAAAGTTTAAACTGCCATGTGAAAATTTATCAGATCGAAAGTGCTGTGCAAGATCGACTATTCTCTTTTTTTTTGCCTTCCCCACTCAGAAGCTAGTCCTGCTCGTGCATGATGTCCAAGGCTGTCCATATCGAATGTCAGACTGGTTATTGCTATCCAGTCTTTTTGGAACTTCTTTTTACGGACCACACAAAACTGTGACCTTTACAAAACTGTGACCTTTACATCCGAGGTTCAGAGTTAGTGAGTTTCCCTACAAACGCATTTGCTTTGCTTCTCTGTTCTCTACTGTCAAAAATAACAGAATAAAGCCGGTTTTATAGGGGTTAGTCTTAGTACACCTTATACCCTTTTACAGTTCATGACTATGCCTGCCGTAGCCATTCTTTTTAGGTATAGTGTTAATATCTATTCTATGATTCTAAGCGATGTGGATACATTTCCGCACTCATTTATTCATGGGGATTCTTAGAGAATAATGGTCTCACGATTTTAGTGTATTTTTTTTGGCTGAAAATCTATATGAAGAATAATGATGACCGAAATAGAAAGATACACATCTCAAGATACATAACAGAATCGACACTTATTTGCACACTACGCCTAACTGTCAAATGGTGCTCTTTTTTCTCCTCTTATCATGTATATCTTCTTCACTTCCACGAGGAATCTTGATGGAATGACGATATAGATCATAATTAAGGTGTCTGACACAGTGTTCTGAATATTCAAGAACTTGCCTCCATTTTCGGCTTTTTTCGAACCAGAAGTCTTAATTCTATTAGGCGCTCTCCTCACTTGGAAGAGGAATATCAGACTTCGAAAAAAGTAATGGCTAATCAGGTGGCTGTCAATAAATAGTTCGTGGGTTTCTAAGAATGTTTTATTCTTTCACACACCAGATCGTGCACGGAGAATTTTACACTGCGTAATCCTGAGGTTTTACACTGCCACTTTCGCAGTCTCAACTACGATATGGATGAATAATTTCAAGGAGCTTGAAGTTTTGTGTGCCCTGTTTGGCCGCTTCGAGGGCCGAACCGTGTTTTTTTTTAAATTCACCAATTTGCTGATACTTTCCTTCCAATGACCAAGAAAGAGCCTGAGGAGTATGTTTCAAATGGCAGTAGCCAATACTCATATACTGTGCTGTCACACTAAAGTTCACAACAGAAAGCATTTCCATGTTCGAAGTATTGTCTTGTATGGGGTGTGTCTCTGCTAGGTCAGGTCTCTCTAGGTAATCTCTATTGAGTTCAACTGAAGATAAACAAAATATTTGTTGCCTTTATCCCAACAACAGTGATTCATATTAACTTGCGATTACTAACGGAGAGACTTCAGATGTTCCTCCCCCTACAGCCACATAATATTGCTTCCATAAGTGTTTAGGGAACATGCTGATACACTTGTAATGAGAGAGGAATTCACGAATACTGAAGTCTTCAAGTATACCACGGTTGTTGAGTTTTGGTGTGTTAGTTTACGAGAATACGCTGTTTATCAGGGAGGTCAGGTTGGAAGTAGCTTTTTGTAAATGTTAACTGCCAGCAATTCTGCTTGCTAGAAAATAGACCCAGCTGTGATAATCAGTAATCTCACGCCATATTTCATTCATATTTATTCTGTTCTATATATGTTACATCTCCTAGCCGAGCATCTTCGAAAGCTTTGTTTGGGAGAGCAAAGGTGTTAAGTTTTCAGCTGGAAGCAAAACATTCTAGATTATCTGACAACCACAGACCAGGATAAATCACCATATTCAAACCTTTTCTGAATCTCTAAGGCATCTAGTAAGGTTCACACTAGCTTGAGTTGACGATGTTTACAACTGTGTTTCAGAGGAATACTTTGATGATATTATCCAGCGATGCTTCAAAGGGCTTGAGCATAGTTGAGCAACTGATCTATGAGGTGTCACCTTGGACTCCTAAAAGTGCTTGAAACAGTATAGATAAGAAGAATGTCACAGCAGATCTTGTATTCAGAAAAGGTTTAGATCGGCTAGGGTGGTTGGTACAATTTAACTTCTTGAATTGCTCAAAAGTCATCTGAGGGGACTACTGTGATAGTCAGAGAAAGATATTCACCCTTGTCTATCGAAGGAGTTGAAAAAAATATCTTCATTACTGTATAGCTCAACAGCTTTCCTAAGGCATTCATTCCTTCGCTATGAACTGAAATGCGGACTTATGGGCTGAAAAACAATTCAAAGATCCAAGAAATGTTGCACTGGCCAAGACGGTCGAAGTAACTCAAAAGAGGATAAGCGGTCTGGGCCTGAATTCAGTCAAGATGATTCTGCATCTGAGAGAGCAATGCAATGCGATGCACAGGCAGATGTTGAAATGATATTTTCCAACTATGCTACCCTGCTTATCCCTGGATAAGAACATCACTCGACACTGGGCGGGAGCAGACTGAAACAGTAGATGGATGGGGGAAGTCAAAGAGGGCTACATGGATGTGGTCTCACTCGTTATCGCAATTAAGCAGACAAAGTACTCCTCCAACTAAGAGCGGCCATGCACCACCACCAGCCACAAAATCAAGAAAGAGCTCTCAATCTGTCAATCCTTATTGTGCCTGGACCTGGTGAGTTTCCCCGTGTTGATTTTAAAGGGCCCATATATTAGAAGGTGTTGGTTAGAGGATGTTGGAGTATCTCAACTATAGAAGCTGGAAGAAATCAGGAACTTCAGAGAATAGCCATCGTTGTCATTCTTCATATGAAGTTGGCATAGTTTTCCAGAAATCATAGTTTGAGGTTTATTGACTGTTCAAGCCACTCCACAAAACGCACGCTATGAGGAGCAATAGTAAGGACAACATCCACAGTGTAAAGCAGGCAAATCGGGAAGCCGTAAAGAAGAAGTAGTAGAATAGTTACTATGAGCAAAGTTTCAGATGGCATTCTGCTAAGCTGATGATCATATTCTTTCTTGGTTGACACCAGAAAATAACTCTCGCAATGAAAACGTAGACAAAGTTGGACAATATAAAGGATCTTTGTTCTTTTATCGTCCTTCTGCGCCAGGAGTCTATTAGCAGCCTTTTTTGTAAATTCTTTCCACTCTTTCAATCCTCTTGGAATGACTCCAACACACAACTATGATAAATGGATTCCATATATTTTTGTTTACTCGATATTTGTACTGGCCTCCGGTTACTTTAAATCTCATATCGGCATAATGCTGACGAATGGATCGATGCTCCTCTTCTTGGGAATAAATAGTCTTAATGCTCTAATAGAAATATAATTCACAGAACGAAGTTGAGTGTCAGCTTCCATCAGTTTGTAACCTTTTTATATTTCTCTATAGCATTGAGGTCATAGGTCATACTATGTGATATCAGAAATATGGGATATTCTCTAAGGACAATGTCGTGCCGAGTTGGCTCTTTATAAGATATCAGTTATGCTTATGAAACACGCAGCCCGGAACATAAATTGAAATTACGAAAACAAACTACAAGCTCCTCTCAGAAGATGCAGTTCCAACGATCCTTGTTCTTTGTCTATTCAGATCATTTTAAGTCTAACTCTGGCCCCACTTACAGCTTATAGAAAGACAATCTTAGATGATCCTCTTTCCAGTCTGAAATCGATAATAGAGGGAAGAAAGACCCATCGTTTTTGCTTTGGCTCTTGAGCTTAAGAAAGTTCAAGAACTCCTTCAGTAACCCTTGAAACACTTCAAACACAGTACCCTCGAAGCTCATACAACCAGACAACTGTTGTATGAGTGGATGTAAAGAATTCCTATCAAGATGACCAATCCCGAGATTCGTGGATATCTGGGTTTGGGCTACGAACAAATTAACTTCAGAAAATCCTGGCATTTTCTAGGGATAATATCTATAGTATTGGAGTCTCTCTGCTCGAAGAGGATAGATACACAGCATCAGGTATCAATTAACAGGAGGGTTGGAGGAGATGATGCTGGAAGAGGAGAGCTCCACGAGTAATTTCAATTCCGACCCAATGATGGGCCTTCTATTAAGGAGGTCCCCAACTTGACGTTCATTGGAAAATGTTGATTAGTTGCGGATAGAGATGTCTAGTTACATCCCGTAACAAGGGAAAAATTTATATTTTTTTCATCTTGACTTGAAGAGATGAGCCGTCTGTGATTCTATGATCTTGCAATTATTGTATACTGGAAGCCCGAGGTGAACCTTGAAATACCTTTGCATAGAAGGCTTGTGATTCTTCAAACAACCTTTATTTGAACTGAACTTCGCTTTTCTGTCATGAACATAAGGCACTGAAGGTGGGATGGTTTGGAGGTGTACTCTCAACATATATGTGAAAGTATAAATGGTATTTATCTAGATGCAGAGTTGCATAGCCGGCTCAGTATCGCAGGCATATAGTAATCTGAGATCTGAAGATATTGAGCAATGAGCAAAATATTATTTTGTTCATTGCACAGAATGGTACGGTACACCTTGGAGTGTATGCAAAAGTTTTATATATCCTACAAATAAGGCATATCACCCTTGGTGTGCTGCACAAGCCGAGGTGCTCAGCAGAGTACCGTGATGTATGTCGGAAACTTGTGCTTGTCTTTTGTTGCCGGCTAGCTACCAGGGGTATACCACACCGTTCAAGCAGAGATAGATAGTAGAAGTGAAGCAGAGCAATAGAGCATTCGAGGTCGGTGCTTAGTTACCGTGTTAAGCTTGAATATGGTACTAACAGTAGCCAGAAGGTATACCATATCATATTCTGCAACTTCTAGGGCACCAATTGACAGTAATACATTCATCAGTAGCTCAGTCAATTGCCGAATGCATGCATTCAACTCGAATACCGTATAGTATCCCTAAAGAACACTCAAAATCAGCCTCTTTATTTCGATTTTATCTCAGTAGATAGAGATTTCTTTACTCAGATGATACCAGAGGCTAGATATTCCCCTGATCAGAGGTGTATATACTTGTTATATTCATGGCCTATCTTATTTTAGTGATCAAAATAACCAAGAGACACATAAGGATTAAGCAAGTTCTTTTGTTAGCTTCTTTTCACCATGTCATAACGTTGAGACCAATTTTTCTTCAAACTAAGATAGCTGCTGCTGCTGGATCTGTCTTCATTGTTCAAGTACGCTCAACATGCAAGAACAGGTATTTAGGAAATGGATGGTAGCCAAACGTTGTGCAGGCTTTATCGCCTTTAGAATTTTTCGATGCAGCCGAGAGATAAAACATAGTGCAGAGCGCGAAGTTAGTGATTATAGAACACATATTCACAAGTGAATGAGATAGATGTGCACTATCTTATATGCAGGGTGATAAATATCCCTCGGTTTTGAGATAACTGGACCGCCAAACAAGAAGCACGGAAGACATCAGCTTCATTGTGTGGCCTTATCTTGGATGAAAAGATTCTTGTGATGCAGATTCCCGTAAGATATTGATAGCATTACAGCAGGTGATAATTATTTCCAGCTCCAGCCTCTGCCCGTGTAACTTCGTAGTTTCGTATAGATATTGCCCTTTTTTAGAAAGTAATATCGTGGTTTGAATATTCTCTTGCCAGCAAGGAATTAATTAATTCCCTTGTTAAGTAGCGGTCTACCGAGATTTTGGGCATCTATCCTGGTATGTTAATACAGAAGTATGGCTTAAAGTTGTTGCTTTTCTCTGAGATATAAGCTAGCGGGAAGGATGCCTTCTTTTCTCGAGCATCAGCGGGATGCATTCTCCAAATCTAGTTTAGAGTTCCTTCCAAACATCAATCACTCTTGGAAAGTGTGATTGAAGTTGAAAGCATGAAAGTGCTATGTCATCCAGGTCCATAACAAAAAGAACATATCTCAGAAATATCTCGCCATATGGAAAGACACAGATAGGCCGGACGACTGTCTTCGCCTTTATTTCAATTTAAATCGACCTCACACCGTCTTTGTCTTCGAAGAGTAGCATCGGACAAATGATATCATATCTCTAGGTAATAGACCGCAAAGTGCCGCTAAATCATAATTGTTATGCAATGAGAGATAGCTTTGCTGCTCTTTTTTTATATATTTTGTTTCCGCAATCGCAGTTACTGTGTTCAGTCTCCTCCATCTTGATTTGAATGGTCCTATGACTTTTCTTCGGATCGTCTTTCGTATTCAGCTTGGAAGTGAAAATATCAGCTTAGCATAAATGGACAAAGAAACGACATGATAACATAGAACTCACAGGTAGCCACCTGATTTGGTCGTTGTTCTGTATATGGGGGATATGAGATGTCTACTACTCTAAGTGGCTATAGGCGTAATAATTTAAAGAAGGCTGCTTCTCTTAAGTAATGATCAGAGGGTATTTCTTGTTTTAGCCTTCTTGGGAGGCTCCTGGTGGAAAAGGATTCCGTTGGCCATAAGGTGATTCAGAGAAGACATCAGTCTTCTCTGAATGACTATGATGAATATTTTCGAATCAACTCCACAGTAGGTTGTTTTGAATTTCTAATTCATTTCATCATTGATTTAAAAGTTCAATTTTTTATTGGAGCTTTGCCTGTAATGTCAATGAGCCCTTAGGGTATATTACATTATCTGGTGTTTTTTTGATCTATGATCATTGAAATTGCTTATTTTTTTAGGATTATCTACGATTGTTTTAGCATTTCTTAGTATATTTAGAGGATTGTTGGTGGGAGGTTTCATGTCATCTGCAGTGCAGAATCGAGCATCACGGGATAAAAAAATAACACTTACTCTTACGCTTCAAGTTGTGATATGTTGTGTCTTAGACCTTTAGATTATAGATTAATTTTTTATGGAAAAAAATAAAAGATTTATTAAAAAAGAAAAGTTAGAGAATATTACATAATTCATACATTGGCATTTGCATGTAACTTAATGCAAAACTACTTTTGAATTTTTCAATATGAAATTTTTTACCTCCAGAGCAATCATCTGTATGGGTTGTTTTTATACAAATCTCATAATGTTATTCTATGGCAACGGATCTCGTTAGTCATCTAGGAATTTGGTTCGACGCCACGAGCCATCGTACTAGTTTTCCCTGCACCCATAATCCAGGATAATAATCACCTCTTACTTCAACAGCACCTGGCGCGTCCCGTATCCCGTAGATTTGAACTGGCTTGAAATTGCAAGCTGACGCAAAATGCATCAAACATCACACCAATCATTTTGGGCATATGGGATCTCAGTTGAGCAAGGATGCTTCTCGTGAAATCAAGAGGGGTACAATCCTATTGCCTCCATCCCTTTGTCAGGCATTTTGCAGGAACAGGTACTGTTGCAGATTAGACACCAATCTCAAAAGGGCTAGGTTGTCTGATGTCCAGCTGTCTAGCAGACTGAAAGCAGGGGTACCTCGTCTCCAGTTTATTTTTAAATCAACAGTTTCGGATTGGTGCTGATAACGCGCAGCGCAGAAGGATTTCCACACTTTGTCAATTTCTGGATAGTATAATGTTGGCCAGCCAGCCATTCATGGCCTGACAGTATGCAATAGAAGAAGCGGACCAAAGGGGCATGAGCCATCGTAGTTTGCGTTGCTTCGGGATCGCAGTCTGAAGCATCAATGGATCCGTAAATCTTCACCTGCGGCTTGAGAAGCAGGTGCGCATATGAATTGGGTGGAAAGATGAGCGCCTCACCTCAAAAGGGTAGTAAGTGTACAGCTATTGTTGGCATTGCATGAAAACCATCCCATACATACATGGAACTGATGCCGGCGCGTTGGTTACTGTCACCGCCCATGCAAGGTTAGTGGTTGTTTCTCCCGATAAGATCGCTGCCGAGTTCCATCTGGGTCTACCATCAACCTATTCTAAAAAAAAAATCTGGCTATAGGGCAGCCAGTACCAAGACAGCCTTGGTGTAATACTTTTGGATTATGTTCCTTCGTATAGCACATAGCAACTTATGTGGCTACAGATCACTCGACTGCATACGCAAAATAATGTTCTGGATTATCTGTGGAATGTGCACCCCTTGAATTCTCTCCTCAGATCCGGCTAAAGTAGAAGAAATATGAAAGGAGACAGCACTGCCAGCAATGCGCGTATAAAGAGTGAGCAGGTCTTTCGCATCAACGTGCGGCTCCGTTGCAGCTGGGAGTGTGAAACACCGGACGTAAATCTTTGTTGAGACACACCGATTAGCGGAAAATAATACGCCGCAAAAGTTTATTTATCCTTCCTTGTCTTTGCAGTCGGGAGTTTCGTTCCGAGGTTGTGGATGGCTGGTTGTGTGTAGGGGAACATCAGGAGGGAGGATTAGTTAGGTCCATAAATCCTTGAGTTAGATAAAATACAATGCAACGAATATTTCAGGTGAGCATTTTCAGAGAGTCATATTTCTGGGGATAATAAAATGTACCAAACGGAAAACGAAATGAAATAAGGGCCCCGCTAAATGCCATATTGGTTATGATTGATGATAACAGAAGAAACCAACCAACAATTTACGAAGGTATGCGGGGATCGGATAAATTAGACTTGCGGCTGTTGCCTAACGCGTTTCAGATATCTAAGCCAGCAACAACACATAATGACACAATAAACACCGGTACAAATGTTAAATTTCTAGGAAGCAAGCAGAGAAGTGGGACGCGATGTGATGCCTGGAAACTAAATAGTGTGAAATACAAAGCCAGAACCTACCACCAAGCACAGAAGTGAGTGTGACCTAAAAAAAAGGGTTTAATCCGTATGCAGTAGAAACCTCTACATCCGGCAGTTTTTTTTCGGCCCGCGTGATTGTTTCCCCCAATGTGAGATCCGCACGATCCACGCGCCTATGCACATTTGGTCCCCAGGCTTAGAGTGTGTGATCATCTGTGGCCTAGATTTCCTCTCGGCGTTTGAAGGAAAAAAATTATGCGGCAAAATGGTCATTGTGTGGCAAGCAGAGTCGTGCAAAATACACGAAAAGTGTGAGCACACCCAATCATCCTCGTAGCTTTAAGGATTAGAAAAAGAAAGACAGTGTGCATATGCTAATTCCTTCCCTATCTGGACAATTTGGGAAAAAGAAACGGCAGAAGTTTGTGTGAGAGAGTTGAAAAAAGAAAAGCCTTAGCGATGCCTTATGAGTTGCGTACGGTATTGCAGTAAAAAAAAAAGAAGCCTGGCAACCTGTGGTTCGGTCACACACACAGAGTAGGAGTGGGCTTTTTTCACTCACATTTCTTTCCTCTCCCGTGTACATCCCGTTCTTTGAACAACAAGTGGATAAGATATTATTCTGCACCCTTGCCATCCAAAATTTTATCCTATGCTTTATCGTGTTTGTCCTTTTGTTCCTTTTTGATACCCTACCCTTCGTTTTCCATTTACGTTTAGTGTGATAACGATACACACATACACCTTGCGATTTACATAGATATATACACCGCGCACTGATAGATTACATTCAGAAGATATCAATAGAGATATCGACATTGATACCACATCAAAGAAAGATCTGATAGAGAGATAGATAAGTTCATATACCCTGCTGATCTTTTTTCTTATTGAGATTCCACCCATGAATTCTCAACTGAACAACCAGAACGATAACCAAGAAGTGTTTTCTGAGGACCAGTTCCGGGCTGTGTTTTTTGACTCGGCAAAAAGATCCTGTAACGCCCCCTCAGAGTCCAACAAACGTGCACGTTTGGACGCTTCGGTGACGATAACCAACGCGTCTGAGGGTTCAACACAAACGGACATGCCCTCTGTCGAGTCAAGTCCTTCTGCCCTCTTGGGCAGTGAGGGCCCAAATGACTATGCAGAGGAGAAACTCTCCTTGATACAAGAGGAAAACATGACAAGTATTTCCCAACACATAAAGACACCTGCACTGCCACAAAAACATGCCACTTTCAGACCAGTGGCGGTAAGAATACCTGCTAAACGTTTCCGTTCAAGGTCGCTGCCCAACATAACGTTTCCTTCTTCTATGTCACGTGTCAGATTGGAGGAGAGTGCACCTTTTGTGACTGCTACTCTTGTTACTCCACCTCCTCTGCCTCCAGTCAATCTCCAGAGTCTCCGTGAGATCGATCTACATGAGATCCTCAAAAACCCCCAGTTGAGGCACGATATCCTTTTTGACCCACAGTTGCAGTTCCGCCCCAACCTGGATGGTGAGAGAGGCAGGCGGAAGAAGGTTGTGGTGGACAAGTACTGGGATGATGTGCAGACTGAGTGTGAGAGATATATGTTCTTTGAAAAGAGCAGAGAACAGCTTTCGATAGGTTTTACATCTTCCAGATTGCCTCTTCTCTTCTCCACTCTCCGTGATATCCTGTTGAGTCTTTTGCCATCAAAGGATAGAGCCCAGGTGCACGACATTTTGGACACAGATCTCCTCATCCAACAGTTAAATGAGAGAGCCTTTGACTTTGTCGGACTCTCACTATGGCTTGCAGGCGTGTTCAAGTCGCATTGTGCACCTATGCGTGACCAGTGGGTGGATGACATGACCAGCAAGTTTGTGCAGGCACAGGAGGAGAACTCCACTGCCAAGCTTGTAGAAGGTCTCAGAACGGTGTTTTCTATCCTCGAGGCAATGAAGTTAGATGTTGCCAACCACCACATCAGAATACTCAGACCAGCCCTTGTTGGCACCGCTGTGGAGTTTGAGAAGGACTACTTCGAACAGATGATCAGTAGAAACAAATTGGATATCTCTGACTCCATTGCTTGGTTCAAGGGTAACCTAGCTGACACCTACCTGGGGGATGAAAGCAAGCTTAGGGAAAGCTGTGTTTCCTCCATCTTGAAGCTACTGTCTTGCCGTACCATGGTTAGTGAGTTCCCATCAACTCTTACCTTTGACCATGCTCGCCTCATTCTCTTAAGGGCGGACATTAGACAATTGGTGTGCCTGCAGCTCTGTGTCGTACTTTACAAACAGATGCTAGTTGCCCATGCTCCATCGGTTGATTATCGTCGCGAGGCTTCGACCAAGGAGGCTGTCAACGAGCTCAAGAGGGAGATCTTGGCAGTCATTACTGACGAGAATGGAAACTCAAAGTGGACGAGAAATGTTGCGTCCATTGCTCTTCAGATTGCTAAGAAGGCTGTTGGTATCCAAGGAGTTTTGTCTGCTCCGCCATCTGAGAAGCTCGTTGAGTTTGCTTACAACTGGCTCGTTAAGCACACTCAGCCAATGAGTGAGGTATACGGGCTATTAGAGAATAGAATATTCAAGCAACTCACTGAGGCAGTTTCCAAGAAGCTGGAAATAGATGGATCTCTTACTCTCTTGACTTCTCTTGTTGGTAATGAGGCTACCGCTACCACAACAAGTTCAATACCCGTTGTTACTTCCAACATTTTTGCTCATGATAAGACAGTTTCCAGCACAGTGTCTGACAAGGGCAACACTACCGAGGAACTCGGGGGGCTCGCTAATAGGCTGTGCACCCTTGCAGGTTTCCACTGGAACGTGTTCGGCTCTTACTACACTAGAGCAGCAGTATCATCCGAGATATAGACAAGGCATATATAAACACGATTTTTTCCCTTTACATTTTCGGACATCGCTATTATTTGATCATTTAGTCTGTTTCTCAACTCTTTTGGTTTTCCATATTCCATCTTTGTTTCCTTCGCATCATAGGGTGACAATCTGCCACGCATGTCATTCTAATCTTTCTTTTATTGTTACTTCTTCTGCTTTTGGGCTTGTCGGGGACACATTGCATAGAGTCTTGGTTATTTTCTTTTAACTTTCTGTCGTTTCTTTTTTATCTCAATCAGCATCAGGGCAAAATGGAATCATCCAGCTTATAGCGGATTCCTCTATTCCATAGAAACATAATGAATGGAATACTTTTAAACAAGTTTTTTACTGTAGAAGTTTGCTTACATATTTGGCTAATTCGAAAGAAAGCGAGAGGGTAGTGAGATCCATATCAGCATTTTCATGAACAGGAAACATCCATATGCTGGAAAATATATAAATATACATATATAAATATCCTTGTTCGTTTCTCGGCTCGAATATCCGCTTAGTCTAATTATCTTTGTGGCGCAGCCGCTCTGGTGTACTCAGAATACAAGTCACCCACATTTCTCCCATACACCTTATCACCCCCGATGTGGGGCGCTCTAATTATAGTATGATGGGAGCTGGCCCTCATGGTAAACATGCCAGTGTATACGGCACCTGCGGTACAGAGAAGGAAAGGGGCCTTGATGAGTCCCAGTGTCTGGAGGCTCCATCCATCCAGGTTCCAGGACTAAACACACAACCACCTGAGTAAATCACACATCACAAAGTCACAATAAGGACATTACAAATTGCAAAGAAAAAACACGTAGAAGTGGCGCTCGATATCTGATAGCTAACTACGTGGTAAAATATTAAGAACCCTCTCTGTGTACGGCTTGTGACACTATGCGACTGTTATGAGCAAGCACATCCCATTATATGCCTCCTATCCATGTCTCCTATCCATGTCTCCTATCCATGTCTCCTAACCTTCATTCAACCTTCCCTCACAGGTAAAACCAACGTGTCTTCTGCCAATGTGCCTGTGCCTGTGCCGATCTCCCTATTTGGAAGACACGCGTCTCCATGCAGAGAGACGCAAGGCATGATGAAACAAAAACATTGTGACGGGATGATCTGCAAAGTGTGCCTGAATCTTGCCAAAGCATGGCTGGCTTGATAGTTGGCTGCTCGGAGGAGGAGAACAGAGCAGAGACGAGTGGGGGTTTATAATTTTGTAGATGATTCCGCAGTGTTAGGCTCTTGAGCCTTGATTTCTAGCATTTCGCTACAGGGACGAGACGTGAGATTCCGTAGATACAAACTGGCCAATATGACTGCTATGCCAAGATTTTAAATCTATCTCATTGACACAACCATTGCACTCCTTCACCTCCTCTGACACCTACCCATGTCATCACAAGGGTTTCAGTCATATGGTCTCCCTGTGTCTCCTCTCACGGCTATTGAGAGGAATTTTACAATCAAGGATGTCTCCAACAAAAGGGCAGAGTCGCAAGCTACCAAAAATAGAAGCAGTCACAGGAGACAAAATAGTGCCCTTTCAATTGAGTCCTCTGCGCCTTATGCGGGCAGACTTCTTGATCTCCTGAAGTTGGACGACGAAGAAGAATTTGACTGGGACGAGACGACGCCTTCAGAGCATGATATAGAGGTAGTAGGTGGCGAGCGTCAAGAGTACAGCTCAAGTAAGCCTGGGGTCCTAAACGTCTCAAACTACACAGCTCAACAACCCAGATCGCACCGTCCAAGTCATATACCGCAAAATGCCATACCTGCAGAGAAGTTCAGATCACTGAGAACCAAGATCCAACAACAAAGACATGAGGAGCGGGAATCCTCTATGATAGCTAGCGTGAGAGCACTTGGGTCATCAGTGGGAAGAGTCAGAACTCCAGTTGTGGTCAAGAATGGCGCATCAAACAGGAGATCACAGCATTTAGAGGATGATGACCAAGGCACATTGACTAGTACTCCTAGTAAGAGCGTAGGAGTCAGGACTCAAATGGCCCTCCACAGACAACTCAATGACTATTCCCTCTCATCGTTGGGCAATCAGCAAGCGGCCTACATGGTGGATCTGAGATCCAGCAAGTCACACCATTCTCATTCACTGTCCAACCCAACTGATGCAATTGATGTGTCCCATCTCAAGGCAAAGAATGGTCCCCCATCACCGATCACCAAGAACTTCCATCATGGCTTCTACCATGCTACAGCGCCGGTCCCCAGTGGGAAGGAGCGCAAAAACTCGGCTGGAAACTCTTCCATGACTGCCCAATCTCCACACTCTTCTCCACAGAAGCTGGCAGTCAATTCCCACGCTGAAAAATATTCGCCTTCTGCAAAGAAGCTGAATATCAAGAGCAGGGCTATGGGCCTTTTCCGTACTCCCTCAGCGCCTACATTATCAAGAAACAAACTTAATCTCTTGACACTTAACAGACCAGCTCCATTGACACCTCTACCCCCTGTTCCACCATCTGCATTCACCTTCTCTCCCTCCCCATCAAACTCATCTTCAGTTACAGCGTCAACCCCTATATTTTCCACGCCACCTGGAAAGGGGAGTGACTATACGCCCGTTAGTAACTACCAAACACCCTCCTCCCAAACAATCTCCTCCCAAACACCCCCCTCCCAAACATCCTCTGCGCAAACAGCCCATAGCCCTTATTGGGAACCTACGAGTGTGCTGACGCCGCAAGCAAGGGTGTCGATGGCAATTGCATTGCGCAAGTCTGGAAACCCAAGGGAAGCTTCCTACCAGCTCCAGATTGCATCTAATCAGGGCAACAAAGAGGCAATGCTGCTATACGGTTTGGCATTGAGGTATGGCTATGGCCTTCGCAAGAATGAGCGAGTCTCGTTTTTGTGGCTATGCCGTGCTGCTGATATCGATCACACTATGAGATTGTCTTGTAATCTGAGAGTTGACCCGTTCAGCTTAAACCGGGACAACGTACCTCGCACTGCTACCGAGCCCTTGGCTTCAGCCATGTTTGAGATTGGCCAGGCATATGTCCATGGCTGGGGGGTTGATAAAGACGAGCTATACGGCATTCAGTTCATCGAGAAGGCTGCATCTGTAGGACATGTAGATGCAATGAACGAGGCAGGCATGCTGTGGTGCCAGAAAAATGCCACTGCTAAAAAGGATCTACCCCGAGCAGCTGCATGGTTGAGACTTGCAGAGTCTTTTGGTGCCAAGACGGTTGGCAATAGCTGGATATGCAAGCCCAAGTACACCAGAGAGGTTTAATTGTTCGTCCCTTCATTTTTTCACTCCGCTTTTTCACACCACCAATTTTATCTTTGCATCATATATAATAAATCTAATCAGTCATGAGAACGACACTCTACAATACAGAAAACGCATACTCTATGCATGTATATCTGTTTTCTGTCGCAGGAAATATCGTACTATTATACAGTTTATGGTGTTATATATTCAATGCTTAATGCCTACCGATTAGTGTTTATTGCAAAATAATAGAACTTATTGCTAAATCCTTGATGCTTAAGGCTCAATGCTTGCTGTTAAGAGTTGAATACTTAATCCATGTTTACTGCTCACGGCTGGATACCCAATACGTATGCCGTCCTTAGCCATTCCACACAACTAAGGTGCCCTACACAACTTAGGTGCTCCATACAACTATGGTGCTCTAAGATCTTCACGAGGCGTCACCTTCCCCGCCCAATGGGTTTTGCTAGCCCACACGGGGCAGGTCATCGCGTATCAATGATTTGGCCGTAGAGCCGGCGTCAGCGGCTTGAGTTCCTGCATACAAAATACGTACGAAGGGTGTCGTTAATATAGAGAGGAGGTGCGTGTATGCCACAGAGAGGCAGAGAGAGCGATAAAGCGATAGAGAGAGAGAGACAGATCAGTTGCAGTCTGATTTGTCATATATATCAGCGATCCTCGCAGTGAGGTGAGGATTTCAGCAGTACAGTTGGCCGTTGTTGAAGTTGACAAGATGTCCACGGGAACAAGGATCAATGCTGTCTTCGAATATAACCTCTCCTGCTTAGAGTGTAAGAGGCGGAAGGTGAGATGTGAAAAGCAGATACCTTGCTGCAACCTATGCCTCAGCAAAGACAGGAAGTGTGAATATCCAGCTAATGCCAAAAGGAGGCCCATAGAAATTATCGACCAAACACAGGAAAACAAAGACAAAATCATAGCTGCTCTATTGGAGCGGTGCACAACGGTTGAGGATGCATTGAAGAAAAAAACCACCGTTACCAGGAATGAACTGCCCAAGTTCTCAAAGCTTTTGGAAGATGTCAACTCTCGGCTCAGAGTAATGGAAACAGTCACTTTCGACTCGTATGCCTTACCAACTTCATCCTATAACCGTTTGCACCTTAGAATGCAGGATGAGATCATTATCAAATCGGTGCTCATGCAGCTCTTTGAACACGATAAACTAGTGTGGACCTTCTTTGTGCCCCGTAGTACCGCAGAGAATTTTGTAAAGAATCCAGAGTTCTTGTTCCGTGAAGAAACATTCAGACCAGAACACCTTGATGATGCTCTCTTGCTTATTATGCTGCTTGCAAATCTTGTGAGGTTGAACTACTTCGCCTCAACACTTATCCCTGACACAGAGAAGAATTCGCTCTCTGCGTGTTTGTATAACGAATTCCAACAAATGAAGCAATTACAGAAATCCAGAACTCCAAACAATATCCGTATTGGCTGTTTGGAGATCGAACGACAACTCTTCTCGGAGGATGAGGAGCAAGATATCTTTCTCAGGTACTATGAGATTGTTGGTTTGGCAAGGTACTTCAACATCCCTGAAGATGACCCTATCACGTTACCATTAAAGCGTACAGATGCTCTGCTAGCTTTTAAATTTGGAATGAAACCCTTTTTCTTCGATGTGGAAACGAAGGGCAATAGTCTCATCGAGGAGGCAACGTATGCTATTAATGCCTGTAATCTTGCATCACAGATAAAGAAGAAGAAGTCAGATATAGACTTTCTGCTGGAAAACATACGGCTGGAGGAGATTATAACGAGGCTTCTAGAGCATAGAGACTACCTTCTGCAATTGGATATTGCTTGCTTGTTATATCTCAAGAGCCTGTTCGATGCAGATCATGGATGTCCTCGTCTACTAGCTGCCACGCTTTATAAATTATTGAGGATATCGTGGAATTGTATAGTGAAGGAGAAAGAGTTATTCAACAGGTCATTGTGGGTGATCAGAAGAGCCATTGTGCTTCTCAATGAACATAAAGTGGATGTCGCCTGCAATACCGAGGATAAGGAGAAAGACAAAGTGAGAGGAATATTCATCATCTGCATCGCTTTGGAGGAGGCGGCACTGGCAAATACAATCTCGATACCACAGCCCATGTTGCAGCACCTCCAGGAAATCAATGCATTTTCAGATCGTTTCTATGGTCAGCTATTGCGTGGTTTAGAACCGCATGAAGTTAGCAGTATATATGACTAGTTGGTCGCTGTATAAACGAATTTATAGAATAATAGAATACAGAGATGATCATGAGAACATTAAATAAAAAAAACAACTGAAAAAATAACTGAAACCAAAGCAACCCAGAAAACTCTAGACATTCCCGTCCTGACCCTGTGTATCTGCTTGATACCGCAATCTTCTGTCTTTGGCCATTTGAACAGAGAGTTCAATATTGTACCCATCGGCCAGTACCTGCTGCGTCTCCTCTAATTCCAATCCCGAAAGCTCTGGGTAACAGCAATAAACAAAAACCCAAGCACCCACACAAACCAATGCGAATAGTATAAAAGTTCCAGCAGCTGAAAAGTCCTTCATCATAGACAAGAAAGATGATGCTACCACTAGAGAACCTGTCCAGTTCGTCGCTGTTGCATACGAGGCTCCTATGCCTCTAATACTCTGAGGGAAGAGCTCGCTCTGTTGCCACGGCACATTCCCAATGCCAACGGCGTAGCCTGCAACGAAGCATACAGTGGTAAGAACAACGACTGAAGACCAGAAGGCAGAGCCGGAAGATGCAACTATTTCAGTTACCACTTGATCTAGTGATCCAGTTGGATCTTCAAAGACAATTCCTAATTTGCTGAATCCAAGGGCGCATATGGCGAGGGAGACACACATAATTGGTAGTGAAACAAGGAGAATATTCCTTCTGCCTACCCTATCTATGACGAAAAAGGCCAAGATAGTGAACAAAAAGTTGGTTCCAGCAACGACACACGAGACGGCGGTGGAGTTCTCAAAGCCCACATTCTCAAATATCGTGCCGGAGAAATACATGAGGGAGTTAAACCCAGTCAGTTGCTGGATACCTTGAAGTCCGCACCCGATGATGAGGGCCCGGAAATTGGAGGGCACCGTATGTATCTCTATTACACCATTGATTATTTTCTCCCACTCATTACTACCATGAATGCAAGAGTTTAATACTGACAACTCCTCTATGTTTGCATCGATCAGCTCTCTGGGCGCATCGAGGTACACCCTCTGAAGCACGTCCGTAGCGGATACCACATCACCTTTAAGGATCAGATATCTCGGGGTATCCGGAAGGAATACAAACGATACAAGTTGAACGATAGAGGGAATTACCGCAAAGCCTACTAAATACCTCCAACCGTGATCGATGTGAGCGATAGCTGCCCCCACCCCATATGCGAACAGTTGTCCGCCGGTAATGGCCAGACAATTGACAATAACTAGCCTACCTCTGAACCTTGAAGGAGCGAGTTCTGATATATACAAAGGAGCTATAAGTGACCCCACTCCAACACCAATTCCCATCACAAATCTACCAGTGATCATAAGCGCCAAAGAGTTGGTTATACATTGGAACAAGGCACCCACAATGAAAAGGACGTTGCATGAAACTATGACAGGTTTCCGCCCCACTACATCTGCCAGTGCACCAGCAAAAAGCGCTCCAATCAATGCTCCAAAAGATGTTGCCGAAGTCACATACTCTTTCTGAGCTATGGTGAGGGGGTGGTTGTCCAAGTCTGTACCGATCACCACCAACGCCGAGGATATATACCCAGTATCGTATCCGAACATGAACCCGGATATGGACGCTATAATAGTGAGCAAAAATACAAGAGGGGAAACCTTTGTAGCGTGAGCAGCCATCGCCGAGAAGGTGGACCCATGGGCCAAACTGATTTCTGATAGTGGCAGCAGTCTGTCCTGTTGCTGTTGCCTATGGGAATCCATGCATAACGAACCTTGGGATACCAACGTGCGGGAGGATAACGACGATGAAGGAGAGAACGCACGGTGGCGCTTATTAGTGGTCATATCACCAGCATCAATGTTGAACCACCAGATTTCAAATAGTAGTAGCCAGGAGGCTCAATAGGCTGGCGTTGATGTTTGGGATATGTATATATATGGGTGGGCAACTATGGTCCTCAAAATAGCCTATACAACACAGACAGAAACTAAACAAATAAATAATCTTTGAATGATAGCAATGACAGCCAACAAAATTATTCAACTTGATGTGGTACTTCTCGGTATATATCTCAGTATGTTTCTCAGTATATCCAACTTGCGCGTTTACCACGTATGGCACTTGCGGCATCTTATCCACCCCTAAAGCCCTCCAGGTTTTAGATGCGGGGAGATATGCCTGCTGCTCGGGCAAATCGCCGGTTCGCCCTGGAAAAGTCCCGAGCCTCCTGGGCTGCATGCAGTGCACGCTTTAAGGCAGGCTGGGGCGCAGGCTGGGGCGCAGGCAGGGCTAATAATCGTGTAGAGTGTCAATCAACTGAAGGGAGAGTGGCTCGTCTGGGGGATACGAATTGGTCAAGAGATTATGAGGAGATGTATCTCCTTCTTTGAGTTAAAACCGAGGTTTAATCCTTTAGTAGAAGTAAATTTGCGTGAAACTAAATTTGAAGCTATATTTGCCTGAAACTTGCTAGGAGTGCGTGGGCCAGACTAACGTGTATAATGATGGATAGATCCACACAGCTGAATTAAGAGTGATTATGTATTCTATAACCTTGTAGCTCAGATAAATATAAGAGGTATACATCCGCAGGTGTGGAACTAGGCTACACCTCATTAACCCAACCACTTGCATCGCAAAAGAGGATAATACATCCAATTGGAGGTTCCTGGCCTGAGAAGCACCAAGGCTGTGCAATCATTCCATCACCTCCAAGGATTGAAACCGATAGAAAAGTAAAACCAAATGTAGAAAAACATTAACACTAGCTAATATTCCAGCTAGAAAGATCATGAAGTGAAAGATGCAAAGAAATAGCATGATAAACAAATGCGAGAAAAAACACACAAGACTAAGAAGCATAGTTGTGACAACTAAGCATTCTCAATCATCTCTTCGCCAGACACCTTGGATTCAAGCTTGTTGGATCCGAGTTTGCGGCGACGCTCCTTTGCAAGTTTGATGGAGTACTTAACGTTGAAACCACCAGTAAGAATACGCTGAGTCTCTTCGAGCTCAAGGTTGGAGAACTCTGGATAACAGAAGTAGACAAAAACGAGCGATATGACACACAGGCCAGCAAAGAAACCAAACGTTCCTGTAGGGGTAATGTTCTGAAGCATTGTCAAGAAAGTAGAGGAAATAACCAAGGACCCACCCCAGTTGGTGGCAGTGGCATACGAGGCACCGACACCACGAACAGACTGGGGAAACAGCTCACTCTGCTGCCATGGTACATTACCAATACCAACGGAGTAAGTGCCGACAAAGCAAATCATGCTAATGATAACAACAATTCCCCACCCAGTGATATCCTGCTGTTGGATGAGTGCACTCTGACCAGAAAAGGTGATGTGAATGTAGTGGAAAGCAATAGCACACACAACGAGAGAGATAATCATACCAGGAATACCAATCAGGAGGATTCTACGACGCCCAACAACATCGATAACGAAGAATGCCACAACGGTGAAGACAAAGTTGGTGGCGGCGACCACAATAGAGACAGCAGTGGAGTTGTGGAAACCAATAGATTGGAAAATAGTGGAAGAGAAGTACATGAGGGAATTGAACCCAGTGAACTGCTGGATACCCTGAAGACCACAAGAGATAATAAGAGCTCTGAAGTTGGAAGGAACAAGGTGCACCTCCTTGATGGCATTCCAAGTCTTTTCAAACACATTGTTACCTGGGATTGCGTTGTTGATTTGAACAAGCTCTTTGATCTTCTGGTCGATGCTCTCCTCGGAAGCACCAATATGAGTTCTGGCGATGATCTTTGCAGCCTCTTCTGTCTTGCCCTTCATAATGAGAAATCTTGGAGTTTCTGGAAGGAAAAAGAAAGCAATGAACTGGATAGCGGGAGGAATGATAGACAGACCAACCATAACTCTCCAGCCATTGTGGATATGTGTGAGACCAGCACCAATACCGTAGGCAATCAGCTGACCACCGGTGATACCAAGACAGTTAAGAATGACTAATCTACCTCTGAAACGGGATGGAGCCAACTCCGAAATGTATAGGGGAGCAATCAAAGAACCAATACCAACCCCGAAACCCATGACAAATCTGCCACCGATCATCGTCCACAAAGTGTGGGCAGAGCACTGGATGATACTACCAATGACGAAGAGCACGTTGGAGAAGATGATGACTGGCCTTCTGCCAAAGAGGTCAGCAGCGAGTCCGGCACCAAAAGAAGAGATCAAAGCACCGAGGGCAGTTGCGGCTGTTATAAGTTCCTTCTTACCATAGGTAAGCGTCGTTCCAAGGCCGTCGCCAACAGAAACCAGTGCGGCTGAAATATAACCGGTGTCGTATCCAAACATGAAACCAGAGAATGAGGCAAGGAATGTCAACACCAACACGAGGAAGGAGATACGCTTACTGTCTATAGCCACCATCTCTGTGGAGATCTCATCTTGGCTCAACACCCGGCTACTGACATCCTCCTGAGTGTCAGATGGAAGATCTTTTTCGGACATAGCGAATGTATATAATAATAACCCCCTTTCAACAAAGCCCAACTGATGAGGGAATGACAGAGACAAATAGAACTAACTAGTACTCTATTTTCTAGGCGATCTGAGCAAAGTTGTTTCAAAAAAAGAACGTGAATGAATTATATGGCAAGAAGGAAACAAAGAGAAGAAAAAGAGGTAAAAAAAACAAGCACTGAAACTTCTGCTCAGGCGTCCAACCCATATCACGCGCCCCCATAGGATGTGCATCGAGAGGAGGTCTCTCGGGCGTTGCCCGAAAGATGCCCGACGGACGGAAAATAACTTCTGAATTGGGCGATTGCCTTCGGAGAATTTCCTTACGCGGAGCAGTTTGCTATGGGATTCCGTGGTTGGCTTTGCAGGGGTTGAAACTAGGGGTTACCCGCATTTATAGCGCGTGTATGGGGGCCATCTCATTGCAGATAGGGAGGAACTTGGTTAAGACAGGGTAGGGCTAGCGGAACAACGTATTAGGTAGGTTCCTTACAATAGTGTGGATTGGCTTCGATCTTTATGGGCGCCATTGGCGAGCCGTTCAAGGAGGAGCGACATGTTTGATAATCAACAGGATGCGAAAAAAAGCAATAAGCGACCAAACCATTGTACACCACTTTGTTCTTTTATGAATAAAATGATTGAAGTCAAAAAAAACAATGGTCCCTAGCAGGATCGAACTGCTGATCCCCGCGTTATTAGCACGATGCCTTAACCAACTGGGCCAAGGGACCAAAGATGTGGGTAATTTGATTATGCTCATCTATGAGTAGCTTGCAGATTCAAAGTAAGCCAGTGCCCCAATATCAGTGGCCCAATATCTGATCAGAACTGGAGAAAGAAATACAGTCTCAAGAGAAAAAATTGCTTGAAAACTCTTGTGTATAGCTACGGGAAATCAGTAGACAATAGTTACTAATATTTTTCTGGTTTAACCACCTATTTCCTCCAATGATTATGTTTCTCTCTACGACTATCTTATATATGCTCCCAACTTTTCTCATAAGAGTAGGATGAGACGCGATTGGCGGAAAGCTTACAATCTACAGAGGGCACACACCAACAGTTAAGAGGTAAAATGAAGGTAGAAAAGGAAACCGTACAGGCAGGCCTATGCTCTTAAAATATACGAGCCTGCAGGATCCATCCACGTCATAGGGTCTCACGCCGTTCTCTAATCTCAACCTTTGTTCTACCTGCCATCTCTCAAAAGCAGGTGGCAGCTTTAAGCGGCCGGTGATGCCTCAGGCATCATAAGTAGGCATCATGAGTGTATGTATGCACAAGATTAAAAGAGCTTAGCTCCTTATGATGAGGCCTCCTCGGTGCACCCGGATGCACCCCAAGGCGCCCGAGATAGCTCAAAGATACTCCCGATTACCCAAAAGTTGCGTTAGCCGCTGCGTTACAATACATTTTAGCTTTGTTTCAGATGTCCGGACCGGCAAAAACCCATGCCCAGGGTGCATTTTTCAACGACAGCACGGCACACGCTCAACGCCGTTTGATGTACCATTTACATGTATCGAGCATAGATGTATAGCTAGCTTTGTATGTGCAAAGTTTGCCGTACGGCCCAACGCTCATACGGCAGCGAGTTCCACATAGAGGTGCTTGGATGGTTGGTGCACTTCCCAACGTTAAAATATTTAGCTGCAAGTGAATCAGCGGGGGAACACCAAGGGGGAAGGCAGGATGGAAAAGGTAGAAGGTTAGAGGGGGGGAAAAAAATTCAGGACACTACTTCAACACTTTTAGTTTAGTCATACCTTCATGATGTTTGTCGAATCTCTTTCAAGCCATAGCCGCATCATGCCATCTACCGCATCGGATTCGCTTGAGCATGTCTCGCCTAAGCTGAGGGCCATTCTTGCTCCTCATCTCCCCCAGGAATCACCCGAGCGTGACCACTCCACCAACTCCAACTACTATGCTTTCGGAGTCAGCAGCACCTCCCTCGACTTTGAGGTGTCGTTTGAGAAAAAGAGTGTTGAAGGTAAGGCAACCTTTATAGTTGTTGCAAAAAGCGATGTGGAAAACATCGTTATGGACACCTCCTTCTTGGACATTAAGAGCATCACCGTCAATGGATCCCCTGTAGAGTTTAGCGTGGCTTCAAGACAGGAGCCCCTTGGCTCCCCGCTCACAATTTTCTACGCTCCAAGCTTAGATTCAGAGTTTGAGCTTTCCATACAATTCTCCACAACTGAGCAGTGCACAGCCCTCCAGTGGCTCGACCCGGTTCAGACAGATGGAGGCAAGCTACCATACCTCTTCTCCCAGTGCGAGCCTATCCATGCTAGGTCTTTCTTCCCATGCTTTGACACTCCTTCCATCAAATCCCCAATCGAGTTCAAGGTGAAATCTCCACTCAACACTCTCACCTCTGGAAGACGTGTGAAAACTGAGCCTGCTGCTGATGGAACCACCTACTACTACTACACCCAGCCAGTGCCTATCCCATCGTACCTTGTCGCCATTGCCTCTGGTGACCTTGTTGGTGCCTCTATCGGACCAAGATCCGATGTCTACAGTGAGCCATGTGCTATTGGTGCTTGCCAGCACGAGTTTGAGGATGATGTCGAAAATTTCATCGAGGCTGCTGAGAAGCTCATCTTTGGTTACGAATGGAAGACGTACGATGTGCTTGTCCTCAACAGAGCCATGCCATTTGGTGGTATGGAACACCCCAACATCACCTTTGCAACACCAACACTCATTTCTGGTGACAGACAAAACGTTGATGTTATTGCACATGAGCTTGCCCACTCCTGGTCTGGTAACCTCGTCACCAATTGTTCTTGGGACCACTTCTGGCTCAACGAAGGATGGACCGTTTACATTGAGAGACGTATTATCGGTGCTCTCCACGGTGACAAGCACAGACATTTCAGTGCCATCATTGGATGGACCGATTTGGAGAACTCCATCAAGGCTATGGGTAACTCCGCTAAAAGGTATTCCACATTGGTGCAGGATTTGAAGGACCGTTCTGACCCAGATGATGCCTTCTCCACAGTACCATACGAAAAGGGTTTCGGTTTGCTCTTCACGATTGAGCAGGTGCTGGGTGGCAAGGAGGTGTTTGACCCATTCCTCCCTCACTACTTCTCAATCTTCAAGTATAAGTCCCTGGACACCTACCAGTTCCTGGACACCCTCTACAGCTTCTTCTCAGACAAGAAGCATCTCTTGGATACTATTGACTGGAACAAGTGGTTATTTGAGCCAGGTCTCCCGCCAAAGCCTCAGTTCGACACTACCCTTGTGGATGAGTGTTATTCCCTTGCCAAGAAGTGGGTCCGTGTTGCCACTGCTCCAACTATCCCAAGCGTCGAAACCTTTCTTGAGGTATTTTCGGGAAAAGAAATTGACGACTTTGACGCAAACCAAAACGGTGTCTTTCTGGATACTCTTATTTCATACCAGGGTGTTGGGGGCTTTTCTTGGAGCTCTTCAGAGAGGGGCCAGGTTGCACTGAGTGCAATGGCTCAGTTATACCCTCAGTACTCCCAGTCTAAGAACGCTGAGGTATTATTTAGATGGTTCAGACTCCTCCTTACTGGCCGTGTGACATCTGCTTACCAGCAGCTTGCAGACTGGTTAGGAACCGTTGGAAGAATGAAGTTTGTTAGACCGTCGTATGTCTTGCTCAACAGGGTTGATCATGATTTGGCGGCCAGAACCTTTGCCAAGTACGAATTGGGCTACCATCCAATTTGCAGAGCCATGGTGAAGAAAGATCTGGGATTGGCATAATCTTGTTTTCGAGAGCACCGGATGGTGATACATATCAGGAAGATAGCGGCCAGAATGAATATATGTTTATATATGCCCCTGTCTCTCTGATATTCCTCAACAAGTCTAAAATCTATTTAATGAGACACATACATACTTCGATGACTTGCGGTTCTTTTCCGAACGTTATTATGACTATAGCTTAAATAAAAAATGACACAACAAAGTATCTGAATCTTGAATGTATTTTTTTATAGTGTGCTATTTAGAGCTTCTCTTAAGACTCTTATGGAGCTTGTGCTCCCTCAGTAGCGAAACGGAGACAAAACCACAGAAGCCAACGCCTAGAGTGAAAACAAATGCTGACCAACAACCTTTAACGTAACTATAGCGAATCGCCTCTTGCGCCCACTCCGGAGCTTCGTTGATGTAAGCAGCACTACGCCTGGCGCTTTCAATCACAAAGTCAACTTCAGACTGGGGGACATCAGAGCCTTGTGGAATTGCATCTGGAACAGCAACCAACAGAGCACTTGCGAGTATCTGTTGGAAGATAGCAGATGCTCCAGACATTCCGAGGGTTGAACCGGTTGATCTAAAGGCGTACTGAATAGCTGTGGAAGACGCCTGCTGTTCTTGCGGGACAGCTGCTATGAGGGCCAGAAGGGTTACAGTCAACATAGAAGAGTACCCTGCGTAGACGAATATGAGCAACGTGAACTGGGTAAACGTGGACATGTTCTGAGCAAACTCCGGATATGTGATATAGCACACGTTTGCAATTCCCAGCACGTAAATGGCACCCACAACACGAGAAAAGCGGAGATATTTACCGGTAACCTTCATATAGTAGCCAGAGCCAACTGATGACAAAGAAGAAATGAATGTGACCAGCACAAGTCTGCGACCAATTTCTGATGGAGTGAGACCCAACACGGCGGAGAAGTAAACCGGAATGTAGTAAAGGAGGCCAAAGGTTGCCCCTGTTTCGAACCAGTTTGCAAGGGAAGATGCAAGTACAGACCTGTTACCCAAAAGCAACGCTACAGGCACAACAGGCTCCCTAGCCACATAGAGCTCGACGTAGCCAAACACATAGATCGCAACAACTGCAACAACGCACAAAGATACAAATTGGATACTTTTGTAAGGGATATCCTGCCCCCCGGCTGAGGCCGCAATCATGAGTGCTAGGAGTCCAATTATCAAGAGAACACTTCCTGTCACATCAATTCTGCTTGCCTTCTCCTTCCATGAGCCAGTGCTTTCATTTCCATGCGATGGTAAGTTCAAGAACAGACTTAAGAAGGTGAGACTGGCAAGAGAGAGAGGAACTTGGATCAAAAATGCCCATCTCCACCCGACGCTGTCGGCAATCATACCACCAATGATACCACCAGAAGCAGAGCCCAAGGCGAAAAACATGTTCCCCACCCCCTGGAAGACTCCTCTCTTACGCAATGAGACGAGGTCCGAGGTGGTGATGGTAGAAAGTGTATTTATTCCACCTCCTCCAATACCTGTTATGAACCTACCTGCTACAAGAGTCTCCAATCTGCTGGAAACACCACAAATCAAACAACCCACGCTAAACAGAACCAGACATAGGAAAATCATGGGCTTTCTGCCAAAAACATCGGAGAGCTTTCCAAACAACGGCTGGAATATTGCGCATGAGAGCAAATATGAAGTTGCAATCCAAGAAATATACTTGAGGGCGTTTAACTCAGAGGCAATGTCCGTCATGAGTGTGGTCATAATGGTACCATCCATAGCAGAGAGGAATACCATGGAGTATATAGAGCCAAAGATCAAGTAGAAACCATTTTTCACTGCGTACTCCTCACCAGATTCACTTTCTCGGGTGGTGGTGCGGCTTAATTGTTGTTGCTGCTGCGGTTCTTCAGATGCGCCCGCCCTCTCTATATCTTCATCAATGGTTCCATAGTAGCCTTCAACCCCCTCCTCCTCTTCGTTCTCGCTGGCTATATCGCTCGCGACAATTCCTGGAATATCTGCTGAAACGTCATCTATCAATTGTGGGGCCAGTAGATGATTGTGCGAGTGTACGGACCCAACCAGCGGTTGTTGTTCGTCGTTGGAGGTCATGATGTGTGTGATATAAGGGTCGCTAATTGTGGGCCTATCTAACCGTCTATATATATAGGGGAGCCTATGTATGCACTAGGGAGTGGGCCTTCTCTGGGGGCTTCTGCTGCAATAAGTTAAAGGGTTCACCGATAGGATAAATATTACTATCCCAAACGAAACCGTCAGTGATAATATAGTCAATATTTATATAACATGATTGATCCATTGGCAGTAACGTTTTATTTGCTTGGTCCGTGAGTTCACTCCACCAAGGAAGAATGGATGTCGGGGAAGAGAGACAGCCATGCCTTATCTCCGTATATACGTAACCTAACCGTTAGAGGGCACCCTTTTACGTGCTCCCCTTGAGAGGCAGATGCATAAACGCGGTAGGCGCATAGGTGCATCCAGATAGCCAGTTGCGTGCTACTTGCCTACTTCACCATAAATAACCTATTGCCCCATGCGATGAGCCATACTTCGAAGGATATGTCACAGATGATACCAGTTCGGGAGGTGCACACATAGGGAGGTGTCATCTAGCGATAGGGAAGGAAGCACAGAAGAATGGATAGGTGTATGTACGGTGTACGTACGTATGTATGTATGTATGGATGAATGTATCGATAGTCGTGTAGGGACGATAGGTGATCTGAGATGCACGTCGAGGGAGGGAAGGCACTCGCGCATATGGAAGTGCCAACTTGACGTAAGAAATATCACGTGATTCTTGATAGGGTAAAGCCCTGATTGTTGAGACACTACAGGCTGTCGTTAGTAACCCTTACGTATGTACCTACCCCCACCACTGATAGGTCGTGCAGTTTGCATAACCAAACTGCCAACCTTCTTACTATGGAGGCACACATCACACCGGATTCTCTTCTCCTTCTAGCTTCACGGTCGTTAGTGGGCTTGTCTATCTCTCTCTCTCTCTCTCGTTACTATAACTAAAATTTTCCGCTATTAACGATACAAGTGTACTTATACTCGACAGGTAAAACATCTCCGTTTGAAGGTAGGTACTATTCAGATATTTGAATGCTTGTCATTTTCAAGCAGAAATTATAGTTTGTGGAACTTGTAAAGTGGTGGAATATTGGTTCATTGCAGCTGGAAAAAAAGGTGTCTGAGAAGGAGCAGTTTGTGTAGTGAGGCATTTCAATAAGCAAGCTGCCCTCGTTTTCGTTCCACAACAGCCAGAACAACTATAATTGAGCAGTAATTACTATAAGGCTATTGCCATTAAACCGAATCGGTGTTTTTCAGCAACAAAATATTAACATATCGTCGTAATAGGTATCATGCAGATTTTCGTCAAGACCCTCACTGGTAAGACTATTACCTTGGAGGTTGAGTCCTCCGACACCATCGACAACGTCAAGTCCAAGATCCAGGACAAGGAGGGAATTCCACCAGACCAGCAGAGACTTATCTTCGCCGGTAAACAGCTCGAGGATGGCAGAACCCTTTCCGACTACAACATCCAGAAGGAGTCTACTCTCCACTTGGTGCTCAGATTGAGAGGTGGTATCATCGAGCCATCCCTCAAGGCCCTTGCTTCCAAGTTCAACTGTGAGAAGTCCATTTGCAGAAAGTGTTACGCCCGTCTTCCACCAAGAGCTACCAACTGCCGTAAGAGAAAGTGCGGTCACTCCAACCAGCTCCGTCCAAAGAAGAAGCTTAAATAAACGGTTTCGCAAAATTTTGCCTGTATGTGGTTCCGAGCATTCGTTTTATATGTGAGAAGTTCGCACGTGTCTTGGTTGATCTGAATTATATACGGTGTAATGTTAAATAAAGGATAATCATAGGAATTAGTATATGCTTGCTTGAGTTCCAGACGTCATAGCTCTAATGATTGTATCTACTATATGACACGTGTCTCGAATCTTATCTTATTTGTAAGCTGTTTTCATAGTTGTCTAGTAATCCCCACTTTCTGAAACTCGTATCCATTCTGTGTGTGTTCTCATGCTCGCTCCATCTACTACTGGGTGGTTGACCTCTGATCGATGACCATCTACTGCTGTGAATTAAGTATGCACCTTAGCTCTTCACCCTCCAACTTGCCAGATACTTCAATGGGAACCCATGTGATTTGGTCTCATTAGTTGGTTTTTCCACTTGCAATTGTATATTATAACAATGACGAGAGCGATGGTAAGTGGACGGTGTGGTTTGCCGTTTTCTGGTTCCTCACTCCATCATCTCCCAAGTCACATATATGCCATACACCGCATACAGACTACTGATAGGCGGAGACACTCGTCATCAGCCGTAGAGAGCAACTTTATATCCATAACAGCACCAAACAAACCTTTGATAAGAATCCCTCGAGAATCAATTGGTATTAATGCATCATCATACAAATCATTATTTCTTCTATCGACACCTCAATATGCTCCCCAAATAATCAGAGAGTCAGTAGCGCTCCACAAATCGCATCCTCATCTTCAGATTCTATCAGTGGCTGTTGATTCAATAGCCCCTGGAAGTCAAAGAAGTGGTATTTCTCAAGTGTGGATGGAGGAGTACTTTAAAATTGACCCTGATTCGGTGATTAGGTTGGACGCCAAGGACGATATATATGATGGTAGCCTTAGGGAAAGCGATGGGCTCAATCCTGTGCGAGCCGCCAAACAATGGCGACACATCGAATCACTCTTTAATTTCCAAGTCAATGTGAAGCGCAAAGGTGTTCAAGAGACCGGAAAGCAACTCAGTGTAGCTGTTCCTCTTGCAAACACCGTCTTCCACACGGAAACTCTCACCAGTATGTTCTACCTGCTGCCAAGTGATTCAGCAGAGTTTGTTCCTAAAGTCAATGAGAATTCCGGCTCCAACTTGTGTGAATTGTCTGTTGAGTTTCCCCAGTGGGATCTCGAAGGATCTGCTGAGGCGCAACCGATTGCGGCACAACACAGAGACAACCTCAAGAGGATATACTTCACCGAATCATCACAGGGGTCCTCTTCGCCAATCGAGGATGAAAAGCCTCTACTTATAACCAATTGCATGAGGAATATGGTACGTACTATCAATGGTAAATCTGCCTCAAGTTTCTTGGAGAACAACAAGGAATTAATGTCACTAGGGTCAAAGGACACAAAGGTTTACATAGAACTGGTTGGTGAGAACACAGAGGGTGATCACGACAAAATGAAGTTTGAAGTTGTTGCTGGTGGAGGCGGATGGGGGGTAAAAGGTGGTACCCTTGTAATCTCTCCCGAAGTTGGCGAGCAGCTTCATGTAGGAAGTGAAGTGAGGTTTTATGTGTTGGACCCACAAACAAGATTTGCCCAACCACAAGGGTCACCCCCAGGGCTGGGGCAAAAGGGTTTATTCATGGAGTGCACTGTTGAAGAACAGGGTTATACATCATCATTGGAGGATTCCCATGAGGTTATACATGAAGGAGTTGTAGGACTGGGTAGCGAGAAGGGATATATACTTAATGAGGTTTCGCATACCTCATCGGGAGAAACAACGAGGTTTGGCTGAAGGTTGAAGGATGAGCAGAGACGACCGAAATGATAGTGCACAGGATACGCTTATTTCTGTTCATCGTGTATATAGATATATATGTATAGATATATATAAATACTTTACCGGTAGGTCACGTAATGCTATTTCACACTCTGCGCTCAAGTTATAATTATATATTATACTAAATTTCCCTATTGATTCATAGTTGTATACAGCTGTATATAGCTGTATGTGGTTTATATAATTATGAACACTCACCCATGTATAATTAAATATTTCTACACTCGCTCACTATCCTAAGACTCTCCTATGTTTGATGGCTTGTCCCTTTAAGCACCGCTTAATTAATGCTTCCCCCCTCACAGTGTAGTGTTTTGCTTGTTCTACTGCAGGGTACACAAGTACAAGGGCCTAGGGCTTAGCTAGAACGCGGTGCCTTTGGCGATGAGCTCCAGACGCCCTCCGAATAGTTCTTTTTTAAACAGAGAGCTGATCTCTGATCTCTGCTTTCTTGTATTCCTACTAGCCTTGTGCCGATATATTTACCCTGTACGTTTTATTAAGCCAGCCTTGCGTTCCTCCCGTATATCTCAGAGCCCACATCAAGAGATCGACACCTTAGATCAAGTCTCCCCCATACAGCGCATATCCCATACAGCACATCCCCCATACAACACATCCCCCATACAGCACGTCTCCCATATACTAAATCTCCCCTTCCACGAGGCCAGCCCAGCACAGCACAGCTCAGCCTTTCCAGCAGATCCGTGCCTGACATCTCACCGTGCCACATCACAGCACCTAAAAATACACGACAGCGCATATAAAGCTTGTTTATCTAGGTGCACCTGCCGGGTATACTGGGACACGAAGGCGCTATGGGCGTGCGTGGCATGTGGCTGGACTCGAGATAAGTGAGAGGCGATGGGGTGTGGGTTATTTCTTTTGTCTGTTTGTTTTGAGCATAAGGGAGATCACAAGACACAATATCTTTCAGAGATAGAAATTGTTGGAGTGAACGTAGCCTTTTGGTTCAGGCAGGTTGATCATTTATTTATATCTCCATATACATAGAAACATTAAACATGTCTTTGTCACTTTTGTCTAATATTCAGGTATGTATATTCAACCTATGCACGTGTTGATCTGTATATCGGGGACAATACGGCTCACCAGGCGTCAGATTGCAGGCTTGGAAACACAGAGGCTTGAGGGTGGCAGTTACTTGGCCTGTAAATGGGACGCCAACTTGCCAATTACAGTATTTTAATCGGACTTGTGATAATACTAACACTTTGTCAGTTCTCTCAGCTCGCTGACCGTTTCAGCTTTGAACGTATTCAGGTAAGTAAACAACATTGATGGTTCCAACCCACTCTGCCACAAACTCTAACACATTCTGCATTAGAATGAAGCTGTTTCCCTCCAATCAAAATTTGCCAATATTCGCCCTCCCCAGGAGTTCTTTGATGTGAGGAGATTCTCCAAGCCAGCCAACTTTGGCGAAGTTCAGCAGAGGGTCACATTCAACTTGGGTTACTACCAGGCCAACTACCTCGTCATATTCGGCCTCTTGTCCTTATACTCTCTCTTGACAAACCTCTTGCTTTTGTTTGTGATCATCCTTTCTATCGGTGGTGTTCTCGGTATCAGCAGACTCGAGGGAAGAGACCTCGACCTCCCATTCGGTAAAATCACCACCTCCCAGCTCTACACAGGACTCCTCATAATCGTTGTCCCTCTTGGTTTCTGGGCGTCTCCAATCTCAACCATGTTGTGGCTTATTGGTGCATCTTCTGTCTCTATCCTTTCCCATGCTTCATTTATGGAGAAGCCGATAGAGACTGTATTTGAGGAGCAGGTTTAAGTGGGGACAGAGATCAGTAAAACAGATCCAACAACCAACAAAAGATGTAACTAGGAAAAAGTTTAAATAAATAAATTGGGGTACAATAGAACCGTGGGTCTTCATGTATAGTTGAATTGTATGTCTTCTTTACGAAATGTTTGCTTTTACACAAGTGTAGAATTGAGTAGGATTAATTGACAAAACTCGAGCCTCATCACTTCAACTACACTGTCACTACTACTGTGAACGCCTGTATATGCGGCTCATTATTGATAACATTCATTTATTAATTCATATTCTTTCGCTCTATACATTGACTTACCAATCGGAACAGATGTCGCTAGCACTGTGTTAGTAATGGCTTCTAAAACAAAAATCCACGGGTCCGATTGATCTTCCGACTACCCCGACAACAACAACATTATTTCTCTTTTATGCTCAGTAATTCTATAATGCAAAACTTGTATCATGGAGATCAAATACTATCTAGCTATTGGTTTTGCCGAATGTCATCACAGTAACAGTGATTATTGTATGTTCTTGGAAAGGTGCATCAATCTCAGACAGGTGGTTGTTCCATTTACCTGAACCTGGGTTCAAAATTCTCGTTATTAACATACCTTTGCATTTTGTATTTTACCGAACCGACAAGGCAATCATAACAGATGATGATACCTAAAACTGCTCTTTCTAAATAGAATAAGCTACTGGGAACGAAGTTTTTCACCTGCATAAAGGAGCCCTCTTGCATACTTGAAAGGGCCAGTGGATATTGAGGGCTATGAGGGTTTGAGTGTGCGAGGCAAATCCGGAGAGCAAGTTTGAAATAATTCATCATTTCGTCAGATTTCAGAGGAAAAAGGCCTTGTAGAATGGAAATGTTAATCCTCTCCTTAGACTTGCAAGGGAGCTACAACACACACATTCTTACATATGTGCTAAATCTACAGTACAACATGACGGTAAATCATTAATAATCTTAATCAAACTTTATTGTGTCGAAAACACCGAAGCATGCAAAATCCATTATGTAAAACTATGATTCGATATTCTTCATACACCAACATATTCCATCTCCATGTAAACACACTCTGCAAGCTGCTTAGATACCGAGCTTGGTTCTCTTCCAGTGACGTCTCTTGGCGTTGTAACGGATCTTGTTGTTGGTTCTAAGTCTGATCCACTGTGGCAGAGGACGGTTCTGGTTCTGGGCCTTAGCCAGCTTCTGCTTGGTCTTGAAAGATTTTTGGGACTAAAATTAGGGGGTTAGTATACTCCATATTCAGATGAGGCTGTAGCCTGTCGTTGACCGAGACCGGGCAACAAATTGTAGGAATATGATATTACAGTAGTCTGAAAGAAGACTTGGATCTGATGAACCTTGAAAGAGAATGGAAAAGTATTGTCCGTTTGCAGGTATTATGATTTGTAGTGATTCCTGAACGGTTTTGCTGGATTATAATATGTTTATGGCAGGGGATTGAATTCAAACTCCCTCTTCCTCAACGTCGTTGGAACAAACATCAGTTATTTTGTTGTTCATTCCATTTATCTGCTTATCATCATTCGCTTGTATATATAGTTTTATGGTTTTTATGGAGACTTTTCATATTGCTGATTCTCTCTGTTGGTATGGTGATCGAACTTCTCTCTTTTCAAGTATCTTCAAGCACAATGTTCTCTTAACTGTAAATATTAAATATCCCATGAATCAACCATTACATACTGGCATCGTTACTGTGATATCTTCCTTGTGAATACAAAGCGAATAACAATAAACACTCTATTAAAACGTTGAGTGCTTTTTTACTTCAACAGTCAAAGTGACAATGGCAGTACTGAGAGACTCTAAGAGAGAGAGAGAGAGCACCGCTAACTGGTGGGTCAACTCACTAGAGTCACGAGAGTGCCAGGCACAATGAGTGACAAAACTGTGAGGAGCTCACATAGCAAGAAGTTGCAGAGCCCACATATTAACTCACTCATATAAAAGTTGTGACTGCTATTCCTCTTTTGAATAAGTGGCACACGTCACATGGCAGAACAGTATCATAGCCAAGTGAAAGCATTAAGGGTATCAGCGCTGGTTTGGGTGTCTCACTACTACCCACGCTTTTGGATTTTTCAAGTGCCTTGGAGAGAGAAGCTTCCTTCCAGTCTCTGTGCGTTTGTGTGCACACTTGGTTCACCCTCTCTCTCTCTGACTGCCTACTGTTTCGTTCTAACCAGTTGTGGTCCGTATCACACATACACTGCTGGACTTCAAAAATCCCAGTCGATAAAAGAACAATTTGATTTGGTCCACCTGTTTTCACTCAGCAGTTATCGCACACATTCAAAATGACCAGAACATCTGTGTTGGCAGACGCCCTTAACGCTATCAACAACGCCGAGAAGACCGGTAAGCGTCAGGTTTTGATCAGACCTTCCTCTAAGGTCATCATCAAGTTCCTCACTGTTATGCAGAAGCACGGTTACATTGGTGAGTTCGAGTACATTGACGACCACAGATCTGGCAAGATCGTCGTCCAGCTCACCGGTAGACTCAACAAGTGTGGTGTCATCTCCCCAAGATTCAACGTTAAGATTGGTGACATCGAAAGATGGACTGACAACTTGCTCCCAGCCAGACAGTTTGGTTTCGTTATCCTTACCACTTCTGCTGGTATCATGGACCACGAGGAGGCTAGAAGAAAGCACGTTTCCGGTAAGATTCTTGGCTTCGTGTACTAAGGGGTATTAGAGGTGTATATTATCCATAAAAATGCATGGTTTTGTGTTACGACTATAGAGATTACTGATCAACAGAGAGCGCGCAGTTTCTTCTGACTTAGATTGACGTGCAAGTATTGCCTAGCATGTATGTAGTACAGCAAATCCTATCACAAAGATGTTTATCTTAACTTAACATAGTATTATGACCCAGGGCGTAGACGAGTCTTAGTGTGATATACAGCGACGAAGGATACAATACCCTATCAGCATCAGTCTGGCTAATTACTGCAAGCTCTACTTAGTACACCACATTACATTCTTCTCACGTCTTTCTCTATATGGAGGTTAAGTCTTAACCGCTGTCAATCTAAACCATATTATTGTATTTCTATCTCTTATGCCCTCATGCATGCACTATATGGGATTCACACTAGGTATAGTAAGGAATACACGTACATTCAGTGTACATAGGAAGGTATCAACTATCAAAGGCTGCAAGTCTTTGCTGAGATAAGCAGCCTCCTCGTATCACATAAGTCCAAACGACTAAGTAGTTCTCAGGTAGTGCAAGGATCAATCTGCCGCACCTCTCCAATTCCTTCCCATACCACTAATTCAGAAGTAGTGTCTGTGCCATGCTGGTGGTGTTCCGAAGATCTGTGACTGCTTTTTCAAATAGGAAACCCTCAGTAGCAGTGGCTCACCGTGAATTTTCTCCTCTCCTGCCCAGTGTCTGCATACCTCTCTGCTGCTCACCTTGACTAGTGGAGTTTCCTAGAGGTTGAGGGCCTGAGGTGTGTGTTACGGTGTGCGAAAAGTTCTGGATATCAGTATATTCAAATATACAAAGATCATTTAGAAGAAACAAGCTTCTTTAAACAGTAATCAGATTATCACAAAATGGCTGCTGGTATGTAGATAATGATTGATATAACACAGTTTTTGATGATACAGAATAGTGGTGGGGAAGCATTCTTGTTGTGAAGTTGCGGAACTCAAAATCGAGGGGACTTATGGCGAGGTTTTGAACCGGATATCTTTGGAAGACATCAACACGAACAGTGTAATAAAGTTGCCAACATTATTATACACAAGGGACATGACAGGCTTGAGAATGGATTGTAGATGAATTATCACAGGAGTCTTTGTATTTTGGACTAGAATACAGCGTGAAGAATTATAACGATGAAGGAGAACAGCAACATCATCATCAACAACAACAACCACTTTTAAACGCACAAAGATGCAGCTGTCAGAGGAACATGAAGATGTTTTTTGATGGCAGCCCTTACGGCATGGTGAGGTGCTCACATCGAAGGACACCATGCAAAGAAATCAATTCCGCTCCAAGTTAAATCCATCTACGCTCGCAATAACTTCATGACTCGAGAAGAAGACCATTAGTTTGTATTTCCAGTAGATTCCATGTTTCCTTTCATGTATACTAACTATTGTCTTTCTATAGAAAACGTTGTCCTTGGTCCCCAGGCCCGTGGCTCTGCCCAGGTCTTTGGTGTTGCTCACATCTACGCCTCCAGAAACGACACATTCGTCCACGTGACTGATCTTTCCGGCAGGGAAACCATCGCCAGAGCTACTGGTGGTATGAAGGTGAAGGCTGACAGAGACGAGTCTTCTCCATACGCTGCTATGCTTGCTGCTCAGGACGTTGCCGTTAAGTGCAAGGAGGTTGGCATTACTGCTCTCCACATCAAGCTCAGAGCTACCGGTGGTACCAAGACCAAGACCCCAGGTCCAGGTGGTCAGTCCGCTATGAGAGCTCTTGCTAGATCCGGTCTTGCCATTGGCAGAATCGAGGATGTCACTCCAGTGCCATCTGACTCCACCAGAAGAAAGGGTGGTCGTCGTGGTAGACGTCTGTGATTCTTTTGCTATAGATACATAAGAAGTAATTGTTATTTAGCAGGAGAGTTATATGGGTGAAGTTGTTAGTGCATAGTGTATAGGAAACTTAATGTACATTTACAGTTTGAAATATTGTTTAGTTATAAAATCAGAGCGTACCAAATCCAGTGTATGGATTCCAGGATGCATTTGGATGATACTTTGGATGACACTTTGAATGAGTTTCTCCTCAGTGTAGACAAAGCATCTTATAGGATGTGGCAACTGTTATATTCTCCATAACTTCTGATCCCCGCCTAGGGCAACATGTTTTATTTGGCGTGAAAAAAAATGTCACGTGCACCCACCACTACCAACCACCAAACTGTGTTACTATATTCGATTGACACCTTCTCTTTTTCTCTCTGCGAGTTTGTAGGCGGCAAGTAATTCATTAGATAATCCATGATAATCCATATGTACTCGCGGCAATCTCTCCAAATTGCGATGGAGCCACCCTCCTCTATGCAGATGTTGCAAGCCTCCCCAAAAGGGAAAAGGTTTCCATCTCCTTAACCCTATAGTTCCATTTTGAGTGTCACACTGTATGAGATGCTGTAGATAAGAGGGCCCTCCCTCACTTGACCTGATTTACCTGCTCACGGTAATGTGGTGGAACAGAGAATGACTACAAAAGGGCTGACGATCGGCCAATTTGCTGGGTGTTTCAGAGAAACAGCCTTTGCCCAAAAGTCATACGACTATTGAATCCTGCATAGTTCAAGTAAACAAACAAACAAACGCTTTCCCTCCTTAAATGGTAAATACACCGGTCGCTTTATCCTCTTGTAAACGTCTGCCCCTCAGCCTCAACAGCGAGAACCTACACGCATCTAAGCCTCATCGCTCGCAACCTTTCCACTGATAAGGACTACCCTTTTCGGTTCATCTTCCCTGACTGCATGAGTGCATGAGCTGATAGAGGCCTGAATCAAAATAGGCCGCGATATATATAAAGCGAGAGGGGTAGGGATTGTTAATAATGTCCGGAAGCTCACTATATATAAATCACCAGACATATAAAAACACAAAAGGTTTGTAAACAGTTTCTGCATTTGAACTGTTGTGAGCAATTCTAGACCCATCTTTTACTGTGAATTTAAGTGTCTGCGCTGTATCGTTACCCGTATAGATAAGGATTGTGGTACAGCAGCACCACCAAAATTGAGACCCTCTCGGATATTTCACCAGTATGGGAGAAACGAACTACACATACCTCCTTGCGGGAGGAGGAGCAGTAGCAGTAACACTCTTCCTATCGAGGAAATATATCACAGCACTTCTCACGGGAGATGCTAAGAAACCCGTGCCTGTAGCAGGACACAAGGCCAAGGGGTACAAGAGCGATCCAGATGCTCCAATACCCCAACCTACTCCTTTGATGATCACACCCGAACAGGTGAAGACATACGATGATAGACCATGGAGGCCCTTCAGATGGCCATATCACCAAACCATGAGCATTTTCAAGCTTGACGTGAACCACTGGCTGGACATGGACAAGTACTACGTGGACTACATTGAGGAGAAGCAGAGGGTCTACCACAAGTACGGCGAGGAGAATATTGGTTGGTTGCCAGGTAGTGAAGAGGCATGCTTGGAGTTGATGGAGATGGTTAGAGACCACATGCTCGCAAGATACCCACTGCTCTTCACCTCCAGCGACAATGGCCAGCATGTCAAGAACGAACTGACTGGCGAGGTTTTGGACTTGACTACTCCACTGAAAGAACACCCTTTGATTTATGTTTCTAAGATGGCAAAGGAGGATTTTTACATCGTGCTTAAGAGAGACGATGGAATGCACTATCTCATGGCCGCTGCTGTTCCATTCCCCGGTGGTTCCTTTGGTATCAGACGCAAGCTCGGTAGACATCTTGATTTTATCCACACCGAAGTTCCTTATTATGAGAACAAGCTCAAGCCCTCTATGGAGAGATGGTTTGCAAAGATGACGCCTGCTGACCTTGTTGAGAGAGCCTCTTGGTACATCTCTTGGGATCATAAGCTGTTGAAGAACAACGTGTATGCCTTGAAAGAAGGTGAAAAGGTCAGCAGTGATGTTGAGCCAACTGAATTCAATGTTAGAGTTGAAAGACAAACGTTGAGAAGGTTGCCAAAATCCCAGGCCATCATCTTCACCAACCACCCTGTTTTCTACTCAATTGATGAGATGAAGGATGAGCCAATGGTTCCCTCGTTGATTAGAAAGATTATCTTTGAGGCGCCAGAGGGTATTATAAAGTACAAGAGTTTTGAGAAATTCAGAGACCATCTTGTGCCATACCTGGACGGTCTTGTCCAGCGCCAGATCGACCTCGGTCTCATAAAGGAGGACCAGCCTGTCAAGACTCTGCCAACCTATCCATTTGCCTCTTTCCTGTCAAGCAAGGATGAGATGCAAGGGTGGAACAACCCTAATGCGCCTGAAAGCAACTACTCCGCTAAGTTAAAGGAGGAAATCAGAAAAGAGGAAGCAGAAGAAGAGGAAGCAAAAAGAGCAGCCGTCAGCCAAAAGGTGTAAAGGGAGTATTTGAATATAGAAGGATAATCTTCCCACGGTTGGGATGAATAAAATTGTTAGAAACGACTGGAAATTTGTGATAGAGTTGACAATATATTTCAGAAAAAGGCTCCCGTGTTCCGTCGTACTCCATCACATGACACCTTGTATAATGGCTTTAGGGGCTCTCGCTATGTTTGCCATATTTTTTATCAAGATTGTGTTGTGTATCTCGTATTTTTTTATGCTCCGGGCTCATTGTGTGGATTACAGTGATTTTCTTGTTGGCACATGAATGGTGGGGGTGTCAAAGTGTTTAAATGTTTACAACAGGTTGTTATATAATGGATTTACTCCTACACTATGTCAATATATAGTACTAGTATGCAACTAGGCGTAGATAGGTGGACAGGTAGGGCAATGGGCTGATGGACAGCCCCAATCGTGAGTGTGGACTTGCAGCCCCATTTCTAAGGTTACAGGAAAATGCGGTGGGTTATAGCGTAGAGCGATATGGTGGAACCCATGGATGGGCCCAGTTGCACAGAAACTCGCCAACAGATAATATACAAATATGATACACGACCTTGTGCTACTCAACTTTTTTCATTGGCAGTATTATTATGACATACTGAATTCATGTACCGGTAAAGCAAGACAAGCCAGCCCAGCCCACCCGCCTCACCGGCTAACAGGTCCGCATGTGTAGCGCGTCAGCAATTAAACTCATACTTCCCAAATAGGAAATATTCTACATCGGGCGAATCGAGACACGCTCATGCAGAGAGGAAGATGAGAATGAAGCATGCCATGAAATATATATATAGTGGGCACTAGTGTTACCATGTGTGAGTTGTCTTGGGAACAGTTCAATATGCCTACCATTTTTTAATAATCCTATTTGTTTTGTCGTACTGTGATTTCTGTTAACTTGTTTCGCATCGTTGTGTTTCTTCTTGTATATATGCAGTTCATTCATCTTCGCTTGCATTTATAGATCCACAGCAACTCCATCACTAGCATTTCAATCACCATGTCTTTAACACAGAAAAGAATACGTAGCTCAATTCAGTTTTCAGATCCAGAGTATGATGATGAACCGAAACTAACCAAGAAACCAAAGCACAATAATGATAAGACACATATCGGACATGAAACGACGGGCCTGATGACCCCCCCTGTCACCCCGGAGAATGATCATATAATTGATGTGGGCAAAGTTACTGTTAGAAAACTTCAATTCGAGGAAGAGAAGGAGTCTGTAGAACAATCATCACCGACAAATATCTCAGATGTACAAGAACGTTCTCTTTACTCGCACGCCAAATCACTGTTTCTACGTGGAACACAGCCAACGCTTGGTGCAGACGACTTTAGCCTTCCTTCTAGGGAACAGGAAGCAAACAAGCTGAAACAGTTTCTGGATGGAAACATTTCACAAAAGACATCAGATTCCCTCTATATCTCAGGTCCTCCAGGTACTGGAAAAACAGCACAGATCAATGCCATCCTTGATTGCTATACGAAGAATGCTTCCACCTTTGGCGACTTTGAAAATGTATATAGACTATCGCAGCAAGATACTGAAGGTCTAGATGAGACGAGTTTAGCGATTGCAAAGGTCAATTGCATGACTGTCAATAAGCCAGAAGAGATTTTTGAAATCATCTACAGAGAATTGTGCAAGAGTAACACACCAGAGAAGAAGCTCCCCAATAAGTTGGGTGAGAATGCACCCTCTGTGAGGCTTGCAAAGCTATTGACTGATCAATCATTTGCCGACATTTCAATTGTAGTGCTAGATGAGTTGGACAACTTGGTGAGCAATAATCAGCAGGTTTTGTTTGAGCTGTTTTCGTGGGCATCTACAAATATAACGAGGGATGGTCCCAAGCTGATCCTTATCGGTATAGCAAACGCTCTGGATTTGACAGATAGGTTTCTTCCGAGGTTGAAATCCAACAGAATCAATCCACAAGTTCTCCGCTTCTTGCCCTACAGTGCTGATCAGATCAAGGAGGTAATCACAGTCAAGCTGAAGAGACTCTTACAACTCATTCCTGGAGATAACAACGAAGGCATCTCGTTGATAGATCCAGCAGCAGTACAGCTATGCTGTAAGAAGGCTGCTGTCACCACAGGGGATCTAAGAAAGGCGTTTGATATTTGCCTGCGGGCCATTGAGCTAGCGGAGGAGCAGGCGATGAAGGCACAGAATGGCCAAGGTGGAAGGAGTTTTACACTGAGGAATTGTCCCAAAGTATCGATCCCCATTATGGCTAAGGTGTGCAGTATGGTTTTCGGAGGTAATGTCAACAACAAATTGAAGGATCTCAATCTACAGCATAAGACGGTGCTGATTGCACTGGTTAAATTTGAGGATCATTTAGTGGAGATGGAAGTTAGGAGTGCACAGAACTGTCCTGCTCAAAGGGCGGGCTGTTCCAGAGGGTCTCCAGCTAAAAGATCAAGCATATCGTCAATGTCTACGGTTAATGAGCTATACAATTTCTATTCAACAGAGATGAAACTGGACAAACTACTGGGAACTCTCAGGCGCGTTGAGTTCCTGGAAGTGTTATCGTCATTGGAATCATGTGGTGCTGTTACTATAGGCAATGCGTCCGGTACGGCCAGGAAGAACGCTAAGCAAGTTGTCGAGCTTGGAGCTCGCAAAGTCACGTGTGGTATTCCCAAAAAGGATGTTGTAAGGCTTGTAGAAGATATTGCACTGCTTAGAAGTTTACTGTGAATTATATATATACATATCTTTACATTGATGAGAAACAAGGCTAGTACTGTCATAGCGCAAGAGGATTAGAGGGTGAAAGAAGAGCCTTTCTTTGTACTTTCCTACGTACATAAGGAGGGAGGACCCCAGGCTCCTTTGCTCTTTTGCTCCCACTCTTTGCTCTCACGCTCCTTTGCTCCTTTGCTCCTAGACACCTACAGGACAAGGCACCTACAGGACAAGGCACAAGCCAGACAGTAACCCATGAGGTCCAGACAGTAACCCTGAGGGTTTGAGTTTATCATCTCACAAATATATCATCATATACGATAGAACACCATTATTTATCCCATTATTATCATGTTTCTTATAAAAAAATTGAACAAACAAGAAATACCCATATATTCGTAGCATCACTATCAGCTCCCCTTGTACGTAAGCTCCCCTTGAACCCTCATTACCCTACCAGCATCCTTCCCCAAAGGGACAGAACTGGGGCTTTCAAGAGCGGCCACCTCCAAATTTAATGCAGCGCACACGCACACACTCAGATGGGTGGAGTGCAAAGTTAAAGCGAGTATTCGTTTAGGCCACAAATAGGGTGCGCTGCGGTATATAATATATTTGTGGTAAAGACAATAAAGCCACTCAATAGGGGATTTCCACAGAGACTCCTACATTCCTTTCTCTGCTCTGACGAGTCGTGAACAATTAAAAGGCTGTTTATGGCCACCAAGTAGAGGTGAGGTGCCTTAGGAGCCTTGAAGCGCTTAGGATTCATTGGTGGTGTTTGTATGATGCAATGCTAAAGCGCAGAATATTTGATTCGCTATTATAGGTCTTTTCTTCAAGTGTCATTTGATCATATATAATCACCTACACAATCAGACAAACATAGCCAGACGAACTTAGTCGGATATACATATCGTCGCATATACATAGTGTGGGACAAACATAGTGTGGGACAAACAAAGTGTGAGACAAACATAGTGAGACAAACATAGTGAGACAAAACAGTGCGGCAAAACAGTGCAAGACACACCGAGGGGTGTACAAACACTTTAACACTAAAAATATTGGCTGAAATATAGCGTTGGATACTGCACGATATGTCTGACCCATCAAAACCTCCTTCAAGGCCGTATTTGGGCCCAAAGGGTGACATATTTGACTATAGGCGACGCAAATTTGGCCCCACCGATAGAAATGAAAGAAATGAAAGAAATGAAAGGCCCTTGGATAGACCACCAAGCGGTCCTTCTGGAAGCAGTGCATACACCTCAAGAAGACAGGATGCACCACTTCAGTCGTCAGCTTCCACACACTATGACAGAGACGACCATAGGCTAGCCTCCTCTAGCAGCGGTGGGATTTCATCTTCTTCGCCTTCTATATCCTCCAGTTCTTCTGCCTATCGAAGAAGTGCTCCAACACCAACATCCAGAGACTCTTCAACACCCACACATCCCCATACCCAAAGCGTGCATCCACCAGCGCACCCAAGGGTTGGTGAGTATCAGAGGAGGAGCTTCAGTGGCGGGTACCGTGGTAGAGGTGGAAGAGGTGGAGGCAGTGGGGGGAGTGGAAGCTATTATGGGTATAGCAGCGGGGGTTATTACAGGGACGATCATTACGATAGGGATAGAGAGAGGCCAGATAGGTTAGAGAGAGATAGAGTGGACAGAGACAGAGACAGAGACAGAGTGGACAGGGACAGAGACAGAGACAGAGACAGAGACAGGGAAAGAGAGAGGCTCGAGAGGTCAGAGAGATCGGAAAGAACGGAGAGAGCTGAAAGAGCTGAAAGAGTTGACCGTGAAAGAAGTGACAAATCAGAGAGGGAACAATCTGGTGAGGATTACTACAGAAGCTCTTCTGGATTCCACTCACATTCGTCATCGTCTGTGTCTCGCAATAACGTACACGCCACCTCTTCGTCTTCATACACTTCTCATAAGGTTGGTGGAGACTCCTCTGTTAAGCGGTCAGGTGACCTTATCAGCGGTTCCCTGGGCCCTTCTAATAATAGGTCAGGCGATCTCATCATGTCCAGCAAGAGCTACCCAAGGCCGCGCGAGCCACCCTCACGCCCACGCCACCCAGAGAGCAGACACAGTTATGGAAGGTACTTTGAAAAGGCAGAGTACAACAAAGACGACAGCACCAGAGGAGACCTGATATATGGCAATGAGAAATCCTTATCTGGCCCACCTTCAAGGGTAGCTTCTTATGCCTCTCTCTCCCACTTGCCAAGGCCGAGAGGAGATGTTGCAAAAGTGGATACATCAGACAGAAATGACAGAAGTGAGCGATTGGATGATTTGCGGAGGAGCAGTCATACTACACCACAGCCACAGGTGAAGCTTGAGGAAAAGAGCAGAGTGGACTTGCACGCTGCTGGTGTTGATGCTGCTGTTGATGGGAACGATGACGATGATCTCATACCTGCCTTTAGAAAGAGATCTACGCCTCCAGTGGTGAGATCAATAACTCCTACGGGGGGGAATGCAGGCAGTGTATCTGGTGAGGATGAGAGTGAAAGGGAAAAGTGGGCTCTACAGTCAGAGGAGAAGCGTGATGAAAAGGCCGGCAGTCCAGAGGACAGCCTGGTTGTTCGGCGAGCCAACGAAGCACAAGCTGGTCAAGTTATGCCTGAGAGTCTTTCCAGTCACGACGTGGCTGAAGAAATACAAAAGGCACAGCCAGCTGAAGAAACACAAAATGCAGAGCCAGCTGAAGATACACAAAAGGCACAGCCAGCTGAAGAGATGGCCACTGAAAGTGTCACTGCTGAGGTAAGCACAGCAGTTGCGGTGCTGAAGGATGAGCCCACGGCGGAAACAGTGACAAGGCCCACCTGTACCGAAACACCCAAGTATGCACCGGAAGAATCAGAAGCTGAGGTGGCTGAAAGGGATGAAACTGCGAAGCAAGTGGAAGAACCTAATGAAACAAAACAACAGAATATCGCCGTTCAGGAAGGTACCCCTGAACAATCTGCTGAGTTTGTTTCTTCAGCTCCAATTGCTTTGAAGGAGTATGCAGATGATAAGGCGGCGGCAGAACCGGTGAGGCCATTAGAATCGGGGCAGCCAGCGTTGAAAGAGACACCAGACACAGTGAAGCCAACGCAGATGGTGAATGCGGAAGAAAGGGTGTCTCTGGCCAAGGCTGTCGACATCGTTGACACCGTTGACACTGTTGATGCCGTTGACACCGTTGACGCTGTTGATGCCGATGGAGATGTGGAGATGGAATCAACTGTTCGATCTGAGCTATCATACAACGTATCCTTCAAGATGCGCAAGCTTGCTGATGCGTCGGCATCTATTCGTAGTACGCCAGCGTTGGAAGCTTCTCACAAGGCAAACGGTGTAGTGGCAGAGTCCCCTAAGGAGGACGGGGAAGCAAATGGCGTGGACGGTACATCTCTACAGTTCCCTTTGAACTACCTCGATGCTAAACTCTATGACCTGAAACAGCTTCCGCGAGACGAGATCATCAAGGAACAGAAATACCTGATGCCCAGATCATCAGAGATGAAAGTATCCTCTTCGTCTCTGATGATCGCCAACGGATCTATTCGCCGCCCTTCTCAGTTCGCAAAGTACCCCTTCTACACTGTGAACTTATTGCTCCATGAGCAGGCCATCCAGCCCAAACTGCGCAAGCATTTGTCCTCCTTGAAAGGATTAGTGTACGAAAAGAATAGCAAACTGGTGGAAGAGTATGTATCACGTAAGCACAAGTGGAAGCGCAGGTGCGACATCATGGATGCTCAACTAAGGCAACTCCACCCACAGGTCCAAGACAACATTGAAGACCAGTCCCGTACAACAGAACCTCCTACTCCGTTGGACCCAGCAGCTCGTGGTGGGAGTACAGGCCGTCGGGCCCGATACCACGGTGATTCGGTAAGAACAGAGGCTGAGTTTATGGAGATTCTGCAGTCGTTGGAGAAGGAAACTGCCAATGACCCCTCTTACCGTGCGAAACAGCAGGCCGCGCAAATCCCAGACATGATCATCGATCCGATTAAGCGTGACGCTCTCAGGTTTTTGGAGACAAACAACCTTGTCGAAGATAGGCAGAAATGGAGATCGCGCATCGAGACTGACCCCATTGATAACTTCACAGAGGCAGAGCATGAGGCCTTTTGCGAGGCATACGCCATTTGGCCCAAGAGGTTTGGCAAGATCTCAACGGCTATGGGTGGTTTGCGTACTGCCGAGGACTGTGTACTTCACTACTACAGGACAAAGAAGGCAACCAACTACAAGCAGCTGGTGGCCAATCGAAACAGGCGTACCACTCGTAAATCAACGGCAAATAGGCGTAATAAGGGAAACAGCTCAACGACAAATGCTCCAACACCTACAAGCAATGCCTCTAAGAGCCGAAACTCCACACAGACCCCCAATACTCCAGAGCCGGGGTTTGCCGAGTCTGGTGGAGATGTCACTGGCGGTATAAGAGATACCACTCCTGATATAGGCGAGTCTGAAGAGCTGTACACAGAAACTGGAAGAAGAAAGAGGGCTGCGGCACCTGTTTTTGACTCTCAAGCAGCCAAGTCAAGTGCGCCATCATCTGTTGCCGTTTCTGGTTCGGAAGCAGGCACAGCCTCTGGTGACGTTGCTGCTGCTCCCCCCAAGAAGAAAGCAAGAGGTAAGAAACGCAAGGAGGAGGCTGCTGCTGCTGCTGCCAGTGACACATCCAACGCTAATGGTGGTGAAGCTGTTCCTGTTGGTGGCATCAAGACAGAGGCCGCGGCCAATGTTGGTGAATCGAATGCTGGCGGAATACCCGTTGGTGGGGTGTCTGCCACGGTGTTTACCGGTGCACCCAGTGACGGTGCTCCCCTTGTTAATGCGGATGGAAATATGCTACCCATTTTGGATGAAGATGGTAACATTGAGACTGACCCAATCAAACAGAAGCTATTATTGCTCAACAAGCAATCGATGTCTGTTGAGGAGATCACTAGACGTGCACTTGCCGCAAAAAAGATCCACATCACCTCGTACTGGAGCGTGCAAGAGATCAACCAGTTCCCTAAGCTCCTACAAACTTATGGTTCAGATTGGGAAAGAATCGCTCGTGAATTTGCAACCAAATCAGCCACTATGGTGAGGAACTACTTCCAGAGAGGTCACGTGGAGAATAATTGGCTAGAGATTGCCAGATATGCAGATGCGAGAATAGCGTCTGAGAAACAAGCAAGAAGAGACAGGGGAGAGATTGTTGCCGAAACACCGGCACAAACTGGTTCGTTTAGCTCTGCTGCATCAGTCGGATCGAACGGCGCGCAGGACGTACCGCAGGGCGGCGTTGTGGTTGCTTCTCAAAAGTCTCCTCCTCCTGTTTCTGAACAAATAAAGAGCAGTCTTCATCAGCCACTTGCTCAATCATTTTCTCAACCACTTTCCCAACCACTGTCTCAACCACCTTCTCAACCGCTTTCTCAACCACTTTCTCATCAACTATCGCAGCAAGTATCACAACAACCACCTGTTGGTGTGTTTATGGAGAGCAGAAACCAAGTGCCTATTCAAAACGTATCGTGGTTGGGTTATCGTCCTCCAGTGGTGTTCCCACAGCAGCAGCAATCACAGCAGCAGCAACAATCATCAGGGTCAGAGTTTCATTTTGGTGTACACCAACAAAGTGGTGTTGGCACCCCTGGCATAACATTCTCTTCGCCGTCCCCTGCTACTCATGGGATATCAGAGTTGCCTCGTCTTGGCACCTTAGGCTCTGTGGGCTCGATGCATACACCATCCTCATCTCTAGGAAGGAGCCCATTCTCCATGAGGGGTCTGCTTAACGATGATGACTCAGGTCCAAGTGCTCTACCGGGGCCAAATGTTCATGCCACTTCTGCCCCAACCTTTGCACGCGCACAGGAGGAAGCTCTCACGTCCCATTTGCCCCCATTGACCAAGGCGTCGAAGCCTAAGTCATCCATTATGAGTTTGTTGAACGATGAGCCCTCGTCAAGTAGTGCGCCTGTAATTGGTGGTGCCAACATTGGTTCTCCAATGCATCAGTCGCAACAATCACTGATGCAGCACTCACAGCTCGGAACTGCTGCTTCTCGGTCGCCTTATAACTTTGGTCCTCTCTCAGCGAGACCCCCCCCTCTTGCCTCCTCGCTGGGTGTCTCTTCAACACCCTCGAGGGCATATCCGTCGTTCCTTAACCCTGAGCCAAGGCCTAACATTCCTGTTCACCGCTCTCAACTATCTGGATTGATGAATCCGGAGAGTAATGATGGATATAACTGGAGTAAGGGCCACGCAGCAACTAGCAGCTTGGATGCTCTGGCCGCAGCTGCTATTCCTCAGGAGGAGAGAGAGAATCGGCCAAATAGCGCTGGTCCTTTAGGTAACAACCCCGGTTCAAGTGGAACATATGAAAGGAGGGAGTAATGGCACTCCAACAGTGTAGCATAGGCTCGGAGCACAAGTCCAGACTGGTGTTTAAATGTATATTTTACCTGTTGTAATAGTTATTCGTGTATAATAGTTTAATTTTTTTTTTGTTAGAGTGATTGCTTCTCGATATTGTGTGTACATCACATTTACTATATTAAACTATCATTCCTCGATCAGATAGTGTATTGTATAATTTATATATTTTATCTGAATCTGAATTCTGGTAAAGTGGTAATGTGCATGAATGTTTCATGGGAGCGATTATTGGATAATTTCAGAAAACTGAAAAAAAAGTTATGCAAAATATTATTTAATTTTATTAATTATTAAATAATAATGATAATGATGATATTATACATCCTGTATTCCCTTTTTTTTTGTTTATTGTATTATCAATCAAGTCAATTTGTCTGTTTAGATCCCTCTTGGATAGAATACAGAGGAGACAAGAGAAGAGTTCATCATGGGCATAACCATGGAACGAGTGCTGGAGAGAAGAGGTTCTTGTTCAGTTTCTTTGATATTAAAGAGAAGATTTACATTATTCTCCTTAAGTTTGAGATCATTATACGCTTCCATATGAAGAAACAAAAAAATCCCTCGTAGAAGTTATTATTAGCAGCAAAAGACAGCCACAGTATAAGGTAGCACAGTATAAGGTAGCACAGTATAAGGTAGCACAGTATAAGGTAGCACAGTATAAGGTAGCACAGTATAAGGTAGCACAGTATAGGCAGGCACACCACAAGGCAGGCACGCCACAAGGCAGGTAGGTAGGTATACGGTTACAATATACATTGGGGACCCTGTTATAGTATGCATTCATCCCCCAGTCAGTATGTGCTCTGCTTTGTATGCCCACTGCTGTTTGCGCCTGCTATAAAGCATAGCAAATATTATGTCCTGGGCCCTTTAACACTATGTGTCCACCCCACCTACCGTAGATATAGTCCTCCATTATAGTTCTCCATTATAGTCCTCCATTATAATCCTCCATTATAAACCCCTATATTAAAATCCCCCATTATAATCCTCCACTATCTACCCCTATATTAAAATCCCCCATTATAATCCTCCATTATAATCCTCCATCTTAACTTCTCACCCTCCCGACCGCACCTTTTCCATCTCTTTCACCTATGCCTTCCCCTCTCTGATGTGACATCACATGGCAATTCAGCCCCAATGACCCGCTCATCACAACAACAACAAACAAATGTGAGCTACTTGCTCCCCATGGATTCTTACATATAATTCTTCCATACCGGACGTGGTAAGCGATATGGTAAGCAACAACATACAAAATTCTGCAAGGTGTACAAGGTGAGCAGCAAACCATTGCGTACTAACGACTGCATATTAAGCTGTGTGTTAACTACGTACTTTCTGCTGCTTACTACCTGTGCAGCACACTAGAGGTAGCAGCATACTAACTATGGGGCATACTGACTATGGGGCATACTAACTATGGGGCATACTAACTATGTAGCAGACTAACTACGTAGCAGACTAAATGTAAGCATACCAAATGTAAGCATACTAAATGTAAGCATACTAAACGTAGCACGCTGCACTGCGCCTAATGCACAGTAACCGTGTTGGCCCTTGCTGAGCGTGTCGAGTTTTCTCCAAATTCCCTAGCAGCTCGTGCCCAGTAAGTAAGGCCCGAGGATGGGGTTGGTTGGGTGAACTTCATGGTCAACTGAGTTTGTTTCGGGATGTGTTGTTGGGGTGGCTTGAATGATTCGAGTGTTTTTTTATTCTGTTGTTGTATTTACATATAATATTCATACTATATACGAGTTTTCTTGCACCTCGCGTCTCAAACGTTTTTTTTCATCAGCTGGATCCGCTCGCTGGCTCTTTGATCCCCACTTTGTCACTACACTCGTTCACGTGCTGATAATCCGTTTGGCGTCGATCGACCCTCATTTACCGTGTCGTTTATTATCACACAGCTTCTAAACAAACACTCATTCTTTTGAGCACACAGCTGTTTAACTATGTCCGTGTTAGAGTCTCTTGAGACTGTCAGGTCTTACATCCCTCAGGATTTCCCCACCCCAACCTTCGATACCCCATTTGGCGTCTACCTGTGGCCATACTTCAACGACTTGGTGTCGAAGGCCACCAGTGGTGCTTTTGTCCCTAAGGAATTTGAATTCATTGCAGGTGAAACTTTCCTCTCCACTTTCGAACCAGTTGCCATTGCCATTGTCATTTACTACTTGTTTGTGTTCGGAGGTAGGGCTTTGATCAGGGCCACTGGATTCCCCGCGCTTGTCCTCAACGGCTTGTTCCAGCTCCATAACATTTTCCTCACTACCCTTTCCCTCACTCTGGTTACACTTATGGTGGAGCAGTTGATCCCAATCATCTACCACCACGGCCTCTTCTATGCCATCTGCTCCCAGCAGGCGTGGACCCAGGAGCTCATCACCCTCTACTACTTGAACTACCTCACCAAGTTTGTGGAGTTTATCGACACTTTTTTCCTCGTTGTTAAGCAGAAAAAGCTCACCTTTCTCCACACCTACCATCACGGTGCCACTGCTCTCTTGTGCTACACCCAGCTTGTGGGCCTGACACCAATCTCTTGGGTCCCAATCTCTCTCAACCTTTCCGTCCATGTTGTCATGTACTGGTATTACTTCCTCGCCGCTAGAGGCATCAGAGTGTGGTGGAAGGAATGGGTCACCAGATTCCAGATCATCCAGTTCATCCTTGACCTTGCATTTGTGTATTTTGCAACTTACCAGAAACTGGCCTTCACCTTCTATCCACGCCTCCCACATTGTGGTGACTGTGCAGGCTCTATGTTCGCCGCTGCCTCTGGATGCGCCATCCTCTCCTCCTACCTCGTGCTGTTCATCGCCTTCTACATTGAGGTTTACAGGAAGAAGGGAAGCAAGAAGAGTAAGGTTGTTAAGCGTGTTAGAGGAGGAGTTGCCGCCAAGGTTAACGAGTACGTTCACCTCGACTCTGCAAAGCTGGCTACCGGCTTTGACAGCAACACCGGTAGTCCAATGCCAAGGAACCGCAAGGCTTAATCAACTCCTCAAACAAAGCATATTTGCATATGCTACCATAAGGGGTGCGTAACCTACAAAAGGTGCTTACTCACCTGATGTGTATAATAGAACAGTCACGTGTATGTTGATGTATATGGAATATTAATATATATAATGTTAACACTATTAATAACACACATCATATAAGCTTATTCCCTAAATCGCTCGCCCTGCTCTTGGCGAGTTGTATACATCGCTTTACGGTGTCACGTGTAATGGCACCCTCTCCGCCAACAATAGTGGCACTCGTCAAATTCCCGTCAACACCTGCCACTATGCTCACTTTCTTAGTGGCCGCTGTCTCTTCACTCTCTCCTTCTATATCTGCCAGCACAACACTTGTGCCATCAAGTACATTCACTATACCGAAATTCGACCCGAATCCAACCTTGGAGAGGTTGAGCTTGATAGGATTAGATTCGGCACTATCGCACACCAGGTTGAACGACTCAGACAGAGCAACTTGGCCTGAACGGCCTCTTACAGTTGTACCATCGCTCACATTCTTCTCGTCGACGAAAACAGAGGGTAATTTGACATTCCGTAATGAGGCCAATAGAGCAGCCCAACACAAGTCGAACAGAGGACCGCTTCTTGAGAAACACTGAAGGTAGGCATACAGCACAAAGGTGTACTCCTTGCTGGTGGTGCGGAAGTTGTCGATAACACTTTTGTCATCACCATGTATTATCACTGGTTTACCGTTTTCGTCATAGCTTCGTAGACCCAGCTCAACCTTGAGTGAATCAGAGGGCAGCAGGCCTGAATGGAGTAATGTCTCATGCAGCTGTTGGGAGATGATCATCTCCTCGTCTGTGGGGGCACCTGATCTGCCTCTTGCAATTTCCACAACTGGATACACAGTGGCATGTTTGTTGCTATTTTTGTCCGTCTCTTCACCCTTGTCCATTATTATATCATCGTCCAGCTGTAGCCTATAGTCATCCACTTGGGCACCGTCAACCTCAACCAGGCCACCCGTAATAGCACACACCACCGTTGTGTCTCCGCTTCTCACGACCGAAGAGCCCAATACCGAAGAATTGCGGTCAGAATCCGTTTCAAGCGAGCCCTGGGAAATCGCCACATCTCTGAATTCCTCATATCTCCTCAGGCACGGCCTCAGGCCCAGTGCAAGGTGTCTCTGCAACGATACATCTGGAGCTATGCGTGCTAGCACTTCTGGCGGGAAGTGTACCGACTTTAACGAAATCGACTCAGTGCTATCCTGTGCCATGACTGGAGTTTATCAAATTTGAGGGAGTGGAAACCAAATCTATATAAACTCTGTTATAAATATATCCATATAGCACACCTCTCAAACCACTCCATAAATGTATGCATACCATAAATATTTTTGGTAGTGTGCCTGAAACATTTTTCAAGCATATTAATAGAGGCACACACTGTATGTGGTGCTCCTCCCCGCAAAAGTTGCAACCAGGAGGAAGTTGTAGGGGAAATAAAAGCTTCAAAGTCAATATATAATGAGATGAGATCTTTATGGATTGAATTAAGTACTGCTCAGAATCTATTGTAAATATAAAACCCACTAGTCAATACTGCTCGGGATCTATTGTAAATATAAACCCCCTAGTCAATACTGCTTAGGATCTATTGTCATCATAAAACTTGTCACACTAATCCTCAAAGCCGGGTTGAACTTCTTCACCTGGACTGGCAACTACCGCAACAGCAGGAGGCGCTAGCGCCATGCCACTATACATAGAAGATGTGTCATCGTCAGAAAGAGGAGACCCAACAAGAGAATCCACCCCACCCTCTGAAGTGAGGGCGGCTATTGCACCTGACGCTGGGTTGATCATTGGACTCGTAACGGGAGTTGAAGAGGAAGAGGCGAGACTACTATCTAACTGCTTGTAAGAGAGTATTGGCTGCTTCTTTCTCCTCTTGTTTTCTCCAACACCGCCTCGGATTGGTTGTGGTGTTTCCACAGATGCTGTTTGGATAGCTTGTTGATTGTTTGTGAAGGGGTGTCCTCCGTTATTGGCGAGCGCTTCATTGGCATTAACACAACCCACCATTTGATCTTCCATTACAGGTGTGTCAGTGGACTCTGTGATGCGAGTGGACTCTGTGGAGGACTCTGTGTGGGTGGACTCTGTGTGGGTGGATTCTGTGGAGGACTCTGTGTGGGTGGACTCTGTATGGGTGGACTCTGCAGTGTGAGTGGCGGAGCCATCTTCGGCATCGCTATATAAATCATCTTCACCCATTTGGAGCTCTTCACGAGCCTTGGCAAATGCCTCTTCCTGTTCTCTAACCTTCTCCATCAGATCCTTCAGGATAGCACCTCCCAATGGCTCTGCTGAGCGCCTTCTGTAAAATAAAAGATACGCGCTTCCCTTGATGGACTGCTGAGGATCAGTCGGATTGACACGGCTATCATCGTAATAGTACCATCTGTCGTCAACGAAATTCTTCACATACGCTGTGTAGTGGCCACCTCCAAGCCCACCGTAGTGGTTGTCCACCGCAAACAGGTCATATACAAGGGTCTCACCACTACCGGTGGTGTTAACAACATGAGGAGCCATGTCCAACCCTTCAATAGGGAAATCAACAACGGCATCGATCTTGTCGCTAAAACGACGCTGATTCTCAAAACGCTTCAAGTGGATCAGAAGCACGTCAGGGGTCTTCCAGATCTCAATCTTCTTAGTGGCCTGTCTATGCTCCTTACACCTTGGGCAGTACCACAGGTCCTGTTCGCCCAGCACTTCGGCAGTGCTAAACATGTTCAAACAGTCATACAATGAAATGCTCTTGTTCTTGTTGAGCTGTGATATGCGTCTGCTCTCCTCAAGCTCGGCATTTGGGACAACGCGACAATGCGTCCATGTTTCTTTCCCTCCTTCCCCGTCCTCCTCTGTACCTGTGAAGAATGTATCAAACATATCCTGCTGCCATTCACATACAATTGCCGTCTTTTGGTTGAGAAGGAACCCATCTTCATCCACATCGCCTGGGCTGACTGCACCCGATAGAGGCGACTGCTCAGAACCAGGCGTTTCATCAAAGAGAGAAATCAACCCCACTTCCCCATCCTCTCCTTCTTTAGAGCCCGATGATGAAGCGTAGCCTGCATCAGTGACATTATCAGTGACATTATCAGTGACATTATGAGTGGCATTATCAGCGACACATACACTAGTTGCATGCTCTTGGTTGTCTACATCTGGAGTACTCTCTTCGTCACCTTCAGATGATGAACAGTTCTTGGCTGTGCCTCGCCCCTGCCTTGCCCCAACGTTATCACCATCTCCAACGTCTGAAGACATCATCTTCCCATCGATCACTGTATACTCCTCATGGCTATCATCTGCTTCATCCTGCGGAGAAGACATTATTGCGCCATCACTATTGCTGTCAATGGCACTCTCTTCCACCGCTCTATAGGTGTAAAAGGCACGCTTTCTACGGCTCAACTTATCGAGAAGAGCAGGGAGATTGGAAAAGTTGTTGGAGGTGTGAGGCACCCATAACCCTTCATCGTCATCACTCTCATCACGTAGCCCTGAAAAGTTGGTGAACCGGCCACCGTGCCCTCTGGGCTTGACTTCTCTCGATACGGAAAACAATTTAGGCAGAAAAGCATAATCACCAGGAATGTCTGGACTCGCCAATGACACATCAGAGTCGTACTCAGCCTCTGAATTCGAGCCAATATCACCATCATCACCAGCATCGCAAGATACTCTCTCCAATTTGTCATCAATGAGCTCTTGTTGTACAAGGCGGGGGAAATCAACCAACGAGTGTCTTTGCTTACCCCGCTCACGAACCTGTGAAAAGTAGTTGTATGTAGAAAGCTGGTCGTACCTGCGCTCGAGCTTGTGCCTAATACAACCATACGAATGTCTATCGCTCTCTGAAAGGGCGACAAAAAATGGTATTCCGAAGGCCTTTGCATACGAAGCACCATCAGATAGAGTGTTGAGTACAGGCACTATCAAGTCACCAGGACTATGCTTAACCTCGTAAAACACAACATGATCGTTTTCACTGATGAGGTCAGAAATAGGCAGGAAGTTTATATCGGAGGAGCCGCTTTCAAAGTTTCTGTAGAACTGGTTGTTGAAGAGCTCTACACCAATGAGTTCCGTGACATCCATATGAAGCTTATCGGCGACATAGTTTTTCAAAGTGGCATAGGTGGCCGACTTTGCAAGTTCCACCTGCAACGACAGTGGGTATCCGACATCGGGCAGGATATAAACGGTGTGGCTCCACTTTTTATTAACGGGCAAAGGCAAGGTGAGATCGTTGAACGGGTCAAACGTGATACTCACCTTGCCGCAGTGGGGACACACTAGCGTACTCTTGTAGAGCCCGACAAACAAATCAGAAACTATTGAATCGTTTCGGCGTTTGTGCACCTCCCAACAGAGATCAGCAAGCTTTGCAACCTCTTGAGGATCTCCAACGAGGGAGTCATCCAGTTCAGGCTTTTCTACATACGGCTTATTTATGACTCTGTTGAGGTCTTCGTGAAGGCCATCCAGCAGATATGCAAGCAACTCCTGAGAATCCTGCTGATGGTAGTCAGCAAACATTGAGTTATAATATCCAATGGTCATTTTGAACTCACGCGGAGCAATATACTTCTGTGAGCTTTGCCGCTTGTCAAATAAAAGGTGAATAAGAGCGCCAAACGCCAGCGCCACTTTACCATTGTTGCCAAGTGGGTTCTGCGAATTGATTTCTGCACGGTAGAAGTCATATAGAAAATAATATGTAAGTTCTGGAATGTGTACCAGACACTGCAGAGCTGAATTCATATAACAGGTGTTGCCTAGGTTCGAAAGACCCATCAGTCCTGTCCCCGACGATAGAGAATGAGGAGCAGTTTGGGTGATCCATTCCTCTTGTTTGCTTCGCGTCTCCAGTATCACATGCGAGGGCTCGCCATTAAAACGTGCGATATCCTTCAAGGTTTTATGCTCATCGCTTTTTTTCCTTACGATTAGTGATTTGGACGGGATTTTTTCAAATGCCAACGGGGTGATTACTTTTGAAGTGGTTGGTGTTGCTGTGGTTGGTGTTGCTGTGGTTGGTGTTGCTGTGGTTGGTGTTGCTGTGGTTGGTGTTGCTGTGGTTGGTGTTGCTGTGGTTGGTGTTGCCGTGGTTGATGCTGCTGTGATTGGTGTTGCTGTGATTGGTGTTGCTGTGGCACCTCTTTGATCCCTTGAGGGAAATACCCATAGCCTTGTTTGAAGAGCTCCACCTTCAACGTCAAACTCTTTCTCAACCATCTCCTTAAGGGCATGTACAGTTAGGTCTTCTGATACTAGCAAGTACCCCCTACTGCCTGACGACGTTATATTGTATCTGTTCACCTGGTTGGCAGGCGCAAGGATATGCGTATAAATGACCAATGGATACTCATCAATTGTCCATTTTCCGTGTTGTTGGCGTAGCTTGCGAGGAACTATACCACTGCCCGTGTCCAAACCGTACCATTCAACGAGTTTTTCAAAGACGCATCCGGGGACTGGTAGAGCTGGAATAAAATCGGCATCCTCTCTTCCAGTAGAGTCTAGCAATTGGCGTGTGTTGATAGGCCCGATCTCTTCAAACTCACATCCTCCACCACCTTCAACCGGGTGCTCGAGAAAATTTCTGTACCATTCAGCGGGGATGAGGTACCATTCGTCGCCTTCAACAAGGGCGGCTTGGCTACTTAGCGAGGATATCAGATCATGCTGCCGTTTGAGTATTTCAAAGGCAGAAATGGATTGTTGAGCATCTTCCACAGTGTGTTGATCCTTGCCATCTTTGCCCGCATCATACTCCTCCATGTGCACCTCACCGCTCTCTACCACTCGTAGCACGGGCTCGGAAGGTGAGCTCACAGGTGGCGATACGGCGGCGTCGTTGCGAGTCACCATGCTTGGAGAGTACGAAAATAACAGACAAGTATCTTGTACTATTCAAGGCTCCATGCCTGAATACTTGCCCTTGCGATCTTCCACTATCAAAAGCTCTACAGCAGAATGTTTCCTTTTCATCATTTCTTTCACACCCCAAAGGGAGAGCGTTTGGATTTATCAACTCGCCCTTTGGCACTCTGCTCATCGCTGTCAAGTCACGACGCCCCCTACAAGGAGTGCCCTACAAAGTCGGCGGGCAGTTGCCTGCCAATTTCCCTGCCAGATGCCTTTGAGCGCTGAAGGCCGTTGATTCATCTGTCAAAGGGTGGAGGGATGAGATGTGGGGATCTTGATGGGGAAGGGAGAAGAGAGAGTAGAGAGAGGGAGAAGGCACTGGCTCTATGATGCTGAATAGTTGTCGAACAATAGCGTTTGAAATTATAAAAAGTAATGGCTTCACATTCACACAATGAATATGTGTGGATGGGTCTGACTACTCGTTTCTGGCTATCTACTCTTTTCTGGCTATACAAGGCGTCGTTAGATCCGGTACGTTCGGTTGGTGGCATATGTGAATAAAAGAATCCAAAAGCTGCTCAACCCATTGAGCAAAGAGATTATTTTTCTTTTTGTAAAACTATCTGTGCATATATCTTGTCGCTCGCCTTCCCATTATTTTTCTACAAGTGTGTTGCTGGTGCTATCGGCTCTCTTGGACATTACGATATCCTCCTCTCTATCTTGCAGTGCATTGGCCCACTATGCTCACCGTGCAAGCCGGAGGGGGAGACAATATACACCTAGCAAAGATGTACATCGGCCAACCTCCACACTTTTAAATTTCAAATTTCGAATTTCATATAGATTAATAAATATAATGAAATATCCAACTTGTGAAACTATCCCCATTGGGCCCCAATGTAACCTCTCCCCATTTCTCCCCATTTCTCCCCATTTCTCCCCATTTCTCCCCATTTCTCCCCATTTCTCCCCATTTCTCCCCATTTCCCCCATTTCCCACAGTCCCCCTATGTTAACCCCACACTTTTCATTCCAACCAAACTGCACCTCGCGATATCCACCGCCCCACTGCGCCCACACAGTGCAGCGTCGTCTGATAACTCTTTGATGGGGAAGACGCCATGCTCACCACTCAGATAGGCAAGCGCATGCACGCTTGGGGCGATAAGTTTGAGAGGGCGGTCAAGTATTTTTATATATATAGATAACTACGAATCTCTATCTACGAGTCTCTATAGAGTCAAGATTGTTGTATAATTTTTCATTCGTGTCCAATTGGATCGTCACAGGCCAGCCTGGTGTCGTTACGGTGTAGTGCAGCTGTATTGCCAACTGAATCTATCAGGTGCACAAAACCAACCATACAAAGAGGGAGAGAAAAATAGCACGAAACAAAATACCACGAGATGGAAGATGCCATTGCTCTGTTGAGCTTGAAAGGAAACGATATTCCACCTTCGCCAGACCCCACAATTGCTATACTCAAGCAGTTGGCAGATTGCTTCACTGGATCATCCGATGCCTTCACACATGACACCTTGCGTGAGTTCCTCATACGATACGATGGTACCCGTGACGACAATTCCCTTGAAGAGTTTTTATCCACATGGGATGGTATCCCTCTATTTACAGATGGTCAAAATCATCGTTTGTATACAGTAATAGAGGCATCGTTGGAATTATCGACAAACACAGACACAGACACAGACACAGCCACGGCCACAGCCACAAACCATAGCCTCCGTCTCGGTACCCTCCACCTCCTTGAAGCGGTCACCAAGCTATCACTACGAAACCTGATAAACATCTACTCAGTTTCGCTTTTCGAATGCTTGTTCAACTATTTGCCACACAACATTGAACTACCAAATCAGCACACAGCCTCCGCAAAACCCCACGCTATCTTACAGGCAGTCAAGACACTTCTTCTTACTTTAGCCCCGATGGGGGTTCCATCGGGTGTTGTTGTAGAAATATGCAAAAGATCGCTGATGAGCAGTGAATGGCTCCGTTTTCTTTCTCAGTTAGTTGAAACGGCTCAGAAACCTTCCGCGGCGTTTCTTTTCGAAGGTGACATCTCGCTGGAATGCTCAAACCTCACAACGCCCAAATCGGGACTTACGATCCAGTCCTTCATTCAACTAGAGGGCGATATAGAAGAAGCTGATGATACTGCTGTTGATATTTATACCATCGTTTACAACGACAACACTCTAAAGGTGTTGCTAGAGTCTGATACTCTAGCAGTAACATGTAAGAAAGGAGGGAATATCACCAAAAAAGTATTTGACAGCTTCCACCTTGAAATTGGCCAGCTCTATCACGTTGTATTTCTCTATCACCCACCAGAGTCTTTCAGATCAGACACATCCAAACTGGATTTGTATGTGGGCGGTGAGCTCATTCAACACGTTGGTATTCCCTATGTCTTTTCCAGCGCACCAGACACAATGGCAGCATCGATAAATGCACTCAAGACTATCATCGTGTCAGAAAGCAACCCACAGAATTTTCATTTCTCAATTGGAGGAAATGCAAACCACAGCTCCAATACACTGCTTGAAATAGTAAATGCTACTTTGGTGGACGGTATTGTGCCACCAGAGTGGATCCTCATGTCATACTACCTGGGCCCAGACTATTCTGGATTGTTCCAAGATGAGAACCTTGCCAAGTTTATCACACCAAAGGAGAAGCGAGAGCTGGAGTTTCGGCTGGAGGAGTATGGTGGTAATGAGAAAGAAACTCCGAATGGTCGAAACAACTATTGCGGCAGGGCTAATTTAGACCGAAAACGTATATTGCTAAGTTTTCATGTTTCAAATGTAAATTCAGCAGACACCACGATTTCTCATGTGATTGGCGCTAGTTCAAACACCGAGTTGAATGTTGGGGGACAGTTGTATCGTGTCGTGTCGAGCTGTAACGAGAATCGTGGCTGCATATATACTTATAACACGCCTCACCTGTTCACCACTCTATGTGCTATAGGGGGTACCCCAGTCCTTCTAAGGATTGTTGAATCTGTAAATACCCATGGAGACCTTATAACAAGTTTAGATATTCTGTTCACCGTACTGGAGAAGTACTGGAGAATCATTAAAGAATTTGAAGTGAAAAATGGCTATGATATCCTAGCAACCCTTTTGAAGAAGAAAAGGAAACTTATAGATATTGCTGTGCTGGATCGAATCCTCAAATTCACCGGCTACGACTTTAACTCTCCCATTGACTCTGTTCTCGTTAATCCCCAGGCGTATAGATCACTGATCGTGGACTTTGAGATATGGAACATTGACGCAACCCGCAATGATGCCTTCAAGTTTTTGCTGTTTCAGTTTACCGTATTTGGCCAAGATAGCAAGTACAGTTTATTCAACTCGAGACAACTGGTGAAGATGAGAATCGTCAAGCGCTTCATCCAGGCACTCAAATACGGTTCATTTGAGGCTTCCATTTTGCCCGTCCTCCATGACTCATTGCTCGTTTTGATAAGATCTAACCCTTCTGCTGAGGTACTAAGGTCTCTTTCGTTGTATATTGTGTATGCCCTCAATAAACATGCTGCCAATGGGGTAGCACAGGGAGCCGTTGGGGAACCCATAACGCCTAGAAATGGTGGTGTTGTTAGCGGCAACGCACACCAACTTCAGAGACTTTGTGGTGTATGTGCACTAAGCGTCATGGCTACTGTTATCTGTGATGCCGCTTCTTCAACAACCTCATCGTTCGATACTTCGTTGCTGTATAAGAAACTAGGCAAAGCAATCACCATACGATGGGTCCTGCTGTTGTTTCAGGATGAAGATGAGACGGTGGTGAAAACCGCGCTTCGACTTTTGATCACCCTTTTTACTGTGCAAGGGATCAAACATTACAGAAACTTCATGGCCCATAACGGTATTGATGTATTGACGTCCTTGCTCAAGGAATTGTGGTATGTAAACGATATAATGGTGCTTCTTCTCTCTGGAGCCTTTGGTATATCACAGCCTCAAAGCGTTGACGAAAGATTGGATATAATGGCGAGCAAGTTGTCAACCAAGGACAACCATGCAAGTCTCATTATGCCTGAACTGCTTCTGATTATGAACAATCTGGTGTTCGAGGGACTGCCCAGTGGCGCTGCCAAAGGAGATAATACAGAGGATGAAGAGGGAGGCCATAGTGTACACCACCTGGGAGATGTAGACTGCCTGGAAGACGTATTACAGCAATACCTTCGCTACCTCAGCATCTCTTATGATGGTAATAAACAATTCAGAACATTCTGCACCCAGAATATTCCTCTTCTGAGGGGGCTTGTTGCTGTCTTGGTGAGATTATATCTGATAAAGCAAAACTCTCTAAAATTGTCCCCGCTATACAACCAGCTGGCAAGTTTCATTGCCAGTATATTTATAGAAAAATTGATGAATCCGGAAGGGAAGGGTAGGGAAAGACTGGCACACCTTGTAGAGTCCATATCGGTTCATAAAGAGACCCGAACTGCTTTGGCGTGCCTCGTGTTTCCGCTTGTATTGCAGCATGTCAAAGCGTTTGAAGATACATTTAAAGAGTTGATACCTCAGGATCCCCATTTTACACTGAGACTACTGAGACTCTTCGCCTCCAACCTCGAATGGATTTGCCATGTAGATTTGACTGATTCAGAAACTACCAGCTCATTCTTATACCACTTGCAGGTGATCACACCTCTGATCGCCGTTGTAAGAGGCTCGTACACCGAGTCGAAGATTTTAGGATATGTGAAAACCGTTGAGAAGCTGTTATCTGTGTCTTTGATCTCTTGTATGGCCAGGGAAGATATTGACGATGACACATACACAGCTATAATCAATATTTTTTTGCTCGACCAGAAAGAGTTTCTGGAACATGTTCTAACACCGGAGCAAACTTCCTTTTTCATCGCACGCCTTTGCACCAATATAACGGACCATCCAAGCACATCTGCCATGTCTATAAACTGCCTGCGAATATGCTTCGTGTACTTAAACTTTGAGAATCAGACGGTAATTGGACGAATAGTACCAGACGACCGTGTAAGCACCGGGTTGTTGGAGGAATACTTTAGGGAGATGATCAGTCTAGATGATGAAGCAGTCAGAAAGACATTGGTCAGCACAAACCCATTGGAGTTTGCCCTTGAAGCAGGCGATGGGGAAGTTGCGTCTCTTCATAGCATATTTTCAAACTCACTGCACACAAGACTGCAAGCCTTTTTAAAGAGGCGTAATGTTGTATCGATGGATGGTGAACTGGAGGGGATTTCCAATGCCTTGCACACTATTTTGAAACCCAACACTATTACCGCATTCCATAGAGATGCATCTGCATGGGTATCGATGATTGTGGCTTCTGAGCTTACAAAGTTTCATCGCCACAACCAGGACCACCAGGACAACATCCAGTTCTATGTCTCTGTATATGGCCAACTCAGGGCGGAGGGCACTAGGTTGTTGTTTGGAACGGTTGATGGTAAGTGGATCCTTGACGCCACAGAGGCAGACAGCAGGATAAGGAAGAGGATGGTGAAGGAGTTGAATGGCTCACCCGATTGGAATGGTGAAAATGACTTCAAAGAGGAAGAGGGTGTTACACTCTCCTTCAGACGTAGCCACAGCACGGGCTCAAAGGGTGTTCGTCCGCACCCCACCCCTGCTAGCTCAGTGGTATCACTGGAAAATGTTGATCCCGTTTCGGCAAGTGGTGGTGGCAGTAGTGGTGATGCTGATTCGATTGACTCTTTTGAAATAATACAGGAATCATCGGAGTTGGAATCGCAACAGGAGGACAAAAACAGAAGGGTGCTGAGGAGTTTACACGTTGGGGATAGTATTGTGGATCTATGGAATGTTAGCCAGATCTTGGGGTTAGAGTCTGTGGAGGGCATTATGATATTGGGAATGGAACATATATATCTCGTGTATAATTACTTCCATAGTAAAGGCGGCGAGATAGCTGATATTAATGAGGTGCCGGAAAGCTTGCGTGACCCCTACATTAAACTCATTGGAGGTAAGCAGACGCACAGTGGAAGAAATAGTGGTGGTGCTCAGAGTGAGGTGCACGATAGAACATCGACGGGCCACCAGACAACGGCTTTTGAACTTGATAAGTTGTCTTCAGTCTCGAAGCGTAGGTTCCTCTTGAGAGATGTGGCAATCGAGCTCTTCTTTGTAAATGGCAGCAGTCTCCTCATCACCTGTATCACCAAAAGCGAAAGAGACACCATATATGGCAAACTATCAAGTAGAGTAACAGCGCACGGTGCCGACGGCGACCTCTACGAAGCCCTCAAGATCTCGGCAAGTACATCCATAGCCACTGCGGGCAACACAAGCTTCTTCACCTCCAAGATCGCGTCTGCCTTTTCGCACAACCTGCTGTCTTCGTTTTCTGTAACTAAAAGATGGAGAAGAGGCGAGATATCCAACTTTTACTACTTGATGATAGTCAACACCCTTGCTGGGAGAACTTTCAACGATCTCACGCAGTACCCCGTGTTCCCCTGGGTGATTGCAGATTACACCAGTGAAGAACTAGACTTGACAAACGAAGTGGTGTATAGAGATCTATCCAAGCCGATGGGGGCACAGACAGAGCAGAGACAGGCACAGTTCAAAGAGAGGTACACCGCACTACAAGGCTTGGACGATAAAGGAGCACCCCCATTCCATTATGGTACTCACTACTCTTCGGCAATGATCGTGGCATCCTTCCTAATTCGACTGGAGCCGTTTGTACAGTCGTATCTGGTGCTCCAAGGGGGTAAATTTGACCATGCCGATCGCCTCTTCTACTCCATCCCCAAAACCTGGAACTCATCGTCAAGGGAAAATACAACTGACGTGAGGGAGCTGATCCCGGAGTTCTTCTTCCTCCCTGAGTTTCTCGTCAACTCCAATGGGTTTGACTTTGGCAGATTACAAGATGGCACAGCGATCAGCAACGTTGAACTTCCTCCATGGGCCAGAGGTGACCCCAAAATCTTTATCCAAAGAAATAGAGAAGCATTGGAGTCGCCCTATGTTTCTGCTCATCTTCACGAATGGATAGACTTGGTGTTTGGATACAAGCAGAGAGGCAGAGATGCGGTGAGTGCCTTGAATGTGTTCCACCATCTAAGCTACCATGGTGCCATTGATCTCGACAAAATTGAGGAGGAGATGGAGAAGAGAGCAATGGCGGGTATCATCCACAACTTCGGCCAGACTCCTCTGCAGCTGTTCAATAAGCCACATCCACAGAGGATCATCACATCCAATCCTCACGCCAATATCTCTGGCGTTCTGGACATTCCCATTTCTGTGCATAATACCCATGAGACACATCATAGTGGAAAGGCACCGACAACAACCACTACAAAAAAGGAAGACCCAAGCGTTATTTCCCATTTTGAACTGAATTCCAAAGGCGACTCATGGGTCGGCCATGGTAGACTCTCTACAGATCAGAATGGACTGCGGATTGGTTACACCACCAGAGACCCCCGCTCCCTAATAGTGAATGGCCATAGGATGGAGCTTCTTCATTGTTCACCATTGACCTGTGTTGCCCCCATAACCAACACCACTTTCTTAACAGGTTCTACCGATGGAGCCATTCATCTGTGGAGGTTGCCCAAGGGTGGCATAACTGGCAGTGGCGGTGCCGGCCGTAACTTAAGGGGCATTGACCCCACAGATGCTCCACTATGGGATATTGAACTACAAGAGGTTTTCAGGGGTCATACGGCGCCAATCAAAGAGATAATCGTTGCTTCGAGCTTCAACACCTGTGTGAGTCTTGACGAGCATGGAAACGTGTTCACTTGGGATCTGCTGCGGTTAAGCTTCATTCGCAAGGTTGGTCCATCAGCACATATCGATGTAGTTGGTATGAATAATGAGACTGGCGCAATAGCAACGGCTACCAGAGAAGGCGTTGTTTCCGTTTACACGATCAACGGTGATATCATAACCACACAGCAGATAGCGCATCACCAAGAGCAGGAGTGCCATATAACCTGTATGTGTTTTGCACAAGCGGCTTCGCCTCTCGGTGGCCCCAGAGGGTCTCCCCCTCATGAGTATTGGGAAAACAACACACTGCTCGCTATTGGATGGAGCACCAACTTATTCACAGTGCATGAGTTATCACCTGGTGGAGATGGCACTTGGAATATTGAACAGAAAAGAGAGTTCAGAACAATGCGGAAACAAGGCGACCAAGGTGAGATCACAGCTATCAGGATGAACCTATCCGTTGAACTAAATGGTGAAGGCAACTCTGTTGGACGTTTAGAGTTAGTGTGCGCCGATGAAAATGGGCGTATCATGGTTTGGAAGTAGAAAACATATACACATAGATAAAGCGCAATATATATAGTAATGATCATTCACACAACTCCAGATTATAAAACAAAATAAAAACGAAAAGAGGAAACAATAGGAATCCAGCCTATTTTTCACCTATGGGTATAGGGGGTAAAGAGAAATCAGATCCCATAGACAGTCAAATCCCATAACAGTCAAATCCCATATACACAAAACCCACAAAACCCACAAAACCCATGTCAGCTATTCATTGTTATTAGGGCGTGGCTTCCCCACCTATCGTATGTGTACAATCCCAGACCAATCAGTAGTAAAGACACACACTCTGATAGTGTTAGGTGTGACTCAGCAACGAGCATGCTAACAGCTATTATTATGATTCTTTTCATCATCCCCGCAATTGAGTATGTCACTGTAGGGACAGTACCCAGCAGATGAAATGACAACAACGCCTGGACAAAGTGGGAGAATCCATTTCCAACTAGTAATACCCATGGTATGCGTAGAGGTGTCACCTGTTGTGTGGCTGGATCAATAGTGGCAGAGAGCATTGTGGGGAGTTCAATGGCTAAAACTGGGACAGATAGGAAAAAACCAATGGTTGTACAATACATCAGCACAGTAAGTTTATCGAGTTTTCGAGTGCTGGCTGGTGAGCGGTCACCAGAATCTGACCCATTCATGGTGGGTTTGTTAAGCCTGCTGTAATACTTGTGTTCCTTCTCCATCTCTTTGGTGATCTTTGACGACACAGGCAACCCGGGATCGGCATCCTGAGTAAGGGCCATTTGAGCTGCTCCCAAGCCAGCTGTGATGTTGGGAGCGTCGTAGGTGACAATTTTCTTTGCATATATGCTCTGCGAGGCAAATATTAAGGTTGAGGTTAAAGCATACAGTATACCATTGAAATGGATACTACTTTTGCCGTACTGTTCTCTCGAATTATTGGTATCTGATACAATTATCATCACCACTCCACAGACAAGGGGAGCCAAAGAGGCATAGGTAGATAATGGGAACTTGACACGGTAGAATAGCCTGTATCCACCAACTACCAACAACGGCGATAATGCACGTATGCTGCTCACAGTGGCTATTGGTACCAGGGAGGTTGCGCCGAGGGAAAACAGTTTTCCAAAGAATTGGAAAAGTCCCATGGGCAGAGTTGCCCAAAGAGCTTGCTTGCTAACGAGCTGTGAAGTATCAGATGGGATGCTGCCCCTTGGAAAGTGAGATCGCAGGCGTGGCAACCTCGAGAATATGAGTGTCGCTGAGATACACAACACCGATGTAACCAAAAACTGGAACTCTGCAACAAACACCGGATAGTTGAACTGCTGTAGTGTATTTTTTGTAAGCTGTGAAGTGAGAGACGACGTTGCATACCACGCGGTGCAAAGGAGCAGCACCTTTACTGAGACAGGCGGCAGAAGCGCAATCAACGTTTGCAACATTAGCATACTCTGGCACGCCTGTTTCACTGTCATCTGAAAACTGTGAAATCAGCCCTGTGTATCTGATATGTGTGTTATATTCAAAGATTGCTGTGGTCCTACTTCCAGACAATTTATGAATGCTGATTGATATATAGTGTATCAAATGCCAAATAAGAGGCGTGTGCTGGTATTCCTAATCGAGCGAGCGAATTTCTTGGATTGAATTTCTTGGAGCGAACGTTGTGTGAAAGTGAACGTTGTCTGAAAGTTAACAATACTCCTTACCTTAGCTTGTGGGCCACCACTGTGTTAAGATGTCTGATGTATCGGAATATGCGCAGATGCTTTATGTGGGGTTAGTTTGAAACGACTGTGAGCGATTGATCTGGAGCGTGAACGTGGAAAGACAGGTTGTAAGCCAGGTGAAAATGTTGATAGGAGCCAAAACTTGTTAACTGGTTAACTGTTCCGAGCGCAAAGATCAACACAGGTATAAAATGAAACCCAAGGGCGGTCAAAAAGGGGAATGGGATTATGGGGCAGGTGTAATGCGAGCGTATCAATTGTAATTAACTAAACCATTGTCCTTGAATCTCATTGCATACATCGACACGAATAGTTTTTAGCGATGTATTGATTTACATATATAGATCAACATCAATGCTCTCCGCAATCCAGTGTGGTTTCCCCATTCCTTTCCCAATTGCGTAAATCAAAAAAGGCCACCTCTCCATGTATGAGACGCATGTCTGCGCTTACAAAAATGGCAACCCATGGCAACCCACACGCAGCAGAGGCCGGAAGCTGTAGGATATGCAGCGGAGTTAATCGCCTTACAGATTACTCTGATTTTCGTTAGCGGGCGTATGCGCCTGTGCTGCGCAAAGGGGTGTGTGATGAAGAGGAGTTGTTAAGCGCGGCGGAGAGATTTGTAGGGAAACTCGTGAAACCAGAAGCAGACTGAATTGAGGTGGCTAATATATACAACAGGGTGCTTTACTGGGGTGTTACGAGCAGATTGAGTGGATTGAGTGGATTGAGGAGATTGCGTAGCTTGAATGGATTGAGTCGATTAAACGGGGCATTTATCTGCGGAATGCGTTTTTGCAGGAGGAGTGATGGAGAGAAGAGAGAGCGTATGGATCAGTCAGTTATTGACACCACACCTCCAATAACGTTTCGGTTGATGGCGGTTATAATTGCTACCCAGAGGGTTGTTTGAGGCTGTGCCAAAGAGTTTGTAAACGACTCAAGAGGCAACCTCAAATGGGAGTCTATGATGCTAAGTGAGATCCCATTCTCAACTATGCATAGCCACAAAGTTGGCTTGAGGCAGCTCTGTGTCAATGCCCAGTCAACCGTGCCTCCTCGAAGTAAACAATCAAAATACCTGTGTCGATAGCGGTATCACAATATACATTGTTTCGCATCCAGCTCGCAAATCGGTACAGCCACAGCCCGTGACATCCTGTGACAATATGGGAGCGCCTGTGGTCAAAACTAACTCTCGTCTTTATGTGTGCACCACATGCGCGATACATCATGCCGGCTCAATAGGGGGAGAGGCTGCTTGCCGCGTTCCGATGCACCCGTTGTGGGTCCAATGCTGCGCACACTCCCCAGAGACTGACTGCACGATGTATGCACCTTGCAAATTTAATGTGGAGCAGCATTGGGAACAGACGCGTCGTAGCCATTTTGGTAGGATACTCAACGCTTATGTTGCAGCTTGTCTGTTGTTGCATAAAGAATGGTATAAAGAACAACATACGCGGCAAAGGGGATGTTCTAGAATGATTGTGAGGCCATGCTGACATATATGACCACAGCGAAGTATGAAATGGACAATTATCAGTTATCCGAGTTACACTTATGGAAAAATATTGTAATGATATAACAGCATTATCTCAACACCATCGATTAGCGCTGCATTCAAACTTGCCTGCTGCCTTATTTTTAGTACAACTGCAAGGCGGATCCCTGCTGATCTTCTTGCATCAGAGCAAGCCTCGTAGTAAAAGCAATCTCAAATCGGGCATCTCGAAAATCACTTGCTGCCTCACCTGGATTTGTCAACATCAGAAGCAACCCTTTTTTTTTCTCCTGGTGTGGAAAAAGCAATAATAACATTGTGATCGAGCTGTGACGCTCCCAAAAGTTGTCATTCCCAGAAGCTGCCACCTCAACTCACATACAATGACCGATGGGAATATCCCTGTATCTGATTCCGAGATAGTTTAGTGGCTAGAATCCCCGCTTGTCGCGCGGGGGACCGGGGTTCAATTCCCCGTCTCGGAGCTTGTTTTTTTTTTGGTTTTCTTTTTGGTTCTTCCACACGCATATATCGTGAGGTTACCGTCTGGATGATTCTTTTAATCGTGCCTAATAGAGATTCGGTATTCCAGCGACTTGATTCCAAATTTACTGTGATTATCACTCTGTTATCCTACCTGTATATATACAGATACCATTTGGTTATCCCTGTACGGCTCAGCTTACGGCCCCACTCTACATTCGTTATGTATAGTGAATGGTGTGAATGATTACATAAATGGGACGTGTTTGACTTTGCAAAGGTACTATACACGTTAATGAGAGCTATTACTTCCTGCGTCTGCCACCTGTGGTATTTGCAGAAGCACCTGTAGCCTTCCTTGTCGAAATTGCATCCGCTGGGCCTATCTCTGCCGCCTTTTGTTGAAGCTGCTGTTGCTGTGGGACTACCTGTGAACCCCCGGGACTACGAGCAGCAGCAGCCGACTCAATCACTTCTGGGTCCAAATATGACAAGATGACAGGAATTGACGCAAGAGTGAGGGCTCCCATCAACCCAGCAAACAACATTGGGTGTTCGATCAAATACTTTATAGGACCAGCCTCAGTGATAGGTTTATTACGCAGCTCAATATAATCTCTTGGCTTTAATGATTCAGATGAGATCAAAATTGGGTATGGCAACTCTGCACCAATGTCATTCCAGCTATAGCCCCATTTTGCTTCGTTCACAACCACTGTTCCATTCTCACTTACCTCGATCCTTAAATCACTGCCAACCTTCAACCTGTAATCCATGCTGTCAATTCTCAACTTGTATATGCCTGGAGAAACACCACCAATTTCAAAGCCACCGTTCTTGGTGATATGAGCAGTCTTTTCCAAATGGCTACCCATTAACTTGATGCTGGACCTAGAGGGATCGCCAACTGGAGCATTCTGAGGGAACTCCACCGTTCCAACGATGGAATGAGCAACTGCGGCGCCCAGAATAGAAAGGAAATACCACACACCACGCATTATGTAAATTAGAGAGACTGTGAGTATGACAAAAAGGATTTCAAATTGTCTTGTAGATGTAACGTTTTACCAGATATGTTTCACCAGATGTGCGTCGTGAGGTACCGTTGATCAAAGATCTGAAAGAACCGTAGTGCAATTGTGAGCAGCTGTCTGTCTCAAGCACTCAATCAACTTAACCCAAATAGTAACTAGGTAACAACTCAAAGGGAATGAAAAATCGCGACTGACAATCAGTTGTATACTTGAGGTTTCGAATTGCTATTTCAAACCCCGAAAACAAGCACACCTCATAGATAAAACCCACTGAATAAACCCAATGGCACCTGCTTATTGAGCATCTGCTGCTAACCTGTTGTGACAAGTTGCCCTATCGGCCCAGCGTTATGGAGAACCTCTGCCTGGATGAGCCACCTCTTGGTGGATTGAGGGGTGCACTAGAGTATATGCTACGCTACCATGAAAAGGTTACGTACGCAGCGCAGGCCACATAGTTAAGGACCACATAGTTACGGGCCACATAGCTAAGGGCCACATAGTTAGGGGCCACATAGTTAGGGGCCACATAGTTAAGGACCACATAGTTACGGGCCACATAGCTAAGGGCCACATAGTTAGGGGCCACATAGTTAGGGGCCACATAGTTAAGGGCCACATAGTGAAGGGCCGCACGGTAACGCGCCACACAGTGAAGCGCCACAAGGTAGAGGGCCACACGGTAAAGCTACAAACAAGGGCATCTCAACTCACTGACTTTATGGTCGTTGCCCTTGTTTGTGGCCCTAGTCTTCCAAATGCCCGGTAACGGTTACCCTACTGCTAGACGAGTTCACCCCAGCATTTCGAGTGTTCTCTCAGGGGCCATCGCATCCCCCTCGAGTGTCCTCTCTGCACTGAAAAAAAAACTCTTGTTGTAAAGTTTGTTTTCATGTTGTTGTCTTGTTTCTATATTGTACCAAGGACACGTATTATTGTAGAGCGCTAATGCCATTTATAGATTGTCGCTCTCTACAACGTGCCCGAGAGAAGATGAAGAATGCTGTCTCCAGCTGGAGTAGGCACGTGAGACACCGATCTACGCTGGTTGGTGTCTCGGTGGTGTCACCTCCTTACCAGGAGTCGTACATGTTGCGATCGAGTTGTATAAGTTTGTATAGTTTGTAGAAGAAAAGCACAACGGCGTCAACCCTTTTATTATTGTGTTTGTTCCCTCCTTCTTCCACACTGAACGTACTCCCTGTGATATCTAGACACGCTATCCCAAATATCCCTTTTATATAGGGTCTTGCAGTTTGCTATAGATGCCCTGACAAGAGATCGAGGGTGAGTGTTCCACGGAGGAATAACCTATAGCCTAGTACCTATGACCCACAATGCGAACATAAACAGGTTACTTCAAAGTTATTCATATATTCAATACATTTACAAGAATTAAATAAATACAAACACAAGGTGTTTGTCTCATCATATCGTATCCAATACCTAGAAACCCATATTAGATGAGTATGCCATGGGCTTCAAGTCAGGGTGTGGAACCTCCTTGAACACCTTGTAATCCAAAGAATATTCCTCATCGTCACCGAGAGACAGGTTGACTACGGCACCCAAGTTACCTTGAGAATCACAGTAGTTGGGTGCGCTGAAAACTGTTATGAGCTTGCCATTGTGTTCCAACTCGTAGCCTCCCATTCTCACCTCATGCGACCTGATAACTGCCTTCAAGTTATTCTTCTCACAGAACGCCTCAGTGACATCAGGGCCAAACTGGAGACCTGTTCCTCTCTTTGAAGGAGAACGGCCAGGGGCAGTCTGTGGGTCTGTCCAGAGCAGCTCCATCTCCAAGCCTTCCTTTGGTGGCTGTCTATTCTTGAGCCTGTTGATATTACGGATATCTTCAAGGGTGACATCATCATTGCTGAACAAACCACCGTGCATAACGAGGTACTCTTGACCAATCAAGCTGGCATATGGGAGAGCATTGAATGACTCGGCAAAACAATGGAACAGCTTCTGTCCATATTTATGCTTGCATTCATCCTCAAAACCATAAACTTTGTTCATATCGTTTGTCTCGTGGTTGCCACGATTTATATAGAAATGCTTAGGGTAAAGAATCTTGTAACTGTACAACAGGAGGGCAACCTCACACGACCAACTACCCCTATCGACAAAATCACCGTTGAACAGATAGGTATGCGTGGGACCAACATCGCCAAAAGTCTCGAATATGTTGAGAACATCAAAGAACTGTCCATGGGTGTCACCACAGACGGTTATAAGCTCACCTTCACTCTGGAATTCATGAGGGGAAGTCTTTGATCTCTTGAGACCAAATTCTACAAGAGAAGACTCAGATTTCAAGATCTGGTTCACCACTGCAACAATGGCAAATGCATGTCTCTTTGGAATCTTCCCGCCATTTTTGAAAAGGGTGATCATTTCCTTTACATATTCAGGCGTGAGGTCGACGGAGACAGTTTTTTCTGCGTCGGCAGAGACGGTGATGTTCAACTCTGGACCCTTGTAAGAGCTCTCCAACAACATGGAGTTGAAGTCCAACTCTGATATCACGGAGTTGTTGGTCTCAAACGCCAGAGCATTCTCAAAAGCAATCACCTTCAAAATCTTTTCGATATCTTTCTTGAGTTTCAAAGAAGCAGCATCCTTTGGTGCTTTGGCCAACACCACTTTCAAATCATCCAGAGACTTTTCATAACGAAAGAGGGCCGAGTAGGCAACGGCTCTTCTGTAGTAACCTTTAAGGTAGTCTGCATCGAGCTCGATGGCCTTTGTAGCATCTAGTATAGCAGAGCCGTAGTTCTCTAGCTTTATATGTGCCTGTGATCTGTTGGAGTAAAAAATTGCCGTTGGCTCGAGTTCTATGGCCTGGGTGTAGAATTCTACTGCTTTCTCATAGTTGTTCTGCTTGAGAGCAGCATTACCCTGGTCCTTGTAGGCGTTAGCCTGAGTGGTTATGTCTTCTGTGGTCATTTCAACGTTGATGAATTGTTTTTGGGTCACGAGTATTATCACCGATCTGACGATGCGTGCACAAGATATGAGAAATGATCAAATATTGAATCGCAAAACTGGAAACTGCAACCTCGCATATATGGGTGTAATGGAATATAGTAGGCGCTACGCTTCTCGTAGGTGATCCGTTGCAGCTCGCGTGAGGACTTTTCACCAGATCGAAGCTGATGCAGATAGCTAATGGAGTGGTGTGCCTCGAGAGGGATCTTCTGTATAGCTATATGTACACGAACGGAAAATAATGCCCAATTCTATCAACGAGTAGGGCAAACAGGACAAACAGCAAGCTATCCTCCAAAAATCCTTTTATGTATATTGTCTCTCCGTAATCTACACCTATTTCTCCATTTGGTCAATCGCTGCAAACGTCACCTAGTGTATGGTAGCCTACTAGTAATTATGCACCCAGTTGGGCCCAGTGGGGGCCAATATTGCCTTGCGAACGCCCAAATGCCCAGTAATGCCTACCAAATGCCTAATAAATGCCTAGTATTTGCCCACTATGTAAGGCAGAGCGAGGCTTCCCCCAGTATCTGAGGTAGAAGAAGCCTCTCTTTGCCTCAGGCACCTTCCACCCAGCCCATCTCGGCAACCTCTTGGCTTTCTTTGCCCGCCTTGAGAAAAATCATCCCCGAAGGGAGGCATCGTTATGCGCCCTTGGCCAGCTTGGCGGTATGCCTAGGCGGTATGGGCAGTAAGGGCGGTATGGGCAGTAAGGGCGGTATGGGCAGTAGGGCAGTAGGTGCTGTGAGAGATGGGCAGCCCCGCTTTCTCCAATCCGCATGACAATGGAGACCAACCAATCTTAGAGAAGACTGAGATGGCTAATTGGGGGATACTTTGAATACACATTTTGAGAAAACACACAACTTGGCTAAGTAAATCGGCGTGGAATAGTGCAGATCACTGCAGAGTACTGGAGAGAGAGATGCAAGAGAAACGGTACAAATAGGTGAAGATAATCTACATGCATACATTACTAGCCCAAGTAGTAGCTTGGCGATAAACTACTTGAGATATATTCTAGTTAACTTCTTCGCTTTGTCCCCACTCCATATGCTCACTTCACTCTAACCGTATAATCGTCACCACTCTTAGTCAAGTATCTCACCCAAGGATAGCTCTGGTACTGCAATTTAGGTTCGTTAATCCTCAGGTAGCGCACCTGCAACCCTGAGGTTGTAAAATAAGGAATCTCAAAATTCACTTTGATAGGTCTCTTTTTGAAGTTCTCCAACTCTCTCTCAGAATCATGAACACTGGGTAACAACAACTGGGCCACCATTGAATACTCCTTGGCCCCATTCACCGACTTGAACTTCCATATAAAACAACTCTTATCTGGCAAGTATTTGGCGCTCCCTTTATCCGTGCTGAATTTTGGTGAGTCGATATCGTCTGGACATGGCACCAATATCTCCACATTATTGGCAACCAACTTGCTCTTGAAGTTGGTCTTAACCCTCAGCGTTATCTCCAACCTTGTATTAGAATAGTTGTGCAATTTGTAGTCAATGAGGAACAGCGGCCTCAGCGGAGGGCTTAGTATCCTATAGCTGATGAGATCAAATTCACCATCGGGTGGCACAAAGGTGATGATCTTTTCATTCTCAAATTTCGCAAGACGTACACACTGATGAAACTTGATATCTTCCAGCTCAAATCCTCCATTATCACTACTGGAAGACTCTCCATTAGTTGCTGAACTGCCACTGTTGAGGAACTTATCGTTCAGCCCCAACCTAAGGTCAGGCATACCAGACAACTGGCTCTTCACTTTAATTTTTCCCTGAATTTCGGAGCTTAACACTTGACCAGATGCTGATATCAACATGTTAATGGATTCTACGACATCCAAATACGCCTCGTTCTTCTTGTAGAAGATACCTTCTGGACGCCACGAGATGGAGTTGGTTAAGGCATTGGGTGGCTGTTTGACCGTTTTTGTGTTGTTCAAAACCCTCTCCAGAGTATATGTTTCTTGGGTAATATATTCTTTGAGAATCTTTGTGTCTGTGATCTGGGGCAGGCCAAAATCCATCATCTCATCCAACAGCTCGTATATGACAACAAAGTTGTCACGGATCGACTCCTCCTCCAATGATTTGAAGTAGCTGTTCAACACCTTGACGAGGTTGTTGAGAAATATCAAAATGGCAAAAATATTGCTGTTTTCCTTCGTAACCGCCAGAAGATAAAGGTTGTTGTGCGTGAGATAGACATAGTTGACACCATTGTCGTATAAAACGGGAGCAAGGGTCCCTTGGTCACTAGAGAGTGACGACTCATCCTGATCGACTAGCAGGAGAGGGAACTTTTCAATTGCCGAGAAAGGAATGTCCCCCTTGTAGTCTCTGCTTAGGATGGATTTTCCCTTGACATCCAAGAAATGAATGGATGATGCCATGATGTGAAGTGGAAGTGGAAGAGAAAGAAGAAAATAAGATGTTTATATACCAATATGTGGGGACCGTAGAGATACCAAACAACCTTTAGGCTATGCTAGATCCCTGGCTTATATGAATACCTCCTTATATAGCGATATGCATACAATCAAGTGCAATACCTCCAAGTTATAATCTCCGAACTCCTTTCCGCGATTACTTTTAAATGAAATCACAATCCCAAACAGAATCTATTTCTTGTTGTATACTTGGGTAGGTGTTTGGCTTACGTTATGTGTTTCGATCTTCACCCACCGATCGCTATCTGAAGAATCCGTAGCGCACGACTGTTGGAATGTATGTATGGAGAATGGGAGGTGACTGGTGAGGCGAGGTGAGAGGTGCGGTGAGGTGAGAGGTGAGAGGTGAGAGGTGAGGTAAGGTAAGACAGGAATTCGGAAGGGATTCAGAGATGGTGGGAACACTCCACAGAGCAGAAGTATGACAGGTTAGCAGATGGACAACTACAGCAGAAGTAGAAATACAAATTGAGAACACAATCCACGAGGACTCATAGGTCTCTTGTTTCCTGTGTTTAAGTCATGTATGAAATATAGGAGAACCTAAGCGATGTGTTTGTATTGATGGCTCTAAGTATTGATGGCTCTAAGTATTGATGGTTCTGATATCGATGGCTCTGGTATTGATGGCTCTAAGTATTGATGGCTCTAAGTATTGATGGCTCTGATATCGATGGCTCTGGTATTGATTGTATGAGTGGTTGTTACACAAAGGGGATGCGATGAGGCTTTTGGGTGCTTGTGCCTGCAATGTAGACGCTGATTGACAGAGACGGTCGCGTGGCTAATACGCCAGGCAGTGTTAGCTACTGGTATCCGCTGCATGTCTTTTTCTAGTGGGAGGTTATAGCGATGCCCTAGAATTGTTACTATATGCAGAACGGCAGATGAGTGCGGGGTGGAATTTTCATTATACTGTAAGAGAATAGAGCTAAGTCATGTATATGTAAATACACCGTTTGATACGTGTATTTGCATACATGTACAACATAGGTCTCTGTAGGATGATCAAGCTTTTCATTATGAACAAATAGCGCACCTATCGTTCATTATGAGTTCAGAAAACCCAAGGCTACGGAAGCTTCTAACGGAGTTTTACCAAGCAACAAATTCCAGTTATATTGATGAAAAATCAGTTGATGAAGTTGTTTCAAAAGTGACAGAGTACATTGAGCAGTTGAATGTGTCTGGGGTAATCAGTTCTTTGGCAGTACTAGAGCATCAATCCCGCAAAGAACTACTCCAACTAACCACCAAAATACTCAAAGGCGAAAAAGAATGTATAGATAAGGATACCATTCAGCGAATACTAGGCAAAGAGACCAGCGACAGCTCATCCAACAGCACTGTTTATTCATGTCGTACAACTTCAGAGATCGATTCTCTCGACTGTACACTCCTTGATCCTTCTCTCATTGTGAATAGAATGGTGGCTGACAAGTACGTGCGAAGGGTTCTCCTGCAAAGAGGAAACAACAGAGCACAACTGAAAGAGCTTTTCATAAAGCAAAGAGAAAAGGAGAGAAAAGCTTGGGTGTCGCGGGTTAAGTTGGAAAGTGCCTTACGCTTAGAATTCTCAAAATCAAAACAATCACACAGCCTCTCTGCAGTTGCCTTGGTGATGGCAGATAAGACCAAGGAGCTTGAGACCGAGTACGTCAGCTCTGGGCTGAGAGCTAGAGATATTGAACTCCACAAGGAGTTCGCAAAGTTGTATCAAGAGTACTACTTGGTGTTTAGAGGCATGAATATGCCTTTCTTCTGTCTTCAGAAACATTTGTATTATAAGGAACTTGCCAATGATAGGAGATGGTTGACAGAACTTCTTGCTGATATCTTACAAGGTTAGCATACTCTATATATATATATATATATACTATAATGAGCACTGTAAAGAGTGTTGCATCACCTAAAGTATTTGCTACTAAAACTGTTTGTGTCGCTGGAGACACCGAGTTGACTAAATGGACAGAGCCCATCTCGATGTACTATGATGCACAGGTTTATATTACCATTATCTATCTTGAACAATGCTTACGCTATGAGTGAGCCAACTGCCCCCATAAACTTACCAAAACGGTTCGTCAGGAGGGGGATTTCCAGGTGTAAGACCTGTGCCAGTCAACCGCTCGTTGTTCATCTTTCAATATCTACGTGGTAGAGTCCACCTCTGGGAATATACATGTATTGTCATATATCTATGGATGGCACAAAAGCATGAGAGGCTCCAACAGTAAAAGGAACCATAACGAGAAGAGACAACTACAGGAATGAAGCAGAAGTGTTTACCTTGTGAAAACGAGCTGCTTCGCCCCGGTTGTGCTGTCTGATTGTCATATCCTCTGGATCAATGGGGTATAAAAAAAGTAAAGTTTGAAGTCATAATGAAGAAAAATGCCCCTTGAATACAGCAAGTATACTGTCAAAGGCCGGTGCCAAGAATCATCAGAGAGTCTCCCTCAAGACGTCAGTTATTTACCATAAAGTATGCTTTTTTGAGCATGGGGACCTTGCTGAAGCATTTTGTGAAGGGTGTGTATTACACAACGAGAACTGGTGTATCGATGCAAAGCTCTTACCCTACTGCGTCGATATATGAGACTTCATTTAGGTATTATAACCACGCAACTCCGAGGGGAGGTCTCGGGTAACTCAAGCCGTTAAGGAGCCATCTGCTGCAGTGAACCTATTACATAATGATGTGTAGTATGCCTAGAAAGATGACACAAGAGAGAAGACACGACAGGGATTAGAGACACAGTCAGAGGAACATTCTTGGTGAGTCAATAGGAAGAGAGAGCCAAGGAGACGGGAAACCTCATCATATAACAGAAATGTTACAAACAATACAAGCGACACAAGTATGTCACTTTCAACAAATATTACCGCTGTACAATATTTTCTCAGTCAAAATATTATCTGTGAACCTATTGAGACTTGCCCTCATTAAGCCTACAATTATTTCCTGCCTTTGAATGTATGATCGCCTCATATCCTTCTGCGCTGCAGTATTTTCATGCCTGATTGCTATATCACCCGAGGCGTATCAAAGAGGCACCAAAGAGGCACCAGAGGTATCAAGTCCAAGAGCGTAGGAGAGGCACGCCACTCACCTATAAACGGCAGGTTTAAGCTTATAACCACCATCGTAGAACCAACGCTGCAGGAAGAAAAAGCATACACTGCTGCACTACTTCTTTCCCCTTTCTCGGCAATGTGGCCTAGCCGGCCTAGACCCTCATGAACATATCCCTTATACTGTGAACCTGACCCAGCATGCTTACTTAGTAGGCTTAATTTGCTTAGCTGGCTTCTTTGGCCCAGTTTATCCACTTGGACCGACTCTCTCCATGCAGACTCAGCCAGTGTTGGCGCAATCGCCGTCCTCCTGCACCGGCATATTGGCACATACAATAGGGCTCCCCTCAGGCATTTGTAGGCGGGCACGTTCGGCCTAACGTATCGTATGCATGAGATCGCGCCCTTGGGCCTCTAGCACAAAAAAACAGAGGCATAATCTGCAGGGACACTACTCAACTCCAATTTTTTTTAGAGCCTGTCAAAATTTTTCTCTTAGTATAGTGTATCCCTTTATCTGAAAAATCACAAGTACAACTGAAACTACGGTTGTTAAGCAATTTCGTGCCCTTTTAATACCCGCCTTTAACATCATCAACAGGGAACCATTACCTTGACGTTTCCGTATATCGTTGTGGGACAGAGGCTGGATCTCCTCTCTCTGGCAACTAACAGCACACAGGTGACATATAAATAGATATATACAAGCTTTTATTCCACCTACAAATCAGTCACACGACATAGTTGCTTGCACTTACATTTAGGCAAGCACTGTACAACATCTTTCCAGCTCCATCGAATATACTCCTTACACGTTGTTGTCACTATAACATCCCACGATACTTCGTTGACCAGGCATAAAGACGAAACTTTTCTGAGTGCCCAGGAACGAACTGTATCGTCTTATTCTAGCTGCCACCCATCCTAGCACGTAACCGTACCGTATACATCGTTATTAAACAATGGCTTCATTCCAGCAACCGAGTCACTTCCATAGCCATAGGCGATCATCTATAGCAGCTTCCACTGCCCCATATTCGATCCCTGTGAAAAATCAACCCGGCCACAATGGACATGCCGTTAATGGTTCACATGGCACACCAGCAAGTCTCAGTGGACCCTCCAATGGGTTCAGCTCTTCACCACATACTGGTGGTCCTCTCTCAGCATACAGCAACAGTCACAGCAATGGTAACCATAATGGCCAACTCTCCTCATCGGTGCCTGTCCTCTCTAGGGAGTTTGTGGTAAGGCGCATCTCCGAAGGTGAAACTGGTAGACTCAAAGAGGAGCTCAAGTGTGAGGCTTGCGGGAAGGGATACAAGCACATTTCCTCATTGGCTAAGCACCTGTGGGAGCATACGCCAGAGTGGAATGTCACTAAAAAGCTACTCATCAGTAAGCACCAACAGGTACAGCTCCTGGAAGCTGCATCTATTCTCTGCAGTATGAACGATGTAGGATCACCAGCAGGGCGTCGCAAGAGTTTCTCGCAATCGCCATCGCTTATGCCTCACCTCGAAGAAGGAGGCCCAATGCTTGCCGCCAACAACCATAATGGCCACGGGCTGTTCTCTCCTTCGTACGGTCAGGTAAAGAAGGAAGGCACACCTGATAACATAGTGGACCCCAACTCTGATAACTCTGATTCCTCGTTATCGCCATCGGAGAAGAAAGAGGGCAAAAAAGACACAGCTAACACCAGAGCCTCTTTGTCCTTCAGAAAAAGGTCTGTATCTCAGTACCCACCATCGTTTGTAGAGCCCACCGGAGGTGCACCCAGCCGTTTTAATGTCATCAACGGCCAGCCCTCAGTTGATTCTCCGCACAAGATTTCGTCAATTGGCAATTCATTCTCTAATGGCGGTTACCTTGATGGCCCATCATCTTTTCGTAACGGAGGCGCCAGCCACCTCTACAACCAACGTGTTGGAAGTGTTGGAAATGCGCAGCAGTACATTAGCAGTCTGGGTGGGGTATCACTTCCTCCCAGCTCTATTCCTAAGAACACCCCAACCAATAGCGTTTCTCATTCCTTCAGAGGCAAAGATGGCCTGTTGGCCCCCAATGGAAATGACGACGGCGACGAAGCACCGCCCCATGGTAACAACGGGTTTGTGCCTATAGATGGCGAGGGAAGGCGCTCTAACGAGGCAAGAGAAGAATCTGTCAGCCCACCTCCTGCCCGCCAGGATGAAGAGGATGAGGGTGTGTTTGGAGAAATGGATGAGTGAAGCTGGGAGAAGCTGAAAAAATACACGGTGAGTTGAAAGGAGGTTGGGGGAGGGGGAGGAGTTGAGAGACGTTATCATGCATCTACTAGAGTTTATGGCATGGCGATGTACAAGTAAGAATGGAGATAAAAGTTACTCTTATCAATGTTAGCATCATAACCACTATGAGTATATAGATCAACTTCTCTAGTTTTGGTCCAGCGATATCTATGTCGTTTATATTATTTTTACTTTTTGATTTTACACCGGTTACTAGGGAGTGGTTAGGGCATCTAGTGTCTTGTTTTATACGTTTTATAAGTTTCTCTACTTTTTTCTGTTGTTTGATATTTGAAGGCACAAGCTGTTTTCAGATACAGGCCTAGGATTACTTTTTCCTTTAAATTTTGCTTCCCGGCTTGTGTACAAAGAAAGGATGTAATCACTTGTGATATTATGCATATGGAGAATAATGAGAAATGGCATCGAGCAAAATGTGTGTGATTTACACAAACTTGAAGATTCCATGACTAGATGGCTTGGTCTGGGTGTAATTGACCCCGAAGTGTTGCAAGCATCGAGTTTATACACCTATATATACTGGGTATGCGTCACTTCTCTACATGATACAAAGAGAGTGCTTATGAGCGCTTATGCTCTTGCATATACACAAAGAGGGCACACACATGATATAAAGAAGTCTCTCCTATCTCTCCTATCTCTCCTACTGTCTCTCCTACTGCCTTCCGCACCACCCTATATCTCATAAGCATATACGTAAGAGTTGACTAACCCGCTGAAACAGCGTTCAGGATCATTCTGTTCTCACTACAGAACAAACACCATAGTGTACCGTATCTTCTGTTTGGGTATGCGACAGCTATCTACATATATATAGGCATAAGAAGCCTTGGCAAGTCCTGGCAGCTTCGAAAGCGTGTGGGCCTACTACCCAAGCAACTAGCTTAGTGGGGCTACTAAGACTACTATTACCCAAGTAATTAGCTTAGTGGGGCTACTAAGGCTGTGGTGAGTGTGTCCAGAGAGACTAAGACTGTGGTGAGCGTGTCTAGAGAGACTGAGGCCAGTAAGAATGAGGTCAGTGAGGCTAACACCGACAGAAGTAGCTAACACCCACAAGGCCATGTACGACCCACAAGACTGCGTGTGACAAGGCTACGTACCCAAGAGGCTAAACGATAAGACCCTTCTACTATGGGCATCTACTGTGGGCATCTACTATGGGCACGGATGACTGCGAATTTACGGCAAGCTACACGACCTCTTCAAGTATTGTTGTGTTTTGGCTTACGCGTTATTGATTTGGGTGATCCACTAAACGATCTTGTTAGGAGTGAATCCAACGAGAGAGTTGTAATGAAGCTTGCCCGGATATGATTTAAACATTGGTAGAATAGGTTGTATATACGTTGCATTTATGTCATATGTACGTCTGTGTATATTTATAACATATCTTTTATACAAACAACCGACTGTTGTACTTGTTGCGCATAGTTGTGTGTGTGTCCACGCTGTATAGTGCCGTAGAGAAAAAGATTATCCCATAAGCATCGAAAAACACACCATATCGAACCACAATTTCTTTGGAAATGAGCGGAGAATCACGTACAGAGCTACTCCATTGGCTCAATTCCACTTTGGATATCTCATACACCAAGGTGGAACAGTGTGGTACTGGAGCAGCATACTGTCAGATATTTGACTCGGTATTCCAGGACTTGCCCATGGCCAAAGTCAAGTTCGATGCCACTGCAGAGTACCAATATCAGAGCAACTTCAAGGTGTTACAGAGTGGATTCACAAGACACAAAATTACTAAACCTATCCCAGTGGAGCGCCTCATCAAGTGCAGATTCCAGGACAACCTTGAGTTCTTACAGTTCATGAAGAAGTTCTGGATGGAAAACAAGGACGAGACCCACTACGACCCTCACTCCCGAAGGAAAAGTATCGTTTCTACCGCACAGGTTACACGTACTCCCTCATCTCTCAGTGCTCGTCGAGTCACCAGTGGCCGTGGAGAGCCAGTGCTGAGTACCAGTACTAGAAGGGCAAGCACTACACCAGGTGCAGGAGCAGTTTTGAATCCTGCCAAGACGAGATCGACTCTCAACTCACAACCGGGCTCTGTGGTGGGTTCCAGGGTATCCTCAAACGGAGACATGGGCCCTCCTCGCGGTCGTACAACAAGCACCAACGGTAGTTCTGCAGTGGTGGCTAGCCTGCAAGTTGAGGTTCAAACCTCCAAGCAAAAGATCGCTGAGCTAACCACAGAGCTGGAGGACTACAAGTACACCAGTGAGGGTCTGGAAACAGAGAGGAACTTTTATTTCAATAAGCTGAGAGAGATTGAGATTCTCATACAAGCACTGAGTGACCAGCAGAAGGAGGGTGAAGCAGTGCCAGAAGGCTCGATCGGCAGCCTGCTAAAACAAATACAAGATATCCTATACTCTACAGAGGAAGGATTTCAGATCCCTGAAGTTGATGGTGGAGCTGAGGAGAGTAACGAAAATAACCTACTCAATGGGGTAAACGGTGACGGAGAGCCACGCCCCAATGGTATCACTGAGGGCGATTTAACCATGGATATCAAAATGGCTGACGAAGAGACTTTCTAGAATTGCTTGTTTATACGATAACTAATGTATATTCTATTCAATATTAATATATATATATATTTATAGCTTTTATGGTTTTGGCACTACCAGATGACATAAGCAGAGGAGACTTCTCCCATTTGGTTTTGGTTTTACCACACTACCTTCTATCACCACCCTTCCGAAGGCAAGAGAGAGAGAGAGCGAGTCTGGCCAGCCATTCAAAAATGAATACTGGATAACTGAATATAATTTTGTGGAGTTGGCGAATATACTTGGGGGTGAAAAAAGTCTTTATTTCAACATCATATGTCTGTCTCATTAGCGTCAACAGTGGCGTCATTGGGTTCCTCATCATTGGGTCCCTTAAGGTGCCAGGGCTCTATGGGCCTTGCCCAGTATGGGGTTCGTTTAATGAGGCAACCTGGTGTGGGCGTCATTAATGGCCGGGGCGTTCTCATCACCAGATGTGCTTCGGGTATACCATCAGCAGCTTTTTTGTCAAACAGCAGGTTTACAGCCCAATCAAGACAAACCAGGTTAGGTGGTGTGAATAGATTACCTCATAGTGGTGTTTTGAGACACTTCTCCTCTTCTGCGTATAGGAGTGCAAAGCCCGAAGACGATAAGAAGGAGACTGCAAACTCAGACAACAACAAACAGAAAAAGAATAAAAAGGGGCCAGCAAATGACAACACGGTCGAGTTGGCTGAGTACCTCAAGTCACCACAGTTTAGAAACACCACCATTCTCACCATCCTCTTGACTGTGGCGTTGCAGTTCCTCGGTCCAACAGACACAACCAACCAGCTGACATTCCAGGACTTCAAGACCAAATATCTTGAAAAAGGACTCGTCAAGCGTATATATGTGATCAACAAATCATTTGTGGAGGCCGAGCTTATCGGTAGTCCGTCATCTGTGGCTGGTGCCCAGGCACCTCTCAATGTTTTTGGCCACCAGATGATTGGTTTCTCCATTGGCAGTGTGGATTTCTTTGAAGAACAGCTCGACACTATCCAGGACAATTTAGGAATCCCAGATAATGAGCGTATTCCTGTGTCGTACACAGAGAAGAGCAACCCTCTTTCGTACATCCTGCCGTTTATCCCCACTGTGCTTCTCCTTGGTGGCCTCTACTACATCACCTTCAAGATGAGAGGTGCTGGAGGCAAAGGCGGTATGGGAGGAATTCTCAACGTGGGCAAGTCCAAGGCCAAGTTGTTTAACCAGGAGACAGATATCAAGGTGAAGTTCAAGGACGTTGCAGGCTGCGACGAGGCGAAGACTGAGATCATGGAGTTTGTGCAGTTCCTCAAGGATCCTCACAAGTACGAGAAGCTCGGCGCCAAAATTCCAAGGGGCGCTATCCTGTCTGGTCCCCCAGGTACGGGTAAGACATTGCTTGCCAAGGCCACCGCCGGAGAGGCCGGGGTGCCCTTTCTGTCCGTTTCCGGTTCTGAATTCGTGGAGATGTTTGTCGGTGTTGGCGCGTCTCGTGTCAGAGATTTATTCCAGACCGCTCGTAAAATGGCCCCTGCTATCATCTTTGTGGATGAAATCGATGCTATTGGAAAGGAGAGAAGCCGTAGCGGTGCCATGGGAAGCAACGACGAGAAAGAGGCGACTCTCAACCAGCTGCTTGTGGAGATGGATGGTTTTGAATCAGGTGATCACATAGTCGTCCTTGCTGGTACTAATAGGCCCGATGTTTTGGATAAGGCTCTGCTTCGACCAGGAAGATTTGACAGGCATATTACCATCGACAGACCCGACATTGAAGGGCGTAAGGACATCTACAAAGTTCACATGAAGCATTTGAAGCTGAAGGAGGCACTCACCGATCAGTTTGCTGGTAAGCTTGCCGCTTTGACCCCTGGGTTTGCCGGCGCTGACATTGCTAACTGTTGTAATGAGGCTGCTCTTATCGCCGCTAGAGGTGACAACGAGTACGTTGAGTACACCCATTTCGAACAGGCCATTGAGCGTGTTATTGCAGGTCTCGAGAAAAAGTCACGTGTCCTTTCCGAAGAGGAGAAGACAACCGTTGCCTACCATGAGGCTGGCCATGCTATTTGTGGCTGGTATTTGAAGTATGCCGATCCTCTACTCAAGGTTTCTATTATCCCCAGAGGCCAGGGTGCTCTTGGATACGCCCAATACCTCCCAGCCGACCAGTACTTGATTTCCCAAGAACAGTTCATGCATAGAATGATCATGGCTCTTGGTGGGAGGGTTTCTGAGGAGCTCCATTTCCCATCTGTGACTACCGGTGCTTCAGATGATTTCAAGAAGGTCACTCAGATGGCTACCGCTATGATTACCAAATTGGGTATGTCCAAGAAGCTTGGAACCATCACTTTTGAAAGCAGCAATAATTCTGGTGGATTCCAGGTTCACAAGCCATTCAGCGAGAGGACAAGTGAAACAATAGATGCTGAGGTGAAAGGACTGGTTGAATTGGCACACGAAAAGTGCCGCACCCTCTTGAAGCAGAAACTCAGCGAGGTGGATATCGTTGCCAAGGAGTTGCTGTCTAAGGAGGTATTGACCCGTGACGATATGTTCCGTCTTTTGGGACCCAGACCATTTGAAGAGAGAAATGACGCTTTCAAGAAGTATTTGATGCCGGGAACCCACGGAGCTAAGAGCGCTCCACCGCCGCCTCCGGAGGAGACCCAACCAGCAGTTTAATGTACATAGTTTAAGACACCCAACATGATAAATACGTTTTCATCATTTCTGATTTTACATATATTCTAAGAGCTAGAATAAAATCTGTAAAAAAAAAAAAAGGAAATCGATGATTCTTTATTTTTATAAAAATTAATAAAAAATACAGCTCGCACCCAGGTTCGAACTGGGGACCATCAGATTTGCAATCTGGTGCGCTACCACTGTGCCATACGAGCCAGACAGCCAGAAAAGAGGAGACATACTATATCTCGTGCAGGTAACACGACTGGAGGTGAAGATTGTAATACACTTTGTAATTATCTTATAAATACACTACGGATGTTTCAAACAATATCATATGTACGCATTTCATTAAATCATATAATTAACTCCTGTCTGTACGCTTAGTTGCTCTATTCTCATGGAACTCCTTGGTCTTCCTCACGGCTTCTGCGTATGCCTTATCAACACTATCATGCATGGCCATGATGATGTCCTTTTCTGGGGTGTCCTTTGGGAGTTTCATTCCAATGACGCTTTCGATACGCAGAATGAGCTCCAAATCATATTGGGTGACTAGTGAGACTGACTTACCCGAACGGCCAGCCCTGGCAGTACGACCAACTCTGTGAATATAGGCCTTAGAGTCGGTGGGGATATCGTAGTTGATAACGATATCAACCGCGGGGATATCCAAACCTCTGGCGGCGACATCCGTAGCGACAAGGATTTGTCTCTCCCCAGCTTTGAACTTGTTAAGAGCACCAAGTCTCTGGGACTGGGTGAGCTGACCATGGAGGGGGATAGCCGAAAAGCCCAGGATACGCGCCAAAATCGCAGTTCTCTGTGCGTGGGCACACGTCCTGGTGAAGATAATAGTGGATTTTCCAACAAACTCATTCAACAGATAAACCAAATATGTATTCTTGTAGCCGCCTGGGACCACCATCAGTGACTGAATAAGGGTGTCCACTGTAGAATACTTGGTGTTGACAGCCACCCTTACAGGGTTGGTGAGAGAGGCCCTCTGGAGTTTTTCAATCTTGCCCGTCATAGTGGCCGAAAAGAGGTAGGTGGTACGTTCCCTTGGAATCACCTTCAGGATCTTGTCCAAAGAGGGACCAAAATCCATATCCAGCAATCTATCTGCCTCATCCATGACCAGAAACTTGAGGGCCCTAAGCGAAAACCCTTTCGTGTGTTCTAAATGGTCCATCAAACGACCGGGAGTAGCCACAATCACATGGGGCTTCCTCATCAGGTCACGAGCCTGGTCCATCATGTCCATTCCTCCAACAATAGTGACACATCTGAGACCCATGGAGGATCCCAGAGCATCAAAAGTCTCTCTAATCTGATAGGCGAGTTCTCTGGTGGGTGCTAAAACACATGCAAAGTATGGGGTCTGCGCATCCCAAAGAGCTTGAAGAATTGGGATGGCAAAGGCTGCAGTTTTTCCCGAACCAGTCTGTGCGAGACCAATGATGTCTTGGCCCTTCAGAGCATGGGGAATAGATTCTTGTTGAATTGGTGTTGGCTTATCAAACTTGAGACTTTGACAGGCGGCAAGGAGCTCTGGAATAATGCCCAAGTCCTTGAAGGATAGCTGTTTTGCAGGTGATGCTGTCGTGATTGATTCGTCATCCTTGTCATTGGATAGAGCTGGTTCTATCACCTCCTCCTCCTCCTCCTCCTCATCATCATCACTGCTTGCTGAGAGTGCCTGTCGCCTCTGCTTGCCCTCGTGCTGCTCTTTCTTCTTCTCCTGCTCCCGCACTAGTCTTTTTTTCAATGCAGAGATATCCACTCCGGCAGTAGTGGCCGCACTGGTCCTGTTATCTCTGCTGGATGATCCATGAGGTTTCTTTGAAATCTTGGATGAAATCCTTGACGATGCCTTTTTGTGTAACGCTGGAGACATTTTGAAGTGTATATGCAGTGATCCTTACAGACTAGCGGTTTATCAATGTATCACACTGTATACTGTATTCTATAGACACACTGTCACACTATCACACTGTACACTATTCTAGACAGACTGCACGATGAACTAAGTTCAATATTCACTGCTGCAAAAATCCAAACGTGTACTGTTAAGTCCAGCAAAATCTATATGTCCAAGCGTATATCCTAGATAAAGCATGTGTGCAAAGGGGAGAATTTTAGTAAGGAAATACAATGAGAATTGATAAGCACTAACAAAATGCGAGGGTGATGAGTCGTGCAGGGTCTAATAAAAAATAATTTTTCACTCCACCTGCATATGGGCTGAGGCTCAGCTAGTTAATGCTGCCATAATAATATATGCGTAGGTATAGATGAGCTAGAAGGAATATGGTATTCTTACCATATAAGAGTAGAGATTGGCGATATATTATCCGCAGATAGATATTGAGTTTCTTTGGTACATAGAAAAGGATATTCAAGATGGCTAAGAGAAGAGTAAGTAATAAGAGATGATGTGATGAGTTCAAATGAAGGCAATTAGTTACTAACAAATACCGTACAGACCAAGAAGAGAACGCACACCAAGGTGTCTGAGGAGGAACTGGCCAAGATCCCAAGATCCATGGTGCTCCACTTAGGAAGTTCGCTTCACAATCATGCCTTGACCCAACTGGTGAAAGACACCCGAAACCTCATGCAACCACATACTGCGATCAACCTGCGTGAAAGACAGTCAAATAAACTCAAGGATTTCATAGTAATGGCTGGTCCTTTGGGTGTAACACAGCTGATGGTGTTCAGCCAATCCCAAGAGACAGGTAGTACCCACTTGAGAATGGCCAGCATGCCAAGAGGTCCCACAGCGACTTTCAAGATCAAGAGTTACTCTCTATGCAAAGATGTTAGCAGAATCCTCAAGAAACCCAAGTCGGTAAGCAAGGATTCTCCAGAGTTTCTCAACCCACCACTTCTGGTGATGAACGGATTCACAAATCCTAAGGATGCTCCCCCCCACGAGAAGGTGCTCATAACAATGTTTCAGAATATGTTCCCACCCATCTCCCCACAGTCCACCAAGGTGAGCACCATCAAGAGGGTGCTCATGTTGAACAAAGACCCAGAGACAGGTGTGATTGATCTCAGACACTATGCTATTGACACCAGGTTGGTGGATATTTCCAGAAACGTGAATAAATTGATGGCTGCTAAGAGTCACATACATAAGGGGCTTCCCAACCTGGCAAGGGTGAGTGATGTGGCTGACATTATTCTCGATCCCTATGCCAACGCCGGTTTCACTAGTGATTCTGAAGTTGAGGATGACGCTGTCGTTGAGATAAAGGAGAACAACAACGTTGTTACAAAGGGCAGATCATCCAATGCCGCCACGAATGGCGATAGCAAACCAACAAGTGATGTGAGAAAGAGGGCTCTCAAGCTCACCGAGTTGGGCCCCAGAATGCAGCTGGAACTCATCAAGATCGAGGAGGGTGTATGCTCAGGTAAGGTGTTGCACCACACCTATGTTACCAAGAGCAAAGCCGAAGCTAGCAAATTGGAGCAACGACACGCTCTCAGAAAGAAGGAGAGAGATCAACGTAGAAAGGAGCAGAATGCCAATGTGCAGCGGAAAAGAGATGAGAAGCTCCAGCGTAAGAAAGCGAGAGAGGAGAGGAGGAACAAAGGAGAGGCTGTTGAGAGTGAAAGTGAAAGCGAAAGTGAGAGCGAGGACGAGAACATGTTGGGTGACGAGGGAGAGTTTGATCCAGAAGAGTACGATTACGGCAGCGAATAGGGGGCGGCGTATAAAGGCGTGTAAGCATAATAAACAAAAGTTGACAGGATAATGTGTCTGTCTACCGTAGAATATTACCAATTAATAAAGGACGCGTCCATTACTATGTCGTACTGATTAATAAAACATATGTGGCTCGGCCGTACTACAACAGTTCCTTGCTATAATATGCCTTTTGCATCTTCCTTCCCACATTTGGATCCCAACACCAAACATCACTGCTGAACAGACGCTGTGTTGGCCAGCTGGTCATACTCAAACTTGTAGTTCAACATCTCCTTGAGAGACCAGCTCGCAGCATCAAATAGCTTGAAATCGGCAATCTCAAAACCCTGCCCAAGTATAGTAGGCTGGGATGACCTCTGGAACCACAGGCGTTTGCTGCGGTGCATCCTCCACTGCCTCTGGTTGAGGATGCTCTCTGCTACACTCTGCTCGAACGGTGTTAGTGCAAAGTAGAAGGCAAAGAATAGCGTGGCGGTATCAACATTCTGGGCATTTACACGCAAGTTTCCATTGGCTCTCACCGAATTCCACACCGCAGATACCCTCTGCGCCTCCAAAGGGGGAGGCACACTGTCTGAGGGCAAGGGTGAAAATGGGCGCGGAGTCCATATCAAACCAGAGATGCCTCTGATGGGTATACCAGCATTCGGTGTTCCACTGGGTGTGCCAGCTGCAGCTGCCTTGAAAGCGAGAATCATAGACTGTACACCAGGGGGAAGCGATGACAGCTTTTCTGACTCTGCTTCCTCCGTTGACACAAGGGTGGACGCCGCAGATACATCAACTCCTGGTGGAGCGGAAGGCTGTGATGCCGCTCCTACCTTTTGTGGGGTAACACCCACCTCACTAGGCGAGGTAGGAGGCAACACCCTACTCTGGCCTTGGTTTTTCAATGCCTCCAGCACACTTGCTGCATTAGCAGCGTTTTTGCTCACTGTAGCTGAACGGTTGAGAGGAGAACCCTGTGGCTGCAACTGCTGTTGTTGTTGTAAAGGTGGACCCTGCGATGGTGACAAACCTGGCGCTGCTTGCATAGGCTGTGACTGTTGCTGCTGAACCTTTGCCGTCTGTTGTCCTATAGCGGCAGACCACTTTAGTTCACCTGCTGGCCTGATAGGCACAGTAGCAGGTTTCAGAGATGTCGTCACTGAAAGTGGATTTGAAGAAGCACCGAATACAGAAGGGGATGGCGTACTTACACTTGACCCATTTAGCGTTGATTTCTTCAACGACAAAGGTGGCATCGAGTCATCTGTTGTTGTTAATGAAGTTTGATATTGTTGCTGTTGCTGTTGCTGCTGTTGCTGCTGCATAGGCACCAGCGAATCGTTCCCATTCACAACTGGTGTTATGCCATTCGGCACCACACCTCCAATTTTGGCTGATTTCTTGGGGGTAGCCGCCGGCGACGGTGTGGAAGCTGCCTCCTCCTCCCCCTCCTGGATTGTGCCGTTGACAGAAGACATGCCATGCACCACAGATTCGTGCTCCTCCAGGTTCAAATCGTCATAAATGGTATCATCTTCCACGAAATCAATCTCTTGGTTGCTCTCAAGGTAATACTTGACATCTTCCTGAATAGCCAAGATGTCCTGAGACGGCAAGATATCATTCTCCAACAGCCTCAAGGCAATCTCAAGCTTTTCCTGATGCCATTTATGGCGTGACATCGTTTCGTCAATCTCATTCTTGCGCTCTTCAGTTGCCACCGATACACGCTTGCTCTTCTTGGAGGCGATCTTGTCCAGCTCTGCCTCCAGAGCTTCCAACTGCCTCTGTATTTCATCCAGCGACGTCTGGATGAACTCAATTGCCTCGTACTTCTCCTGATCCTCGGGGTCTCCATGCAGCGCTGCGTTCATCAGAGACTCATCAGAATACGCTTTCTGCTTTGACCCCTTCTCCACTATCTTGTACTGCTCCATGGCCTGTTCCACCAGCCTTCTGTTCTCCAGTAGCTTATCCTTATCTTTCACATCAGGGGCTGCCTGCCAGTTCTTTACCTGTTCCCTGAACCGCTGCAATTTTTTGATCTCTTTCTTCAAGTCTGCTTCAAGCTTATCCTTCTGAGACGGGTTTGTGCACCCCTCATGCCGTTCGTACAGAGAATCAAAGATGTCGAGCCCCTCTCCGATCCGCTTGAACACGCGGTCCATTTCCCTATCTATGTGTTAGTGATGGTCACACAGATGGTCACACCGATGACCACTCAGATAGCTGTGTCATCTCTAAGTGACAGGAGGAAAAGTGAAACAATTATGCCCCACACAGCAGCTGAAAGTATCCATCCTGGATAACTCAAAAGTTGCACAACTACCGCCACCTCTAAACACCTGTCTCTTAGGGGAAACCCTCTCCTTCATATAGTATCTTCTTCCTCCACCGCAGTAGGGATTGGGCTATACTTACTGCTGCAACTTTCTATGGGCCATCTTGAAAACTGACTCCTTTCCATCAACGTGTAATTTACCATGTAGTCGTTCTTGGTGGGTCTCTATGGCTCTTAATCCAATCTCAAAGAAGCCTATCATCACTCTTTTTTTGGTGATCTCATCTCCTCTATAACGCATATTTTTTCCACGCTACTATGCCGAGGTCGTGCATCACCTTCAAGTGTCTATTTGGGGAATCGTTACCCGGAGCTCTGCGAACACAGAGAGAGGGAAGGAGAGCATACTAAGAGGAGCCCGCTAGGTGCCTTACTATGTGGAGAAATAAATGGGTTTAATTACCCCACATCATTTATTGTATGTATAGTTTGGGGCTAAGCAGAAGAGGGCAATAGGGCAATGGAATGAGTTTTGAATGAGTTTTGAGAGTGGAGCGGGAAATGTGAAGCAGAACATAATAGCAGATGATGAGTTTGGAGATTCTTTGATAACTGGATTTTTTGCCCGGACGTTGGCAAGAGCAGAAGCGTAGTTGTCGATAGCAAGAGCAATGACGTCATGGGTCTATTCAGAGGACCAGTGTATGTCCACCTAACGCTTGATGGATGTCAGGAGTGTGCCCAGCATATTGTTCACCATTGTAGAACATAAGACATTATTAAATTGATAATGGTAATAATGATGATGTATTCATTCCAAAGAATATTGTTCTGCTTCTGAAAGCTGTGCCTGTGTGTTGCACGGGTTTCACGCGATGCATGGCCTCTTCTACCGAAAGGGGTCTTGGACAGTGCTCGGTAGATGGGCTACAAAGCTCAGCGAAGATAAATATACAACAAAACTTTGTTCAACAAAATATCTTGCAGATGAATGTGCCCCCTGTTATTCGAAATATAGAAACGTGTTTCATAGGACCCACATGACTTTTCATTTTCCAACTATATATGTCGGCAGATTTTTGTGTGTGTGTGCTTTTGGAGATCCAACATCCAGAGTACTAGATACCACGCTTCCCCTTTTTCCAATAATACAAGAGCAGATCTGAGTATTACAGCACTGCAAGGCAAGAGTAGCGATTATATAGTAGCATTTTAGCATTTTGTCTTTGGGACGGTCAGATTTGACAATTCCTCTTTGGACCATGATGGTGTGAGGGTGTTACTAACATTGAGGTAATACACAGCAACGAGCGGCACACCACCATGCTTAGGCACAATATCCAAATCACTCCTTCCGAATACCAATGCTATCTATTGCAAGGAAAATAAATATTGAGAAAATCTATTGAAGAAACTATTTCTCTTTGCCTAACTGAAAGTAATTCAATACCTATTAGCACATTACTGCCCACGCTTACAGGCATCTCAACATCAAAAAGCCGCACGATGAGACGCTCATGACGCTATCGGTGCAACTCAGAAGGCTAGCTGATGGGGAATTGACACACGGGGATAAACAAATTACAGATCTAACAACCTGAGATAAAAAAAATAATTCATCTACCCCTTTATATATTTATAAAATGCAAAAACAGAAATCTAACCCCCTGTGACCCACACCCACCAAAATAAAAGAAGAAACCCAAGGGCTGAAAAACCCAACGCATCAACCCCAAATCAAGTCCAAAATATAACAACCGACTCCACCCCAAGTGAGTGCTTCTACTACACTTCTCAACCATCCAATTCCAATATATCTGTACCAATTCCCACAGCTATTATTTCCTTCTCCTTCGACGCCATCACCCATACGAATGTACGTTCTTACATTGCAGAGATTCCAGAACTTCCACCACTTAATGCTCTGGCAAGGAGAAATGCGCAGAAGGTTCTTAGTGAGCGGACCAGTAGGTCCATTAATATACTTGTATTCCCAAGGCGACCATCTTTGCCTGGAATCACTTGGGTCCATGGTTTTGTCGCCCCAGGCACCAAGATACATCAGCCAGTCTCCATACTTTAGCTCTCTGAATGGATGAGAACCATTTGCTGCAACAGCTGAAGTGCCGTCCCAGGTGTATGCCAAGAAATTCAACGAGGGATCCCATAAAGGTCCTCTGTCGGTGAAATCCGATAAAATTGAGTACGGCAGATCATGCGAGTGCTGGCCAACAGAAGCATAATTGGCATGAGTGCCACGGGCCGAGAAAATAATTGGCCTTTTAGGATATTCGTTATGTTTCTCCAAATTCTCATACAGATACACGTTACCACCACTATGGGCACTCATCCAAACAATAATAGGTTTACCGTTGTAGAAACGCACCAAGCTGTGTTCCCAATCACCCACATGGTTGCCGTATGGCCCACACCCCATGACAAATGGCCCCAGGTTGAAAGAGTAAAAGTAGAACCAATATGCATCCACCCATCCGTTACCTTTATCAACAACCAGGAGAGTGACAGGAGCGTCTTTTATCTCTCCATTATAGTATTTGGGTTTGTTTTTCCTCCCAGTGAGCCAATCTGGATCATGGGTGTAATCTTCATTTGCAGTCAGGAATATGATATCATCCTCTGGGCTGAGCTTCTGTAGAGCCCCGAGATCCTTGATGTTTAATGGAGACTCCCCACCGGGTACCACAGTCCCATTTCTGAACTCTGCATGGAGGTGCGTAACAAACTCGCGTGGATCATATGGAAGATATCTCTCTTCTGAATACAGATGAACAGCAGGCGCATAATCAATCACATAGTGCGGGATTTCTCCTCTCTTGAGGGTCTTTTCGTGTGCCTCTGGGTGGCTTGCCAGAGGAGGATAGTCCTTAAACATGGAGCCTGTCTTCAGCACGTTATCTATTACCAGGCTACCATCTTCACTGTAGCTGAATGCTAATGGCTTTATTGGCTGTTTGGGTTCTATGGGAATACCTAACGAAGGTACCACAAATAGGTGTAATACAAGAGCAACGATAGCCAAACCCATAGAGGGATACGACTTTATCCTACCTGGAGAAAATGCAGATGTCCTCATTGTGATTAATCTGTGTTGTTATAGTATAAATTCCATTAAGGATAATGCATCTATATGTTAACCCGCTGATCCGGAAGAGAAAAGGATCGATGTATGGTGTAGATATATAGATATATATAGGTGAGGTATGACTGGCAAAAAAGCAACTCTCGAGTATCCCACTGTGTCTATTCAAAGTGAACGCTTGTTCGTATCAAGTGAATATCTGTGTAGAGACCGCTAAAATCCCTGGCTCTCTTTGCGTTATATACGGAAATCACAGTTATATGTATAATGCTCGTTACTGCCCTTCCGCCACTATCCGTATCTAGCGCCTTTATATGCGATGCTTGCCTGCATTACTTAGTGTCGTATACTCGTAGTCCGGGGGAGGGAGACACATCATGTATGCATTTTCTGTTAAGCGATGAGTTTCCGAAGCTTCCAGGCATGCAAATTGAGCCTGACACGGCAGACTTAGCTGCGTGAGAAATGAGAGATGGCATTGCATGCAGCGCAGAGGCGGGTCAGCTACTGGCGGGCTATCGTTTGTGTGGGGAGCAGGCAAAAGGAGTGGATAGGGGGAGGAAACTGGGTTGGTCTGACTGGATTTGACCAGATATGGGAAAGCAGATGTGGGAACGACGACATGGCCTAATAGAACTACGGCCTAATAGAAATAGGTTATGGCCCTGAAGCAGCCCGAGGGTTCTATAATTTGCTCATGGAAAGTCCAATACGATTGGGCAGATATTAACGGTAATGGAGAAATGGGAGCAACACTATGGGACAGAGTTATCCACTGCGGCGGTATAAAGCGTTACTAAGCCTTGGAGAGTGAGGGGAGCTGTTACGAACCATAACATTTTTATCTTTGTGCAGCTATTTTTGCCAAGACACAACCGAGTGTTCAGGAAGCTCTTTGACTGTAGCCATCCCGTAAGTGAACCGTTTTTAGTGTATGTTCCTTGATGGTGAGCGTCATCGTACATCCTCTCTCATATGGCCTATTGTTACTCCTATTTGCTAGTCAAACACCAGTCCAGAAAGGAAAGCAGTAGCGCAGATGGGCTAGGGACAGGAATGGATATTATTGCACGCTGCACGCTGCCTAGGCTGCCTGCTACACGTTCCCCTTCGCCCGTTGCAGGTTGCACAGGAGGAAACCTGCCAACTAAAGTCACAATACAGCAGGTTGCTGTCGTTCGGCTTTTACCAAACGACTAGGTTAACTCCGAGAACGGAAGCTAACGGCCAACACTGGGAAAACCCCCATTTAGCGTTCTTAATAGTCTTGAAGTATATACAATTATAATACACATCCATACTTGTATATTCCGTAATCATCAAGCGGTAAACTCCTGTAACTCCTGTAACACCTGGCTGTATATGGGTGGGGATCCTGCTTCTCTGCTTCTCTGCGCTCTCCTCTCCCGCCTTGATTAAACTGATACCGAATGTGGCTTAAGCACCCTGGTTCACGTGAAGAAGACGTATGCAGATATACCTAAAGGGAAGCGTGCTCATCGATGGCGGTGCTAGCGGCGCTATCTTATTTGAGCTCCGATTCCCCTTATTCGCTTGGGCTATACAATACCTTCCCTGTGTGTAATTTAAGCCGTTAGAATTTCTCTTTATTTGTGAAGGGTCCCTTAGAATTCTTTGGTTAGCTTGCGTGGCGGTCAATTGCATGCACACACCAAATTGGCTTTTGATACAACTGGTGAAATTTGCAGGGTGCAGCAGCATCTACTAAGTTTAGAGTGCTAAAAGCGTTAGTTGTATCGATACCTTTAGAGGTGGAATATACATTATTGCCTTGTAGATAGGCACCTTCACTTTAGAAACCGGAGCAGAGATAGCGTCCCTTCATTTCACCACTGGCTGTACCGCAGTTGGTAGTATTAAAATCCACCTGAATCCTCTTGCCGCACATTGGAGTCACAAAAGTTTCTTACAAATCAAACAAAACCACAACATTTCATATACACACGAACACATTTGTACACGATGACGATATCAAGACGTTCATCCAACATGGCAATCCCCACAATTGCAGAGGATGGTGGGAAGTTGGTGGATGACTCTCTCAATGTTGTGGATACCCTTCTTGCTAACCAGGCTCAAGCGATAACATACATGGCAAAACAATACAAGGAGTCTGAGTGGACCAGGCAGCAGTTTAAAAAATCAATAGCAACTCTAAATGATTCTCTTAATAGCGGTGGGAAAGTTATCATTTCAGGAATGGGGAAATCTTACAAGATAGCGGCCAAGGCTGTGGCCACTCTTAATTCGTTGTCAATCCATTCAGCCCTTCTCCATCCGTCTGATGCTCTACATGGTGATTTGGGCTTGATAAGACAGGATCACGGAGATTGTATCATTGCTATTTCATCAAGCGGGAACTCTCCGGAACTTTTGGAGATGGTGGAGCATGTGCCGTTTGAGGTGCCAATTATTTTGTTGACATCCTCGAGGAAGAGTGCTCTCTCCGCGTGTAGTAGGATCCAGAGTTTGTTGTATGCGGAGCTGCCCAGTGAGCTCTCTGAAATCAATATATATGGTCTTGCTGCCCCAACTATATCCACAACGCTGGCACTGGCACTGATGGATAGTGTTTCCATTGCCTTGTCTGAGCTTCAGGTATGTGATCTTGCTGTTAGGCAAAAAAGTTTCGGAGTTCGTCACCCTGGTGGCGCCATTGGCAAGTCGTATAGCACATCACGGCTATCATCGAGACGCAGCTCTGGCAACACGGACTTCTCATATAGAGGAAGCATCTCTCCCACTGAAGCCAGCAGCGATGTTGACAGCAGCGAATTTGATAGTGAGCTAACTGTTGCGATTGCCAAATCGTCTCGTCTAACGAGTAAGAGCTCGTCGATATCAGAGGAGTCATCTGATGAGCAGGACTCTGACTTCATCGCTAGACTAAATGCTTCCAATTCAGTTGCCAGGGTGAGCAAGCTGCCTTCAGATGAGTTGGGTCTTTTGCGGCTCACTGCGGTGAACGATTTTATAGTGGTTGATGGTGTGCACGCCATTGAGAGCAAAGAAGTGGCTCGGTTGGTCACCGTCAGGGATGGCAAAGAGGACTGGAGCCAATTACAGTGGGAGATATCGAGGGCGTTGAAGAGGATATAATGATTGCTGATCTATATATTCAATGTGGCTCTCATGGAGTATAATGTATTATGGTTCTTCCATGAGTGGTACCACTAAGGACTATGGAAATATTAATTTTTGTTTTGTGGCTGAGTTTTTTTCTTTTGATTAATGACATTAAAATGGTTTATTGCAAATATACTTGGCGTAGGTATCAGTGTGCATCACCGTTGTGCATGGTCAATCCACAAATGCGGGTGGTGTGGGGTAAACGGCACCATGTCAATCTGTTCCCCGGGAATAATGATGATCACCGATTTGTTGTTTTCCTATTCATGTCAATTATAATCTACACGACGATGATACTGCCTAAATATTATTACAGTGATTACACTGCTTCTACAACAGTACTACAACGATAATATCACAATGATACTACTACGATAACACCATTTACGACAATATTACAATGATAATATAGCAGTGACAACACTACAATGACATTTCTAGAATATTAAAACCGCAAAACCAGAATAATAACAGCATATTGATGACATTTATAGTCACTACAACAAAATATGATTATATCAAATCGTTGTCGGTTTCTATTACTTACCATAACCCTTCCCTTGTAATACCCATTATACCGCTACACAAACGCTGGGCAAGGTGAACACATAGCCGCCGACACAAGGGGTGCAGGCTCTAACACCCAGGCGGCTTGTTCTTTTGGGCTTGTATGCGCGTTCTTATGTATGCATGTGTTGTTGTGTATTTGTCTTATGTATGTGTGCTCATCTCACATCTCTCATCTCACATTTTGTGCATACAAGGTGATGTGGAGGTGGAATACCCGCTATAACGCCATAACTTGTCTAGAGACAAGGGTTGTATAGAAATTTGCGTCATAAACTTTGATAGAGTGTAATTGTATTTGTTTATATGCTGTATGTCAGGATTGTCGCGATTCCATGAATATTTATCCTTGTTGACTCCGCATAGAGTATTGCCATGCTGAAGAAAGGCAGGTCGGCAGAAGAACGGGAGGCTGAAAGGACAGGCAATAGAGTGGTGAATGGGACTTACATATTACGGGAAGATCTTAATGACTTTGGAGGTGGAGGTGTTGATAACAGTGGCAATGGTAGTGTGGCTGTTGTCCCCGGGATTCCGGGAAAAAGGGCCATGAAACGGTTACTGCAACAACATTACGATGACGACGAAGGTGATTATCATCCTAGTCACTATACAAGTCACAACATTGGCCCCCACACAAGTCACCATAGTGGTACCCACATAGGTCATACCAACATTATTCACAGCAATGCATATACTGGCAACTATGGAAACACAATCAGCAATGTTCCTATAAGTACTTTGGAAGAGGATGGCGATCTCTTTACCGCTGGGAAAGGCAATGTTGGGGGTTCAGTGATGGCTAATTTTGAAGAGTGGATTACACTCGCCACAAACAACAAGATAAACAGTACAAACAGTTGGAACTTTGCCTTGATTGACTATTTTCATGATATGAATGTCTTGAAAGAAGGCAACAATATCAACTTCCAAAAAGCCAGTACCACTCTAGATGGTTGTGTAAAGATTTATTCCAGCAGGGTGGATTCAATAGCCACAGAAACAGGGAAACTTCTCACAGGTTTGGCCTCTGGAAAGACGCAAGAGATGCAGCAAGGGGAGGATGCACAACAAACAGATGTAGTAAACAATGATGCACAGCAGCATGTATCTCAAAACATGGCCCATGGAGACGTTGAGTCCTTAGAAAAAGTTCAAGATGATGTCAAAAAATCCATAAAGAGGAAAAACAAGGCAACAGAATCAACTCTTGTCAACTTTTCTACCTTAAGGGTGAAGAAGTTGGAGCAAGAATTGGCAATAGACCCTCTATTTAAAAAGGCGCTTGCTGATTTTGATGAAGGGGGAGCAAAGTCTTTACTTCTGCACGCCTTGAGGACAGATGTGCAAGGTCGCGTTGTATTTGATGCCACAACACAAACCCAACACGACCAAACTGTGGGAGAAGAAGTTGATCAAGAGGATCACTACACCAAGGATTATATAGATGACGAAGACGTTGATGGTGTGTCACAGCATTCTATTCACCTCCGTCCTCCTGGGTCAAATGAAAAGGATGAACAAACATCTATAGAAATAGAAAACAATCTAAAGCGTTTGATCTATGACGAATCACCCAATGAGCTCAATGGCTTTGAGGTTTGTCCGTCTCTGAAACGGTTGAGGAGTGTTATTGATAATACCCAAAATGCCAAACAACTGCTTGCTGAAGTTGAGGGTGAAAAGAACGACTTGAAAGAGTTTGTAATCAAAACGGAAAAGAAAGAAGATGTAATGGATTTAGATATTCCCATGGCTGAGGACGATTTCATAGATAATTTTCAGGAGAATGGAGAAAACATTTTTGGTGGAGGTGACTTTAGCGGCGATGATCATGGTGTGGAGGAGGTTGAGGCCGACAAAATTATACACGATATCAACCCCGATATTACCAATACGCCTCAAATCGATGTCTCACCGACTCCAGAGGGTAGAGAAGATGATGAGGATATCTCTTCGGGTAGTGTATTGGATACAGATCTTATGGCTTACTTTGACGAGAACCTCAAAAACACTTGGGCCGGTCCCGAACACTGGAAAGTGAGTGCCTTAAAGAAGAGGGCGAGAGAAGAGAGTCCCAAGATATCTGGTCCCGGCAGCTCTAGTGGAGAGTCTCCCGACATTGGTGATGCCACTGCCCCCACCAAACGTAAAGCCAGAAATGATAAAGGAGAGTTCAGCATAGATTTCTTAGGAGACGATGTTGACGAGAAGGCACTGTTTGCGAGGTCTAGAGCATCCATTAATATGCCGCAGGCTAAGGGGAAGATAGCGGCAACAAAGAGCAAGTTCAAAGCCAAAGGGAAATCGGGCGGGAAAAAGAAACACAGTGTGGAGACAGTGGCGATTGCCAGGTTAAATGCCGACAATATAGGAGAAGGCAACAGCGAGGAGAAGAACATTTTGCCCATTGATACCCATTTTTCATCACATAATCTGATCAGTTTCTTCTTAAAGCCCAGAATGCAGCATAGACTGTTTAGGAGACAAAGAACGGCTGTGGCTCTGCCCAGCACGTATGCTGGTAGCGGGAGAGGAGAAGGGGGAGAAGAAGGAGAAGAAAAGGATTCCCGTTTGGTTGAATCACCTATTGTTGCGGATGAGAACTTTTGGGCTGGAAACTATACAGAGGAGAACGATATCACTGGAGTAGATGGGTTCTTTGATGCTAATGTTAATATGGGAGTTCTGGATGATGATGACGATGGAGACGTTGAGGGGGAAGACAACCGGTTGTTAATGCCAACTCTGACTCGATTACCAGTTAAAGAAGAGGGTCCACTTGGATTTGGCACACACTTGGTGACAAGTGGCGGGAGAACCAGAGGGGGGTACCTCAACTACAGCCGATCAGCCAAGAGAGTTGACGTGAAGTATCTGAAAGATAATTTGTGGGGGGCCATAGTTGGAGTTAAGAAGGAGCAGAGTGCAGGAGCAGATGAGGCTAACAAGAGATTTACAGAGATCATAGAGGATATTGCAGAAAAGTACAATGCGGAGAGTAAAAAAGATTTATCAACCTCATTTTGCTTTATTTGTTTGTTGCACTTGGCAAATGAGCATGGGCTCAACATCGAAGAGAATGAAGACTTTTCTGATTTGACTATTAAGGGGTTTACAGGACAGGATTGAGACAAACGTTGGGTAATTGTATAATAGATTACATTGTTAGTTCGATTTTTAGTTAGAACAAGTCATGGGAAGGGATTGCATTGTAAATGAGATACACTAAATAGAAAGTCAATGCTATAAAACAAATGAGAAGTTGGTAGCCGTGTGCTGGACAAAACAATTAGAAAATATAAAAGCTCAGTATGGGTGCGCGAGAATCCATCAACACTAAGCGCCTAGTGGTGACCACTATTTAGTTGTTAACTCCATAGCTAATGCCTACATAGCTAATGCTTACGTAGTTAGGACCCACATACATAAGCTCACATAGTTAAGCCCACGTAGCTGAACTTGTCGCAAAGTTGGCTTGTCACAAGGCGAGCTGCAGATTCCCAATAGAGCAAAGAGGGTCTTTTGTAATAGGTTAAGAACATGGATGGTGATTGATAAGACAAAATCACATAATCCACATAACAAAGCAAATCTTTCGAGAAGATTCTACCTTGCTGTTTAAAGTTTCGGCTGTAGCACGATGATTTTGGTCTGCATAATATCCGCATAGTACCAAGCATCGTTAGCCCAAAAGATGCCTCTTTCATCTAGCTCGCCGGTTATTCCGAGTCTAACTTTGACTTAAGCTTATCTAACTGCATGAGAAGATAGCCAGAAAAAGGCGCTAAAATTTGATACCAACTATTACAAAATTATAAAATTCTATTTGTTGAGTTTTCCAGCAATAAAAGCATCAAACTTCTCTCTTGAACCTATTGAACCTATTGTTTCTCTTTATCGTATGCGAGTGGATAATGCAAATGCACAAGTTTGTGGTCAAGTTAATTAAGTTTTAGATTTGTGTTTTATTGACTCCCAGCATATCCACTTCTCTTGGATCCCCAGAAATAACATAAATAGACCACCCCCTTCCCCCATCCTCGATTCAAGCCAATGTTTACATTTTTCTTTTCTCAAGCTTTTACTGTTTCTCTTTTTCACAACTAACTATACTTGCAAAGCACTTTGAAGGCTTGGTTGGTGGGACACCCAAGTTGGACAGGAGTTGCTGCTCTCTGACTTGGTAAAACACTTTGAAGACTTGGCTGGTGGGACATCCTAGTTGGACAGGAGTTAGACAGCAGTTGCAGAGGTTTCCTACGAAGACTTGGTTGGTCGGACACCCAAGTTGGACAGGACTTGGACAGGACTTGCAGAGGTTTCCTACGAAGACTTTGGTTGGTGGGACATCCTAGTTGGAAAAGAGTTGCCTCCCTGTTACTGAGTATAGTACTTTGAACGTTGAAGGTTGATAATCGTAAGTACTTTTCACGAGTATTTTCTGAAGACTGCAGAAGCTTCCTAAGACTTGGTTGGTGGGACATCCGAGTTGGACTGGGTTTATGCGCTGCTTGGTCAAGGACTAAGTTACTTTCATTCTACTACTCTTTCCTTATTAGCCGGGGAGACAGAGCCCTATGATTCAGCGGATATGTTCGTGGCTGGTTCTGATGGGCACCTTAGTTATACGGCCACAAACAGCAGGTCATCACAAGGCCACAAAAAACATTGCCATCAGCCACCACAAGGCTCCCCCACCTCACCGAGACTACTGTTGACCTTGAAGAAGTTGTTGCCTTTTTATGTGACCTTGGAGATCTCTAACACTCAGTGGGTTATTCTTAACCTACTACTACCTTACCATGAATTATTCTGATGACGGCAAGGGACAACGACTTGATAGGTTTTGTTGTTTATTACTTTTCTACTATTTTTTTCTATTTTTTTCTATTTTTGTCTTTGCATTGCTGTTTCATTCTTGTATAGTTTTTATAGTTTTTATAGTTTGTATACTTTATTTATTGGGGTTGTGAACAAACCCCCTCTTGTTTTCTTCAGCGGTCCTGAGATGGTGGGATACCCAGCAGAGTGCTTTTGTGTTCGGGCTCCATAGTTAAGGTGCTATAGTTAAGGTGCTATAGTTAAGGTGCTATAGTTAAGGTGCTATAGTTAAGGTGCTATAGTTAAGGTGCTATAGTTAAGGTGCCATAGTTAAGGTGCCATAGTTGAGGTGCCATACTTAGACCCACATAATTCAGCGCCCACATCCTTGGGGTGCCACATAAGTAGTATTCATAGTTAGTGCCTACATCGCTGGCGCTCACTTAGTTAGAAACCTTTGCTTATCGCCCTGTACCCATGCACACTTAGTAGTGCATCACCCTATAGCTTACCCCCCTCCCAGGGCGTAGTGCATAGTGTTTGCTAGAACGTCAGAGGCGTCGTGTGCACCCCACCAAAATCATCCAATTTGCTCACCCCGAATAGCTGCTAAAGCCCGTGGCGCTCCCGCCATCATCGCGTAATACTGCGGAGGACAGGCATTGAGAGAGTCGCTCGGCTTGCGGGCATCTAAGGAGCGCAGTAGACACTAGAGGCAGTGGCAGCAAGAGCGGGAGAGAGAGTGTGTGTGAGGTGAGATCTGTGAAGATGTGTTGGCCACAGGTGTGAGAGAGATATAATGGCTAAGATACTCGTTCGGCTCTTCGCAGGTTTAGAGCAAAAAGCTGATTTATTCTTTGAGTTGTCATCAAGTTCATCTAGGTTGTTTCCGCCTTATCTGTGACCGTGTGCTCTGCTTGATACTTGCAGTGGCAATCATCACGAGAGAGGGTGCCAAGCCATACTCTTTTTCAACTATTTAGTGAAGTATCTACCATACATATGATAGATATATATACATAGGTGTATATCTGTGACCCAAAACAAGAACATACTCCAGCCACACACACCAGTCACCTATATCCATACACAGCATGCTCAAAGCAACAACGTCATCTGCCATGTTGGCGCTCAAGGCATCCGCCCCAATGTCAATATCCCATATAACCCCAGCAATGATGTCAATACTGCCAAGAACAGTATTTAGAGCACTTCATACTCACCAGAGTAGAGTTCCTCTACTACTCACCACGAGGCACTCTAAGTTTCTGCCTCAGCAAAGCACCAAGAGGTTGGCTTCCTCCTCTTCTTCCTCCTCGCTTCTGGCCGCGAGGGAGCTAGCGGCTAACCGTAACCTCGGAGACCCTCGTGTTCAAGCTGACTTTTACGATGCGCTGCTGAGGTCCAACTACCCTCACATCGTTGTGTCAAGATACGAGACCCCCGGTATTGCTTCATCCCCCGCATGTGCACAGCTCTATGTGAACGCCCTCATGAGGCTGGGTGAAGCTGCAAAGGCTGAGGCTGTTTCCAAGTCCCTTGCCGCCGAACAAGGAATCGCTTTGCAGGGAGGTAATGGTGGTGGTATCGGTTCCTCTTTCCCAGGTTCGTATGGCACTCGCCAGGAACCCATCCATGTAGTTGTTACTGAAGGGCCATGGATAGCTATTTCCAAATGGATCAAGTGGCTTATTCCAGTTGGTCTTTGTACATATGCAGTTTACCAGCTCTTCAACTACTTTGTCGAGAACGGAAGTATTCTCAAAGGATCTGGGGTGGATGACAAATCTGTAGATGTCTCCGAGTCCACTGTCAAGTTTTCGGACGTTTGCGGTGTGGACGAGGCTCGTGCAGAACTAGAGGAGATTGTCGAGTTCCTCAAGGATCCAAGCAAGTTCACTGGGCTTGGCGGTAAGCTCCCCAAGGGTGTTCTTCTCACCGGTCCTCCAGGTACTGGTAAAACCTTGCTGGCACGTGCCACAGCTGGTGAAGCCGGTGTGCCATTCTTCTTCATGTCAGGCAGTGAATTCGATGAGCTCTATGTTGGTGTTGGAGCCAAGCGTGTCAGAGAGCTTTTCAGCCAGGCACGTGGAAGAGCGCCGGCAATTATCTTCATCGACGAGCTCGACGCTATTGGAGGAAAGAGAAACCCTAAGGACCAGGCATATGCCAAGCAAACACTTAACCAGTTGCTTGTGGAGCTCGATGGATTCTCTCAGACTGAAGGTATTATTATCATTGGAGCTACAAACTTCCCAGAGAGCCTGGACAAGGCACTTACCCGTCCTGGCCGTTTCGATAAAGTTGTCAACGTTGACCTGCCCGATGTCAGAGGGAGAATCGACATCCTTCGCCACCACATGAAGAATGTGGAAACCGCCAAGGATGTTGACCCAAGCATTATTGCACGTGGTACTCCCGGTTTGTCAGGTGCTGAGTTGATGAACCTCGTGAACCAGGCCGCTGTGCACGCATCTCAGCAGAATGCATTGGCTGTTAACATGTCTCACTTTGAATGGGCCAAAGACAAGGTGTTAATGGGGGCTGCTCGTAAGACGATGGTTCAAACCGAGGAGGCACGCAGAACAACCGCTTACCATGAGGCTGGCCACGCCATTGCTGCCATGTTCACCCCGGGCGCTACCTCTCTCTACAAAGCGACAATTCTGCCCAGAGGAAGGGCCCTTGGTGTCACGTTCCAGCTCCCTGAAATGGACAAGCATGACATCACCCGCAAGGAGTGTTTTGCAAGATTGGATGTTGCGATGGGAGGAAAAGTTGCTGAGAGTATGATTTATGGCGCTGACAACACTACCAGTGGGTGTTCTTCTGATCTCGCCAACGCCACAGGAACTGCAAGGGCAATGGTGACCCAGTACGGTATGAGCGACAAGATTGGTCCTATCAGACTGGCAGATGAGTGGGAATCTTGGTCATCAAAGATCAGAGATCTGGCTGACCAAGAGGTTCGTAACATGCTCATTGATAGCGAGCAGAGAACAAGGAGGTTGCTTGAGGACAAGGGAGTGGAGCTCAAGAGATTGGCTGAAGGATTGCTCGAGTATGAGACTCTTTCAAAGGATGAGATGGAGAAGGTTGTCAGAGGAGAGCCCATTGAGAAGTCAAAGGTTTCATCCAACACGGTGATCAAGTCACCTCCAACAAAGGAAGAGAGAAAGGTTGGTGACAAGGAGAAGGGTGTGCCGGTTGTAGTGAAAGCATAAGTACAAGAATATATATCACTTTTTGCTGATACTTTCGGTGGATGTTGTGAATAGAAAAAAATACAATAGTACAAATCATCCAAGTTGCCATTTGCAAAAATGCCTAATAATAATATTTTAAAAATTTCAGTTACCCATGTGATCTTTACAGATATCGGTCGGAATCGGAGCAAAGACAAACCCCGAAGCCACCCCGAGGCAACCCCCGAAGGAGGCAACCCCGAGGAAGGCAACCCCGAGGAATCCCCAAAGATGACAGCAAGGAGTGCCTTACCAAGAAGCAACGACCAAGCAGGAAAAACACTTTCTGATCAGACAAATGGCTGGAATCGGAGCATATTTACTTGCTTCTTGAATCAAGTCATGAAAGGTCATTGCGATGTAGTGCGAGGTAGTGCGAGGTAGTGCGATGTAGTGCGATGTACTTCAATATCCTGTTGTCTCTTGCTCTTTACTGCGGGATACTGCCAGAGGTGCATTTTCTGTACGGGAGGCACCATCGGAGAGTCGTTTGAGAATAACCACATAGGAGATGCGCCCTATTATTATGTTAGCATGTGGAACGCACACTCTCCTCAGAAGTATATTGGAGATAACATTAGAGAGCCACCCTACAAACTGGATCCATTCTAGACACTGAGCCCAACACGAATCTATATGGTTGTATCAATCGATTAACCCATTATATGAGGGGAATCGGTGACTCATGGGAGATATGGAGTATCGGAACCCCTCATGGCCACCTAGAGTTTACCCGAAGTTTATCCACGGATAACCCCCCAGTACCCACGCTGCCTGCCTCTCCTGTTCTTTGTCGCTGTAGAGAAGGTCGTGTGGAGAGTGCAGGCCAGGGGAGAAGCGAGGGAGGGAGGGGTGAGCCGAGGCCTACACCAGACGTTACTACGTAAATGAGCACTAGGTGGACAAATACCAAGTGAACACTAAGTGAACACTGACATGTCATCCTGTGGCTGTCAACTTCCACATTTGATAAGATCCATCTGCAGTATGGTGCCTACAATAGATAAGGTGACTGGCTGTATAGGCTGTATATGCCGTGTGTCTGCAGTTTAGCTGCCGTCTAAAGGCGTGCTTAGCGTAGCTAACCGTTTAGTGTGCCGCATCGGGTACCCGAGCGTTGCACCCGTATTTGTACGAGAGTCACACAGTACGGGAGTAAGGCATGGAGGAGGGTCCCTGCAACACTGTAGGGATACGGGAATGGATACTAAGTTTGTTGAGAGAGCGTTGGCGAGTGTTCAGATATTGCCATTTCCATTGGATGAGGTCAGAAAAATCCTACCAACACCTTCCGACGGGTTGGCTGAACCAGTTTCAAGCGTATTATTCACTTTACTTTTTACACGGCGTTTTTGTGCTGAGAGAGATCAGTGAAAATGTAATTCTCAGTTGCTATGCATACAGAGGCTTCTAGACATATGTTCCTTAATCGCTATGTAGCTTATGTAGATGACCATATAAAATTGGAAACATACAGTTATAATAGCTGTCTCCCACTAGAAACATGGAAACGCCTCAAAATGGATAATAACTTGCGCGCTTGTGTACTGCGTTTGGGCGCTGCGTCTAGCTGACCCGACGTACAGAAACTACAGATGCGCTGCTGGCGCCCAATTGCCTTGAGTGCCAACCTCCGTAGTATTCTCTTCCACCGTTCCTCCCCTTCTCTTCCCCCCTCTTATCCTTCCACTTTTCCCGTTCGCTTCTTCTCCTTCTACCCCTCTGCTGTAAGTAGCATCCGCCTCTCCATGGACCCCTGCTTCATCACTAGGCACAAATCCCAACTCCCCGTCGGATAAGCGCTTCTCCTCCTATTACTCACTTCTGTTTTGATACACAGCCTAATCAAAATAAAGAGAGGGGAGGCACCCGTATGCACGGCAACTTCACCGTAGCTGCGCGTGATGAGGCTTCTCGTGCATCATGCATAGTCACACAGCCGGAAGAGAGCATAGGCCCGTTGGGGTGTTAGGTGTCAACCGTATCTTTCCTTTTTGAATGATTCATCTGAAAAACCAGGCAGGAGTCTGTTTTAGGAATATTTCAGCTAAATGGAATGGGCTGACCGTGGAACTGTAAACAATGGACATAACGTAAACTCCCGGGAAGAACCACAGTGTTTGGTGATTGAGTTGAAAATAGCCTCGAGGTCATATTCGTTGGAATGACATTTCTTTTCCACATAGGGACTTATCCCGTTCCAACGAAAACCTACCTTCAGGGGTTTGGTTATCGGGACAGTATTCGGCTTGCTAGATATATAAATAGAAGGTAGCATTACTTTACCAAGTTGGTGATTGATCTCTTTTACAAGTTCATTAATCATATCGAACTAAGTTTTTTATATAATTTTCATAGAATACAATGTTAACTATGAGAACAATCCCAACATTGGGAAGAGACCTATCGAGGCCATCTTACCTCCTAATGTTACCAAAAGCAATCAGACACCTTTCCATTATTGCCAAGCAAGGCACCGTCGCAATGAAGGCGGAAGCCATGGAGGCCATTGAAATTGAAACTCCTGGAGACGTTTCTCTCCAGCCAAAGGATGAGACTCTTGTTCCTGATCGCTTTAATGATTCAAGATTCGTTACACCTCCAGCATTTCCTCATCCTCTTTACGGTGCCAGAGAAATGGATAACGTTAAGTTTGAACACAGACCTGTTAAGAATGTACGGGATGCTATTGCTTACAGCATCATGAAGAGTCTTCGTGTATGCTTTGATCTATTCAGTGGTTACAAACATACACCAGAACCTACGGAGCAGGCCCTTGGAAAAGAAATGATGCACAACCTCAGTGTTCCATATAAGATGACCCCAGAGAAGTGGCTTACGAGGTTTATATTTCTTGAGAGCATCGCAGGGGTTCCCGGATCTGTTGCTGGTTTCTTGAGGCATCTACATTCTCTTCGTTTGCTGAGAAGAGATAGAGCATTCATAGAGACACTTCTTGAAGAAGCTTATAACGAGCGCATGCATTTGTTAACTTTCCTTCAGATTGGAAAGCCCGGGTTATTCACCAGATCATTGTTATATGTCGGCCAAGGAGTATTCTGCAACGCATTTTTCTTTGCTTACCTCATTTCTCCTCTCACATGTCACAGATTTGTGGGGTACTTGGAAGAAGAAGCTGTGTTAACATACACCAGATGTCTCCGTGACATTGATCTTGGACTGTTGCCTGAATTTAACAAGTACAAAGTTCCGGATGTGGCAAAGCACTACTGGAAATTGGGAGATGATGCAACAATGAGGGATCTGATCAACTACATTAGGGCTGATGAGGCTAAGCACAGAGAAGTGAACCATACGTTTGCCAACCTCAAGCTTGATGGTGTAGACAGAAACCCTTTTGCCATGCAGATCAAAGGTGTTTCTATTCCTCAGCCATCGAAGGACTTGAAAAACCACAAGGGGGTTGGTTGGGAAAGGGAGGAGTTAATTTTATAAGACCACACCGGTCCAGGAATATAGCCTGATTGCTGGTCCGTCTTTCGCAAACATACATTTATTAGATTGAGGTTTAAAGATTGCTGAGTTATAACTACCGTCTTTGGGACAAGGACATATATTTGGATATGCTTAATATTATTACTATATCTATGTTGAATCACTACTATATTCATTCCCGGTATCCACAAAAGTAGAATCATCAAATTATACAAAAGCGCACACAAAGAGCTCGTTTGTATCTTGTTATACTCTGTTACGACCATTTATTTTAACTCGTTCCTACATATATTTACGTTACCGTGTTATCTTCACAGCACTCTGTCATCTCCACAAAGGTGAATAAACGAAGAGCCAAGCGCCAACCATCTCCACGGCTCTCGCATCATTGTATCATTATCCTAAATAAATTACATATCATCCCAAACTCTCAAGGGATTAATATCATCTCACTATATATAGATGTATACATACACACACAAGTAGTGTACTTAAACATCACTTAGGCAGCTCACTGTACTGCATTGGTCGAAACGTTTACGGTCTTATAGTCAAGCTCCCTACTGTTACAAAGTGATTCCCTAGAAGGAAGATAAAGGGAGACCCTTGTCTCTCGTATAAGGTAGCCCCTCTCTCATAGTTAAGCGCTCTCTTATATCAGCCATGTCAAAAAAAGCCGTCAGTAGCCAGAGGCGGTCAGGAACCGCTCCTATTTCAGAAGCCGCTCCTATGACACTTCACTCAGACGGGAGCTGTGGGTGCATGACAGCGCATCACAAAACTGTGCTGTGATCCCTCATGTCAATGCTTAAGAATGCTTCGTGCTGGTGCCCAATACTTGTTGCTGCCACTACCCTCCCTACAGCATGCTCGCAGCACCTAGGTACACTCGGTACTGCCACCACAGCCACTGCGGCCGCACTATTACCCCTACCATCACTTACACCATTAGAGAATCCCTTGTTACTTGACACGGTTGGCGTCACCTGTAGATCGCTGATCACAAAGGGGACGCCGTGCTTGAGAACAAACAAGCAGGTGGGAAAGGGACGAAACGGGTAGAAATTAATACAAGACAAGGAGATAGGTTGGGATCTACATCGTTTATATCTCTTTGTAAATAAATAATATTTATAAACCTTTTGTTGGCGGATATTAGCGTGATTTGATCTTTGTTGCATTATCTTTATCATCGCATCTTCTCACATTCTTTTCCCAATAGTATAACAGCGGCGCCTATCTATTATTGGTATTGTTTGAACTTGACACTAAAGGAGAGAATCAGGAGATTAAACCATCAAAAGTGGGTGGTTCGATATCCTAGAGAACGGGATAGTGCAAACTCTAGCAACAAGTCAAGAGTGCAGTTGCAAGGATCTGCTATATACATCGAGTCGCCTAATCCCCCATTAATAATACAGCCATGTCGGACGAGTTTGCCTCGAAGGAAGAGATTGACGCAATTTTTGCAAGGTTGCAGCGTAACCCAGCGAATAAACAGTGCTTTGATTGCACCAACAAAAACCCCACATGGACTTCGATCCCATTTGGTATCTTTTTGTGTCTTCAATGCAGTGCCAACCATAGAAACTTGGGAGTCCACATCTCATTTGTCAAGTCTTCTGTTTTGGATACCAAATGGACTTACAAGCAGCTGAGATCGATGAAATGCGGTGGTAACAACCTGTTCAAGGATTTCCTCATCAAGAACGGTGGCTCTGCCTACCTCAAGAGCGACCCCACAGAGAAGTACGACTCTTTGATCGCAAGCAACTACAAGGACAAGCTCGAGAAGAAAGTCATCCACGACGAACAAAAGTACCCCAACATTCTTGAGGGTGATGGCGCCGACTCTGGTGACTCAACCGAAGTGGAGAACGATAGTAAGGATGACTTCTTCTCCAACTGGGAGAAGCCTATCACCTCTGGAACAGGAACACCTTCCCCATTGGGGTCCCGTGCTGCTACTCCCCTTGGCGGAATCAGCGGCCTTGCAAGCAATGGCTCATCCGCTGCCTCCTCCAAACCCGGCACACCAGCAAATGGAGCTGCTGCCAAGCCACGGTTGGTGACCACTTCTTCCAAGCTGAAGCCTGGGATTGCGGGAAAGAAGACCAGCATCCTCAGTGGAGGTAGTGCTGCCAACAGAACTAAGGCACGTCTAGGTGTGAAGAAGGTGGCTGCTGACGATATTGACTTTGACGAGTTTGAAAAGAAGGCAAAGGAAGAGGAGGAGGACATGAAGGCTTTTGGGTACAACTCAAAGGCCTCTGCTGCCGGTGGTAGTGCCTCCAAGAGTGATGGTATGGATGGATTAGATAACTTCCTTCAGCCTCAGGCCAGAAAGACCAGTTTTGGTTCCACCCAGGCATCTTTGAATGTGTCTGCTCCCTCGAAGCCGGTGGAAAAAGTGACACAGCAGTTTTCAAAGCTTGGTTTCGGTATGGTGGCCGGCGATCCTGCTGCTGTAAGTAATAAATCTACAAAGAAGGCTATAAGTGGACCAACCTACACAGGCGAAGTTGAGACCAAGTTTGGTAAACAAAGGGGTATTTCATCGGATGAGTTCTTTGGCAGGAACAGCTACGACACAGAAGCTACACAGGAGGCCAGAACAAAGCTTCAGTCTTTCAATGGCGCCACTAGCATTTCGTCCTCTTCTTACTTCGGTGAGCCCGAGGATAACAGTGGTGGTCATCACCGTAGTGGATCTATCGGGGATGGTGATATCGAGCAGAAGATTATGGATTTTGCCGAAAAGTACGTGGGTGAGGATATAAATGCTTTGAAGGGTGCTCTTGAGACCGGTGCAGAGAAGTTGGGTGGATACCTGAGGGATTATCTGAGGAATTAAGGCAAATGCGGAGAGAAATGTGGGTATATATATATTCTTATTATGTCTGTTGGTGTAACTAATATACTTGTCATAACTGATATAAAGCTGCCTGCCAAGCGGAGTTGGCAGTTGCTGATAACTAGGGAAGATGTGATTTCAACAAAGCCAATTTAGTGTACACCGCAAGCCACAGTTGTGCATACAAATAACGGCATCTTTTCAATACATAACCAACACGGCTATCGTTTCTCGTAAATAGAGCTGGAAAATATTACTAACGCTACAATATTATTGTATGTTTGACCACTTTATTCCAACCCTCCAAATCCTCACGCCCAGCTTACCCTATTCGGGAAACAGCCTCATCGGCTGACGCACGTATGTCACTGTAGGTCACACCGAAGGTGGAGACGCCAACTAACAGTGGTGCCACACTGAGAGCGCCATTGATGGAGATTCTCATGAGAAAATATCAGCTCCAGTGCTTATATATATTGAGGGATTCAACTTGCTTTAGGAGAAAAACTGGGAGATTGTGTTTACCGCATTTAACTCTGTTATCGTATCATGTCGGAGTCAGTTGCTGTTGTTGGTGCAGGGCTAGTTGGGTCGTTGGCTGCATTGGCACTAGCCCATAAAGGCTACAAGGTTACTCTTTTTGAACTTAGGCAAGATCCAAGGTTCAACACCACTACGGAGAGAAACCTCAGATCTATCAATTTGGCTGTTTCAGATAGAGGGATCAGGGCTCTCAATTATGTGGATGGTGAAATGGCTGAGAGGATTCTTGCAAATATCATCCCTATGCATGGCCGCATGATCCACAGTCTTCAGGGCCACCAAGAGAGTCAGAATTACGGCCTCTTTGGCGAGGCAATCAACTCGATTGATAGAGGGTACCTGAATGAGATGCTTCTGGAAGAACTTGACAAGTTTTCAAGCTCGATATCAGACTCCACTCATGGTGTCATTGAAACCAAGTTTGGATACAAGCTGGTGGACCTTCGTGTGGATAGCGTGAGCAACCGTGTGACACTTGAGTTTGACGCCACTGGCAATGGTGAAAAGCCTTCAAGCACCGAAGTTTTCACATTTGACTTTGTAGTTGGTGCTGATGGTGCCCATTCAGCTGTACGCCATTACTTGCAAAAGATCACTAGAATGAACTTCAAGCAAGAGTTCATCGACAAGTGTTACGTAGAGCTTTCGATTCCTGCAGGTAAGAAGGGTGAATTCCAGTTGGATCCAAACCATCTCCATATATGGCCGAGAAAGGACTTTATGCTCATTGCTCTCCCCAACGGAGACAAGTCATTCACCTCAACGTTTTTCGGCCCCTGGGAGTTGTCCGAGAGATTGAATGGCACCAATGTTGTTGCATTCTTCGAGAAGCATTTCAGCGATGCAGTTGACTTAATTGGTGAAGACAAGTTGATATATGCTTTTGATCACCACCCCAGAGGGTCGCTTGTGCAGGTTACCTGTAGCCCCTACCACCATACTGACAAGGTTATCATTATTGGCGATGCTGCACATTCTATGGTGCCATTTTATGGACAGGGAATGAACTGTGGATTTGAGGATGTCAGAATTCTGATGGAGTTATTGGAAGAAAACAACCATGATAGAGTCAAAGCATTTGACAAATATACTTTAACTAGACATAAGGACTTGTTGGCTATCTTGAAGCTGGCACTTGACAACTATAACGAGATGTCTCAGAAGGTGACATCCTCTTTGTTCATTATGAGGAAGAAGATTGATGGTGTTCTCTGTAGACTGCTGGGTGATGCCTGGTTACCTCTTTACACCATGATATCGTTCAGGGGAGATATCTCGTATAGCGAGGCTATGTCGATCGAGAAAAAGCATCAGAAGATTCTCAAGAGAGTCCAGACGGGTATTATTGTTGTAGGCATAATTGGCCTGGTGAAGACAATCAGACTCGCAAAAACATTCGGCGTGTCATGGACAAGGAGCGCATAGGAGTTGCAGTCGTTTTAAATGATAATGATAATGACTATTTTGTATATATAAGAACCTATTATTTACCGTTCTGAGAAAGTATCTAAAGTTTGGCTAGTTGTCTTTCCGTCTTTGCCGATTGTCCACGTAAGGTTGTTGTGTTGCAGTACAATTTAGTGGTTGCTATTCTATGTAGATTTGGGATGGGAATTCTTCATCAAAGCAACTACACTACACCCAGACAAAGACATCCACAATTCATGCGTCATCATCCATGCACAACTCCATCCAACTCACATATTTATCCGATTATTGTCAAAGGTATTGTTTCCCCGCCTCCTTTAATACTTCCATTTATCCGCCAATGATAAGCCCACCTCATTCACTTTATCCCGCTTCGTATCAATTTGGTATTAGTCAAGGGTTCCTCCCCCACATTACCTTGATGCAGTTAGCCGCCCTTGTCCCATAATACGGACGGACATGTTTGTAGGGCAAGTGCATTTCCCTCTACTGGAGACCGCTACAACACGGATCGAACAGCAGCAGCCTTCCACCTCCTGCGCATACTGTGAGGTACGCCTTAAGGGCCGGTGACTTGATGGCCTACGTTATGCATGGGGTTGCCACTGTATGCGGATTTCCCCTTGCTGCTAACCTGTGTTAGACGCTGCTGCTCGCACCTCTGTGATCAGGGAAGAATGAGAAAGGAATATAGTATAGATAAAAAAGAGCCCAACTATCAGGTGCAATTATTGTGGTTGGCTCTGTTGCATCCACTTACTTTCCCCATCTGACGTCACGTTTTGCTTTTACCCTTTTTGTTGGCTGGAAGTAGTACTTCTGATAGACGCGTATAATTGGCCCCTCATATTAGGAAGCAGCTACCGTCTTTGTTGAGCATCAAACAGCTACACACTACCCCACAACAGAGGAGAGAAATCTTACCTGAACGGAATCCCTCCCGCGCTGTCATATTGAAGGATCACTTGTTGTATACGGTAATCAAGGCAAGCAACAGAGACCGTGGGACGATTCTGAATGTTTCTTGTGCAGATAGAATTAACCTAACTTGTCTGTATGTAACCTACATTGCGGTTTGTGTTTGCTGCGTGGATTTGTATATTTGCACGTCAAGCAACATATATTGACAGCCAGAGGTTAATCAAATATTAGAAATCACTAGTGCCATCAACACAAAGAGAGACAGCGGCCAAGTGCGCTTGTCTACGTCGGTCTTCCCCACAAAGTCTCCCATACGTCTGCTACTCCGTACGTTATCTCTGTACGTTAACCTCACACAATAACATTCCAATAGTGGCACTTACTCTGACAAGACACGATCATAAATACAGTCCATAAAGTATACCGATTCCAATGTTCCGTTTTGTGAGAAGAACGGCTATTGCTTCCCTCTGCTTTGCTGGAGGCTATGCCTCCTTTGTCAAAGCATGGCCAGATCAATTAGACTTGCCTAACACAAAGAAGATTGAAGAGCAGCATGCGGCAGCCTTAAGTGCTATCCGTAAGAACAAAGCTTTCATAGATTTATATGAAGATCCACGTTATCAGATGATTTTACACTCCTCACACATACCAAGAGCGCATCAATACAATCATGTAAACCACGGTCTGCTTTTTGGGCCCAAACATTTGGAAATCGACCCCATTTCATTTCGCAATGCAAAGGATGGTGAACTGATTGCCTTCTACCACCTGGGAGAAAGACTGGTTGGATATGATGGGAAAATACACAATGGGTTGATATCCACCTTGCTGGACGAAGGTCTCTGTTTTTGTGGCTTCCCTAAGCTCCCAAGCAAGAGGGGAGTAACAGCAAGCCTCTCTGTGAATTTCCTCAACAAGGCACCTATTGACAGCACAGTTGTGTTGAGGGCGAAAGTTGTTGAAACAAAGGGACGTAAATGCGTCATCAAGGGTCATATAGAAACACTCCCGCTTGGTAATGAGACGGGCTTGTTGAGGAGTAAACTGAAGCCAATCGTGATCGCAGAGGCTGAATGTGTATTAGTTGAACCCAAATGGTTCAGGTTCTTTTCATGGGTTCCTGCTTTTAACGACTGAGAGGACAGGGTTGCAGTATTTATAATATCCATGTTTTTTTTTACACTATTTGATATATTCGTATTCAACCTTTATAGGTTACAAGAATGTATTTCACAAAAGTGTGCGATATTACAATATATGGTGTTTGGAATAATAAAGTCATAACATAATAATCCCATACGTAGAGCATATGCAAACGTCATATAATCGCGTTCGCACCTAAGCAAACTAAATAAACAGTATTAACAACAACAAAGAATAAACAGGGCTCAAGCTCCCTTAAAACAAGTGAGAATTAAAAGCTAAAAAGCAAAAACCGACACTCAAAGGCCAAGCATACAACTTTACTCCAAGTGCTCCACAGTCTGCTTGTCCTCCCACTCGGGGTTGGTGACGGCCATTCTGTGGTGCTTGTAGAGAGGAGGAAGCTGTGGAATATCTCTTCTAAAGACATTACGCTGGATTCCTCTCCACAAAACGGAGGTCTGGTATGCGGCATGCTTATGACTTGGAACATCAAAGACGTCATCCAACTCCTCAAGGGTAAGGCCCTTGGTTTCTGGGAGAAGCCACAAAACCATGAAGAAACCAATAGCATTCCATCCAGCATACCATCCAAAGGCACCCTGGGACTTGAAAGCTCTGAGCATCGATGGCCAAGTAAGAGACAGAATAAAGTTAAAGAACCAACAGGTTGCAGTGGCAAAGGACATGGTGAAGTCACGCAAGTAGAGAGCGGCACACTCTGCAGAATAGGTGAATGGAACAGGACCTTCAGACAATGAGTAAACAGCTGTGAAAAGGTAGATACCAATCAAAACAGCACCAAGTCTTCCCTGCATGTGGTCATCTGGAATCCAGAAAGAGAAACCTGTAAGGAACAAGAAGGCCGACATCAGTGGGAAAGAGAATAACAACAGTGTGCGTCTTCCAAAAGTATCAATAGTGAGGACAGCTGGGATGGCAAACAACCAGTTGAGCATACCGAAACCCCAGGAAGCAACCATAGCGTGGAGTTCGCTGAAACCAGAGTTGACAAAGATGGAGGAAGAGTAGTAGGCAATGACATTGACACCACAGAACTGCTGCATGAACATAACAATCCAAGCACCAACGGCACCGTTTCTGTTTCTGCGGATAGTGACCATCTCCTTGGCCTTCTGGAAGAATGTCAACTCACCGTAAGACTTCTCCTCCATCAAAAGAACATGCTGGTAGAAACAGTCACGTGCAGCCTGAAGGTCACAGTTACGGATCACCTTGAGAGACTCGTAAGCCTCAGCATGACGACCTTTACCCATCAACCATCTGGGGGACTCTGGGCAGAAGAAAACCTGGCAACAGACTGCGATAGCTGGAAGACAGGCAGAACCCAACATAAGTCTCCAGTTAAGACCGTTGTCACCAATACCATGTGCAGGAACGTAGTAGAATGCAAGAGAGAAAGCATAACCCAACATGATACCGAAAGCAGTCCACATCTGCCACATCATAACGAGAGCACCTCTGACCCTTGGTGGGACACATTCAGCAGAGTACACTGGGATAGTGGAAGACTTGGGACCAATACCAAAACCGAGACAGAATCGAGCAATGAATAAGTGCCACCAGGTGTTGGTGAAACCTTGCCAGATACAGGTGATAGCAGAAATAAAACATGAGATGAAGATGGTACCCCTTCTGGAGAAGCGGGCATTAAGTGGGTCAGTAAGCCAACATGAGATTGTAGAACAGCACAGGTATGGGGCACAGTTCACTAGACCCAGCAACCAACTGTCTCTCTGGGAACCGGAGTCGATACCAAAACCCTTAGTGAAGAAAAGGTTGGCACCGTTAATGACAGACTCATCCATTCCTTGCACACACGCACCCATGGACGACATTACAATGAGGTAGTAGAGCTTGAATGGGAGCTTCCATCTGTGGTGAATCTCAGTGTACAGGTGCTGCTTCTCCTCCTCGTCCAAAAAGGACATGGAGTTGAAACCCCTGGGGTCTCTGGCAATAGCTGCACCCTTGGCAAACAGCTCCTGGTCCAAGCCATGCTTGTGGGCGTAGTTTCTACCCATGTTCATTACCTGCTCCTCAGAGTACTGGGCCAAGATGTTGTCAATTTCAGTTTCCTTTCCATCTGGGCTAGCTTCCTTGTCAAGAGAAGAGGTGTCCTTAAGGTTGGATGAGTTTGTGGAGGCATCTTCAAAAAGACCACCACGGTTCTTTGCTTCCAGGTCAGCCATTTTGAGAGTTGTTTAACGGCTTTTCAAATAAAGAGAAAGAATATTTTCAAACAACCAGAAATACGCGTAAAAGCGATATATATAGATATATATATATATGTATGTATATGTGTCTATGTATCACTTTCTAGTAACGAGCTATATAGATCAACTAGTAGCTAGAATAAAAGAAAGATATAGTCACCAAAGGGCTTTGCGCTTGATGGTCAAAGGGGCTTGGTGATTCTTCGACAGCACACCCTTCTCTATTTATATGTTCGAGGAAGATTTTCAACCTGCATCCGAAAATGGGGTTTTGCATTTTGGTTTGGGGTAGTACATGAAAATGTGCTGTCTTACGAGCATAAGCAGGACTGACTCCAAGGAGTGTGACATCATTGCTTGATCCTTTTGGGACATACTATGGGGCAAGAGGGGTGTCGATCTGCAGCAAGGTGTTGCTGTGGGGGCAAGTCTAAAGAACCAAGCTGCAACACAAAACCTGTATAATGTGGATGGATTCTGTATTTTGAACTACCACTTTGCATACAGCTCTAGATACTGCATTGAGGGGCATTCGGAGCCATACTGACCACACGCAGATGCAGCACAGCACTCCCGCAATATGTAAGCAAGAATATGTTACACACACTACTACCGTCATGCTGCAGCTAGTAGCAACCATGAAGAGTTTTCATATACGAGGTGGCCAAATATTTATTGATTTAAAAAACGGCTAATAGATTGGTGTTTTGGAGCTATCTTTTGTCAGGGAAAATCTTATATATCCACTTTCTCTGGCATTCTGTGGAGTGTCTCCTACAGTCTCCAGCGGAATTGCACTGATATTCAGGTCTCAAGTACCGCTTTTACCCGACGCAGAGACCATTGGCGTCTTGCTGCATCATCCCTAATTGCTTCATCAGCAGCCCCTCCAGAGCCGGACTCCCCATACTTCCATGATGGGCCTCCATCTGCAGCCCTCTGCACGATTTTGGCGTGTAGATTTCAGTCGCACGCCAAGCATCCCGCCCCGGGGTGAGAGTCTCTTGCCCTGAATTCCGTCCTGCGCTTCCCTCATTTCAATATTATGCACTATTGAGTTGGGTAATTTGAACTAAGGCAAAAAGACGGACACGAGAGTAATATCTCGATCTTTTCCCATGTAAGGAGTGGGGTCCTTTGGATGCTCCCCAGTTTTAACCCCAGGTGGAGTTGTGCAAGGAGTGCAGGTTGAAGTGTGGGGAGGAAGACGACACCAAACAGGAGTTGGAAATCGAGCCACAGACAGCGGAATTCGAGGTGCGGCGAGGAGTCAAAAAGGAAAGGGTGAAAAAGGAAAAACAAGCCTGTGCGCCCAACGTTGAGCTAAACCTTGTTGAGTAGAGAGAAGGCTGTTGGCATCTTGGAGTGGCGGGGGAGATCGACTACATCGGGAAAATACCGGTGGTATTTCGGAGCCAGAGACCGTTATCCGTTTCAAAGTGTAGGTTGGGAATTATGAAGGTTGAATCAACGATGAAGAACAGCAAAAATATAACCACCTAATTCACCACAATAACGGTCACTAGTGCAATCAATGTAATAAATTGATCGAATAATATGGATCCTTGACTTGTATGCATGTATTAACCTCCTATCGTGTTGCATGAGCGTACTAGCTGCCAATTCAACTGGGCAGCACTTTACCATGCGGAGTTGCAAGGCCTAGTACACTGATAACCGTTAGTGATTGGGTAGATGGGCTGGCTGCCTATAGCTATCGAAGGCTGTAATTTTCTGATACATAAGAGTGTTTTTTTCGTCGATGATTATCGTTCATGTCCAGGCGAATAAAAATATATATGGGCTCCTCGAGCCTTCGGGGATTCCCAGATCTCAATCACCGCCAAGGGGCTCAACAAGCAGAAGGAGAGGGAGATAGAGATCCTTCCTGCTTTGAAAATAGCAGCCTCAGTGACCCTTTGCCAGGATAAATGATTTTTCCGCAACAACTCTTGGGTGCTGCACATTCAAGAGTTTTTCTGTGCACCCGGTGTTCCGTGTCTCTGCGATGGCAGCTATCGGCTACTCTGCTCGTCATCAACCTCTCTCTTCCGGACTTGCGGGGTAGTCAACGCGCATGCGCGGGGCGAGAGGGGCGATACTAGACCAACGGTCTGAGCTTCCTTTGACTTAGACGCAGCTGTACTGGAACTCCGTGACCTTTTCCCAAACCCAATCCCCACGGATTGGTCCCCTTCCTGGGGACTTTCAAACCGCCAACTAACAAGCATCTTCTCCAGGAAATGCATCTTCCCCAGACCACACCCCAGGCGGGGATTCGGATTACCTGCACGGGTTGAGAAGCGGCGAAACCACTGGCGACCAGGAATTCCGCAACAGTTGAGAATGGAGTACAGGGTATCTGGTGTGTGTATTGTGAGCAGAGAGCTATATATCAATTCTATGCGTGTAAAACGACCGAGGATTTCTATTCATGTAGCGGTACACACAAAGCCGAGGTGAGCTGTGTATGTATTGCCGGCTAGGTATAGAAGCTTCCAGTTTCCTACAATAAGCGGATCAGATTGGTCATTCCTCGTCTAGTGAATAGTTATTATGATCTAGACTCTAACAGACTGTATTAAAATCTAGCTAGCCAAGACCGTAGAAGCCCTCTCTGTGGTCATCGTACATTAGAGTTCTGTTAAACGCACAGTGTGTATACCTAGGTTGGCGCCGTGGATTATTAGAATGTGGAGACATTAGTCCATCCGCATCAGGAGAGCTAAGCCCGGATTGTTGAAGAAGGCTATTTTCGTTTCTGGGTCGGGGTAGAAGCAAGAGCCAAATGCAGTCAAAGAAGCCGGCTGTGAATAGAAGTAAGATTAAGTCGATTGTGCTCTATTGTGCTCCATTATGCTGTTGAAGTTTAAACGAGGTGCATTTTGTGGTTCGATACACCAAACACAAGTGAGGGGTTGCTCCGTAATGGAATGATTGGCCGCTGGTATCAGTTTTGTCGGAGGGCTATACTAGGATTCTGTAAATAGAAGAGGGGCTATACTGGGATTCTGTAAATAGCAGAGGGGCTGTGCTAGATGCTTTACTCGGGTGTACTTTTAACGGAGATCACGGAGTTCCTGGGAGCACAACACTCCGAGATTTCCCTCAACAACTACTGCACACTAGTTGATTACCAACACTATTGTAAATGTAATGGTCTCTACGGTCAACCTCCTCTCACACGGAAGACACATCTCCATGCCATAGCTAGACACTTGTAAATGAGTAAGTAAATGGGGTAGGTAGGCCTGTACATCTGTAACAACGTAATATTACCCTTACTTACTAAGTATGACAATATAGTCGAGAACATTCGTATAGGTAGGTGTATACACCCCAGCGACGAGCTGTGCAGCTGCACCAAAAATGTGTATACTAAGTAGGTCCAAACTTGTTAAGATTATAGGCATGGATCTAATAATCATGGATTCTCCTTTTTTCATGGATGTATTTTATCGGGACCTGACCTTATATCTAGAATTATAGCTATATTCCGCGAAGATGTTTCAGGAAGCTGAGAATCATGAAGATCCTCGTTCCTCGCCGCAACACAATTCACAGGCAATTTTCCCTGTTTTTTATCCCACCACATAGACACCGACTCAACCCAGTACATATACGTACGAATATCTCCAGTACATTTGTTGCACATTTAGTAACTATGTACATATATACAGCGAAACAAAGTGTTGAGCGCTTGGTTGGCGCATCCTCCTGTGGTTAACGTTTACTCTTTCTCAACTTGTCCTTCATCTGTCCAATTTCTATGCTCAATTTCTCTATATCTTTGCGTAGATCATCATTTATCTGTTCGATTTGCAGGTTTTTGTTATTGTTCACTGTGATAACTTCAAAATTGGATAGAAGTCTTTCCACCTCTGCAGTCTTGCCCCTTTGCTGCTCTCTTAGTCTGCTGTTTGACGCCTGAAGATTACCAATCAACACTTCGTTGTTGAACTTCTCTTCGTTAAGCTGCTGGTAGTTGTTGAGAAGCTCGTTGTACTTTTTATTCTTGTACTTTTTATCCTTTTCTAACTTGTCTTGACGAGAACGCAGTCTATGAAGCACGCGGTTGGAGGAGGGCGAGAACAACATATCCTCCGAGAACAGCATAGGCGCTGAGGAGATGCCGCCGTTATCATCAACTTTCCCATGCTTCCCACTGCCATTATTGAGGATGGCAAACTCTCTCGCATATTTCCAAAGAGAGTATACATTGGAATCTCCCTTGTCGATAAATGGAAAATTAACACCCCTTATACAAGTGTGGATGAATTCCAAACTCCGAAGGTATTCACTTACATCGCCAGTATCCTGACACTCTACAATGGATTTCATCACATATGGCAAAAGGCCACTAAACCCATACAGGAGAATACTAATGTACACATTTTCGAGTTTGTCCAGTGGTTCACCGGTCTCTGGCCAAGAAGTGAATCCAGCAATGAGCCCCTTTTCCGCAAAAAGTATCCCCCCCATAAGATCAAACACCTTACCTTGGACAGAAACACTCAACTCGCTGAGAAGCTTAGGATTAACGTCTTCTATATACCTGATCAGCTGAAACAGCGCCATCCTTACTTCACCAGTCAAATCTGTGAAACTCTTGTACGCATGATTAGCGAAAAGGGCAATTTTTGAAATTTCTGCTGTCGTGATAATGTCAGAGTGATTGCTCAGCAATAGAGCTGACACATTGAGAGCAGGACGAAGAGACCCACTGGATGGGCTATCGGGGTTCGGGTTGGCGTTAGCTATGACTGTTTTAGCAATTTCGTACAATGAATCTTCTCTTGCTTTATCACCTTTTAGAACAAACCCCTCGTCAGTTAGTAATTCGTTTATAGATGGAGCCGAGTCAACAGCAGGGGTATCTGATGTTTCGAGTGACCCGTCCTTGATGAAAAATGCTCCCGTAATAACCAAAAGAGCGAAGACTCTCGCTTCAGCCCCCATGTTTGGTATTCTCTTCAACAAATCCGTCAAATCCTGCAGGTAATCCATATGAAGTGGTTCGCCAGATACCACAAAGTGCGCCACATCGTCTAGAAGGGCAAACAACACATCGCAGTGGTGATCCTGTCCTATAGAAGTTCTCCATTTCATTACGCTCTCCCCAACCACTCCTTTGATATCGCCAACTGCAACTGTAAGGCGTCTGTTGCGCATGTATCTCAAATAATCCGCTAATGTATCCAGTTGGCGCTTAACGAGGTAAGGAGCATCGCCCAAAACAGCAAATAATGGCCCATTGAATATCTCTGGGTCACTGTTGACTTCACGTCCGAATACATCCTCTCCGCGTTGGGATTGGCCCACCATCGGGCTCAGGGCAGAAGTATCAAAGCTATCATCAAACTCGGAACGTGCGATTGAAGACACTCTGTTGTGCTTTATACGGCTGTCCTCCCCTTCCCGGCCTTGTTGTAAGTCTGTGGAGTTACGGTTTTTCCTCCTTTGAGGTTTTGGAGGCAATGCCGGCGGTACATCATCGGGGGAGGAGGTGATAGTCCTTGGTGGAAGATGGGGTAGTGGTGGTGACGCTCCACCATCATTGGAAACACCAGCCGAGACACTGTTAAAAGGAGGAATATCAGGCAATTGCCTTTCAGTTGTGGGGTGTGGGTTGTCGGTTGCGTGTTGCGTTGTGCCCCCATTGATAGGACCCTCCTCAACTTCAACACCGATCTGCACTGGCCCCTCCGAATGTACCGGTATATCTCTAGGTGGGAGGGCTGGAGGAACAGCCGGTTCGACACCCTCCCCAGGAACACCACCAGCTGCTTCCATTTTAAGTTAGGTTTAGTTTCACACCGCTGATGAGTGGTGTAACAAGTGTTTTCAAATATATCCGGTTCATTCAACAGGCCCCAACAGTCGGTTGGAGCATTTACAACCACTCACTCACTCGCTCTCCTTTCCCTATGCAGATGCTCAAACGCAACACCCCCAACGCACCTACGCATATACGTAGAAGGCTAATTTGTGACGTTACACAGAGAGGGAGAGCCTTCGTCCCAGTAATGTTGTTAGATAAGTGATTACGTGTACAGTACCGCATGGAAGCGAAGCACAGCAGCACAGAAGTACACATGGGGACCATCACAGAGGGGTGAGAGTTGCGGGCCCTGGTATAATGTCAGTGCGATGAGTTAAATTGGTATGTACACTATAATAATAAACCTTAGTTGATTTTTACACTACCGAAAAATAAATTTCTAAAAAATTTCATATGCCTTAGATAAGGGAAAGCATTGAGATTGATGTATTCACGCTTCAGAGAGGAAGAGAAGGAGCGAGATATACAGAGGGCCCAGGCCAGATACTACTATCTTATTGTTCTCCGAAAACTATAATACAAATGTCTAACATAATTGGTATAGAACACGATAGGGTGACCAACACCACCACAACGGAATACCCAGGCTACCAGGGCAACGATGAGTATGCCTGGGACCTGCAAAAGTTCAAGGACACCTTCAAAATCGACATCTCATACATATCCGAGGGCACTGCCAATTTTGACCTCATCAACGTCGATACTGCTATTGCCAATGCTTTCAGACGTATCATGATTGCCGAGGTGCCATCTGTTGCCGCAGAGCACGTTTACATCTTCAACAACACATCGGTGATCCAGGACGAGGTGCTTTCCCACAGAATTGGTTTGATCCCTCTCAAAGTGGACCCTGATGCTCTCACATGGGTGGATCCAACGGCCAGCGAGAGTGACCGTTTCACAGACGAAAATACCATCGTAATGAGTCTCGATGTCGCATGCACAAAGAACCCACACCCGGCAAAGGGCAACACAGACCCAGAAAACTTGTACAGGAATTCCAGCATCTACGCCAGAGACCTCAAGTTTGAGCCTCAGGGACGCCAGGAAGAGATATTCGCAGATAGCCCTGTTGTGGCATGCAACCCAGACATCTTGTTGGCAAAGCTCAGACCGGGCCAGGAGATCTCTCTGAGAGTTCACTGCATCCTTGGTATTGGAAGTGACCATGCCAAGTTCTCCCCCGTTTCTACCGCGTCGTATAGATTAATGCCTGTTATAAATATCATCCAGCCAATCACCGGTGCTGATGCTATCAAGTTCCAGAAGTGCTTCCCATCTGGCGTCATTGGCATCAACCCCGACGGTGCAGCATATGTAGAGGATGCCAGGAGAGACACTGTCTCACGTGAGTGTTTGAGGCACCCAGAGTTTCAGGGTAAAGTGAAGCTCGGAAGGAAAAGAGACCACTTCATATTCAATGTTGAAAGCACAGGTGCCATGTCACCAGAGGAGATCTTCTTCAAGAGTGTGAGAGTGTTGAGAAACAAGGTTGAGTATCTAAGGAAGTGCCCTATTGCCAATACCCAGTAGGTGGTATACGGAGATTGGGACTGGGATATTAGAATTACATAATCAAAACTCATTGTATGATATATAACATAGAAAGATGCTCATCCTTTGCATTTGTAGTGGAGTGTTTTTTTTATTTAAAAAACATTCCTTCCATTTAACTCATACAATATCCGCCACATTAAACCCCCTGAATCCTCCAGGCATAAATGGAACATCACTATTGCCTATTCTAATAGTTGCATCAGAAATGCCTGCAGTGTCTGAGCCACCAGCGCCATTGCCAGGAGCGCTAATTGGAGATATTTTCCAATTGATCACTTGTGAGATGATGTCCAATGGTGCAATGGAGAATAGCAACACATTCCCAGTATACCCATCAAACTCTTTTAGCCGCTCTGCCTCCACATCTTGAGACCGAGGGGTATCAGCTCTAAGGTTAGTAGCAGTGCCTCCTTCACCCTCTCCAGGTTGTGTTGCATCAGCAGTCGCTTGTACAGCTGGAGTTGCATCCTGTAATGTTTCTTCAGCTATAGCCTCCAATAGTCCCTCATTGTGGACACATGTTATGCATAACATTAACAGTTGCAAACACAGCACCACCAAATCAGCAAAGAGCATACAAATCAATTCAAGAAACCAATTGGAAAATTTATGCTCTCCGATAACGTGCAAAGCCAATCCGCCATACGAGAACGATGGCTCTCCCGGGTCTCTGGCCACCACCATCCTGCTGGGGAAGACCAGGTGGGAAAATGCACACCAGAAACCGATTATAACAGCTGATTGGAATATTTTCTTCGCCACAGCTTTTTTGAAATTTACCGTCATGAGTTCACTTACTCGCATATTGTCTGAATATGGATGTGTCACCAGGATCTGTAGAAATCCTCTTAGTATTAGTCTGAAGATGGAGTCGTCCTGTAGGTATATTGTCACCAACAGTACATACGTTGTGATTTCAAGGTTCGAGACGAAAAATGAAGTGAACTCTCGCCTCCTTTTCTTGAGAATTCTATTTTCATTGAGGGCAAGCTCTTTGGCTATTCCTAGTATGTCAGTGTATTCCGCAGACATAGTGATGTATTACGTATGTAGGATGCTAGTATGGGGGATATCCGCAGTATGGCTGTGGCGATCGGCCCTATGATTCTCGTTCGGTTGGTTAAATATGTAAATAATGGGTTGTGGAGATGTAAATACAGAAATATTCATGGTGTATGCTCCGACCCGCTGATCTTTTTCAGCCAGGTTCTCTGCTGTGTGTATAATGACCGGTTGGGTTGTCTTAGTCCCTATACATACACTGCAAGCACTCTTGATTATGGTGCCACCTTCTGCCAAGAGCTGGTGTCTAATCACCGAGTAGATTGAGTAGGCAGATCGGTGTTCACAGGATCCAGTGATAATTAACAAGTCTTCACTTGTCCTATAAATGATACAGCTTCGGACTCAAGAAATGAAATGACGAGCATATAACATCCGTAATCGTTATGCTTCCTCAGGCTATCTTCCCATTGCTCGGACGCACTGTTAACATGCAGTGAAGTAACACACAGGAGGGTGCATTAACTAGTGTGGAGTGTGCCGGCAAAACTGTAAGGAGCACTGTGTGAGTATTCTAGGCGAGGCCCTTTGCGCACCATGTATTCTCACATAGGAGGATTGCATAGGAGGCGTACACTGCTGCCCCACATAGTAATCCCACTTAGTAATCCCACATAGTTGACGCACATAGTAAACGCACATAGTAAACACACTATGCAAAGGCAGCTACGGATGAGCATCACATGAGCGAATCTAAAAGAGACTCTTTTAGAGGACAACCATATAAGGAAGCACAAGAAGATACACAAGAAATAAACACTGGTTGGAGATCGGAGATTTGAGGTTATGTGGTTATTTGAGAGTCTAACTGCTTACAAAACAATATATAAATTGAAATTATCTTGGGCTGCGAGTGTATTATATTCAATTGTACAATATCAAAAACTTGACTTAGTTAAAAAGATTTTGGAGTGGTGTCGCATTAACAGAAGAAAAATTCCTTCATTATTCAGTACCAATTGAATATTAATGATTCTCAGGATATTTTATTTTGCCGCAAGTGTTTTGGGTAATTTTGACAATGAGGCAACACATTATTGTGTAGATTAACAAGTTAGGAAGATGGATGCTGGTTTATAACACAAAACCACTTCATCTTTCGAATCAAACCAAAAAAAAATTATCTAGAACTTTCTACTCTCCTGCTTGCACTATGCACTAATGCATATGTCGTTATTAGTCTGTATGTTCTCTCTTCCTCAAATGGCTCATCAAAACAATCATTATCGCTCTAAAATCACACCAACATGAGCTTTTCCTAGAGTATCGTTGAGCAAACGACAAAAACTGTTATCATTTGATAACAACTATTACATGTTCATAAACTCATTCTTCACGAGAAATTCTCATGAAAACTCAACAACTACCTGTGGGAACCTTTTGTTTCTCTCTGTCGTATGCGAGTGGATAATGCAAATGCACAAGTTTGTGGTCAAGTTAATTAAGTTTCAGCAAGTTTCAGCTTTGTGTTTCATTAACTCTCAGCATATCCACTTCTCTTGGATCACCAGAAATAACATAAATAGACCACTCCCTCCCCCCTTCCTCGATTCAGGCCAATGTTTACATTTTTCTTTTCCCAAGCTTTTGCTCTTGCTGTTTTTACTACTAACTACACTAGCAAATCACTGTGAAGACTTGGTTGGTGGGACATCCAAGTCGAACAGGAGTTGGTGCTCTGTTACTGAGTAGCACTTTAAACGTTAAAGGTTGATAATCGTAAGTACTTTGCTCTTTCTTTTTTTTACTGACTACAGGCAACAACGGCAGACTTGGTTGGTGGGACATCTGAGTTGGACAGGAGTTGCTGCTCTGTTACTTAGAGCACCTTGAAGGTTGAATGACAATCGTAAGTACTTTGCTCGGATATTTTTTGAAGACTGCAGAAAGATCCTACGAAGATTTGGTTGGTGGGACATCCTAGTTGGAAAGGAGTTGCTGCTCTGTTACTTAGAGCACCTTGAAGGTTGAATGACAATCGTAAGTACTTTTCACGGGTATTTCCCGGCGACAGACTGCAGGAGCATCCTACAAAGACTTGGTTGGTGGGACATCCTAGTTGGAAAGGAGTTGCTGCTCTGTTACTTAGCATAGCACTTTGAACGCTGAAGCTTGATAATCGTAAGTACTTTTCACGGGTATTTCCCGGCGACAGACTGCAGGAGCATCCTACAAAGACTTGGTTGGTGGGACATCCTAGTTGGAAAGGAGTTGCTGCTCTGTTACTTAGAGCACCTTGAAGGTTGAATGACAATCGTAAGTACTTTGCTCGGATATTTTTTGAAGACTGCAGGAACATCCTACGAAGATCTGGTTGGTGGGACATCCGAGTTGGAAGGGGTTTCCGCGCTGCATGGCTAGGGGCAAAGTTGCTTGCCTTCTACTAATAACTACTAACAACATATCCACTTTTCTTAACTCCCAGGTGGTTGCTAGGCCAATCGAGACTGTTTCTGATAGGCACTTTAGTTCTCAGGGAAAATCAACAGCAGGTCACCACACGGCCACAAACAGCGGGTCATCACAAGACCACAATCAGCATTACACAGCAGGTCACCACAAGGCCACAAACAGCATTAACATCAGCCATCACAAGGCTCCCCCACATTACCGAGACTACTGCGGACTTTGAAGAGGCTATTGCCTTTTTATGTAACCTTGAAGGTCCCCTAACATTAAGTGAGTTATCTATAACCGAGTACTACGTTACCATAAATCATCCTGATGACGGCAAGGGGTTACGACTTGATAGGTTTCGTTGTTTATTATCTTTTTCTATTAGTTTTTTCTATCATTTTTTTCTAGTATTTTTTTCTAGTATTTTTTTCTAGTATTTTACCTTCGTATTGCTTTCTCGTTCCTGTATAGTTTGTATGGTCTATTTATTGGGGTAGGAAACAAGTCCCCCCTATGTTCTTCAGAGGCTTCTTAGATGGTGGGGTACTCAACAGAAGTGCTTTTGTGTTCAGCCTGGTATAGTTAAGCTGCCATAGTTAGGCTTCCATAGTGAGGCTGCCACAAAGTTGGCCCTGGATCTGCTGCCATATAGAAGCAGGCATAGTCAACTCTACACACACACCCATAGTTTACCGTCTATACTTAAACCCGCATACTTAAGGTGTCATAGCTAGGCGCTCACATACCGAAGCCCACGTAGTTTAGCTCACATGGTTTTGCACCCATAGCTAAGGTCACTTAGTCAGGGACTCATAGTTAAGGCCCCATAGTCAAGGCTCCATAGTCAAGGCTCCATAGTTAAGGCTCCATAGTTAAGATGCCATACTTGGCGTGCCACAGCTAATTTGACACAAAGTGAGCAGCAGCTACGACCACCATACTTAATATCACATATACGAGCTGCCGTATCTAAGGATGCATTGCTAGGGCATCTCAGTTAAAGTCCTTCGTTAAGTCTGCCACATTGAGACCTGCATAGTTAAACCTACATAGTTGACCCCACATAGTTAAGGATCTAGATAGTGTGACGCAGCAAGCACCATAGTTAAGACGTCATACATAAGGCCTCATAGTTAAACGTATACAATGAAGAACGTGGAGCCAATGGCACTACAATAGTTTAGAGCATAATACTGAGGTCACATAATCAGTACATGATACACAAAGACCAACACGGATGAAGAATACAGTTGTTTATGTACACGGTCTGTACAGGCATACATAATGGAGGGTAGATAGTTAAGAGGGCATAACTAAGGATACATAGTTAATGATACATAGTTAATGATACATAGTTAAGAGGGCATAATTAAGGATACATAGGTAATAATAGTTAATGATACATAGTTAAGAGTACATGGTTGAGAGTATATAGTTAACGATTAGTTCGCACACAGCTGAACTTAGTCAAGGAGTTGTGCTTTTTCTCAGCAAGGCCAAATGCCCATTATTATCAACACCAGAAAATTAACCGGGAACATGTCATAATTATTACAATACCCTATATATACAAAGTGCAACCACTCTTATCATCATTTCTTTAGAGTAATCCCTTCAACAAGATCACCACCAAGAGAGACAATCTCACTCAAAATAGCAGCCTTGTTGATCTCAACCTGTTCTCCCTCATCTGGCTGGAAGTTGAACCTCAAACCAATCTTGAACTTCTTCTTGCCCAATGAAGCAGGATTAAACAATCCCCCAATAACAGTTTCACCGTTGCACACACCAGAATACTTGCCGCTGAAGAACATGATGGAATTGTCATATCTGCTCTCGAGCTCCTTCAAATAACCGGAAACGGGGTCAACAGACTGGACCAAATCAGGATAACTGTTCAGGTTGGTAACAAGGTTCTTGAAACTACCTGGAGGGAGAACTCCGCTTAAAGCGGCTCTGTCGCCTGCATCGATGTCACCTTTGACTCTCACTACGAAATCATAATCCTTTACAGGAGTGGTAAACAACAACTTGACAGTGGATGTAGTCAAGCCATTGGCACTGATAATGTCCATTGCCGCTTTGCACAGCGCAGTCAACCTACCGGCAGCTGGCAGGGTGATACCACTGGTCCACAGCTTACCGCTTGGATCATCCTTACTAGCAACAAAGTACTGCAACTTCAAGGCAGAAGGGTCTGTCTTGCGAACGCTCTCAAAGTTGCTACTCATGGTTTGGTGCATTTGAAGCGTTAGACGATCACTGATACGGTCAACATACGACTCAGACTCGAACCCACCATCTACACCTGCAGCAACGGCACCGTCCTTACTGAGGTCCAGGATAAGTGGCTCCTCCTTCCAGTTCCACCTGCTCAGATAGTGCAAAACCCTCAAAAACCCGGTCTCTGGACTTGCCGGAACAGAGAAAGGAGCAGGGTCTACAAACACCCTCATCACCAAAAGCTCCAGTATCTCATCGCCAAAGTGTTTCGTCAGCAGCTGTGATGACATCCATCTCTTGAATAGTCTAACTGTGGGTGAATACTGCGGGAAATGGTATGACAGGCTGGCAATGGTGCGGTGGTGCTTGATGGCACCAATGTACTTTCTGTTGAACTGGAGATACACCTCTTCCACAATGGGCTTCTGCTTCTCACTTGCGTTCTCAACGGCACGCAGGTAGAGGATCTCATCTCTTTCGGTAAGGATCTTCAAAGAGAACCCGAACCCATGAGGAGTCAGAATATGCAGCAGTGTAACAGAACCGTTATATGGGATACTCGTGTCTTTTGTGAAAAACGTGGTGTAAGCACCCTCTTCCTGATGCTCTTTCAAGTGCTGGCTGATCTTCAACAAGAATGCCGTCTTTGTCTTCTCAAGAGCAACGATGTTGTCTGGCCATTTGGTGCTGGTTTCAAACTGCACCACCGCCTCGTTGAAGAAATCTGGGTTGCCAACGGCAAACGGCACAGGCTGCAACAACGATGAGTTGCGCATTGCAGACGAAACGGGGAGTATGGCCTTGATGGCAATGGGCAGCTCGACGCCAGCCACCACTTTACTAAGAGAGTTGAATGCGTTGGTTACAGTTTGGAACGAGGCGAGTGACAGGATCGACTGCTGCGAGGAGGCTGCCAATAACGGCAGTGGCAGCTGATTCAAGAGGTGACTGCTACGGGTGACAAGGCTATTAGACACCTGTTCAGAGAGATGGACCTTGAACACATACTTGATTATGGCCAGAACCAGTGGTTCGTTTGCGGTGTTTTGCCAAACCACACAGTTCTGGATGGTGCCGTCTCTGAACCGTCTCAGCGAGGCTCTGTTTCCCCAGAAGGAGCGGAACGCCTCGCCGTTCTCCTCATCGTCATTGTCGGGGCCTCTTGTAACGAGCCTCTCGGACTCGTGTGGATTGAGGAAAACACCAATCTGAACCGAAGTGTCCGGGCTCTTTGCCGGTTTGCGCTTATGCACCGGGAAGCGCGTTTGAGTGTTGATGAGACTGATGCCCACATCAGTACCTCTGGGGCCTAAAGCCCTTTTCAGCACTTTATACACCTTATTGATGAAATACCTCTCGTATGTAAGGAACGATATCTTGTCATAGGCGGTAAAGTCCTCGTCAAACTCCAGGGCGTTAAGAGGCACCTCTAAACACAGATCGTATCTCAGAGCCGGGTCAGAGCATCTTTGCATAAAGATTGCATCAAAACGGTCCTTCACTACATCGTTCAACAGCACAAGCGTCTCTGCAGCCTGCTTCCTGAGCACCTCGTACGATGTCCTGCTACACTTCCAGAGGATGTTGATCTTTGTGCTTTTGTCAAAGATTGTTGGCACGTTGAATCCGGCCTTTTTGAACCTCGAGTTGCGCTCTCCCGTCTGGGAGCTGAAAGAGAGGTAGCCACCTAGTAGGTCCTGAGTTGCGAGGTACTTTATTGTACCTTTGAACAGCTGATAGGAAGAAAAGCCGTGCAGAAGGATCTTGTTGCCCTCCTCACCTCCACCTTGAAGGAGAGCAGCCATGAGGATAGCAAACTCAAAGTGCCCGAATCCCCCACTGTCGATGCTGGAGGAGAACCCGCGCTGTATAAGCCATAGTTTACCCAAAACGGCTGCATCCCTAAATGCTTCGGCCGACTTCTTGGTGGTGTATAAATACTTTAGGTAGTACTCGTATGCGGTGGAAGAAAGAATGGAGGAATTGTACAGAGGGGTAGGCGGCAAAGAAGTGGGGTCCGGCTTTGCTCTACTATTATTGCTGTCGTTTGAGGAATCTGGCGCTGCCTGGACTCTAATGCAGTTTTTATCAGGCAAGAGCTTCTTTGCATCAAATAAACCGTATTCAAATCCAACCAGCATTCTGATTGAGAACTTGGTCTTCTCAAACAAAAGGTCCTCTGGATGTGGTGTTGTTGGCGTTATGCCCTCTATACGCACTGCCGGACACAGCTTGTCGCCGTTGACAAATTCATACGACACTTTTATGGGGAGATGGTTTTTCTTTGCAAGCAGTGTGAGATGGTGTGCCAAATATGCTATGTAAAATGCACGCTTGTACAGCGCTCTGAAATTGAGATAGTCCTTTGGAGAGAACATCCCCGCCGGCATGGTGAGTGCCATGTCCACCACAACCCCTTGTGGGTGCTGAATACCAGTCTTGAGACCAAACGATCCTACCAAGGATACATCGCTGGGAGAAACATACTGGAATTTATAGTTTGCAGAAACAGGTTTTGGGTTGGGGAATGGGATGGCTACCCTGTGTTTGCTGGAGTGGAAGTACTCTTCAGCCTCGGGCAGAGTGAGCTCTGGGGAATCAGGGATCTGGCGCATGACGTCATGGATTCTGTGGAGCACTTTTTCAATCAATGTGATATTTGCGGCTTTCAGCCTAAGTTCCTTCACAAGCTCATCGATCTGCAGCTTGAAGATGTTGGACTTGAATAGCTCAGCGGTCTCTCTTGCAATTTGCACATCCTGGGCAGAGAGCTGTGCCTTGGTTCTTTTCGCTGGCAGCTGTTCAGCCTCTTCTTCGTCTGAACCATCAATGTCATCTCCATTTTCGTCATTTGCATCCTCAGATTGGTTTCCATTTTCGAAATGGCCAGGACTACTACCGACTCGTTGCTCTGATGCCCTGTCCTGTTCGGAGTTGGGAGAGGTGGCAGCAGCAGCAGCACCACCAGCGCTCTTTACGACGGCAGCCTCTCCCTTACCCTCTTCGGCAACAACCTCGTTTCTCTTTCTCTTGGCCATGTTGTGTTTACAAAATAGGCTGAGAACACAAGAAAGGCTGTATATAACACAGTCTGCTCTTTTCACCTTATATCATCTCTTCCTACACAGTGCAGTACATTTGGTTTTTCACTATCTCAAAATAATGGTAGTGTGCAGACTGCAATATTTTGCGTGGTGTGCGTAAGTTACAGTGCAGAGTAAATGTGATACTACAAAAAGTCCGATGAGGTTCACAGCACAGAAGAGACGAGAGATATGAGGACGATGCTGTGAGAAGAAGAGCCTAATGCCAGTAGTGGTGATGAATACGACAATGGTATTGTGTGGTGAGACTACACGGTGCATCGAGGTGATGCTCCAAATTTGCCATTGTATTGGCTCCTCAAGACTAGCAACATGGTGGTACTCATACATTCATCGTAGCTTTGTAGAGATCATACAGAGGAAGTACAATTGCTATGTCCACATAGATAATGACATGATATCTATACACTGATCTATACATTAGATACAAATAGAGCAAAGACTGGGAAAGCTACATGGCGAGGGTCTAGAGAGTGCTAGTGAAAGCTTACATAGTGAGTAGATGAGAGCTACATTGTGAGTAGACGAGAGCTACCTGGTGAGTAGACGAGAGCTACATGGTGAGTAGATACGTATTCTTCTGCATAGAAAAGCGTCTGCACTGCACACCGGACAGCACAACGCGGGCGCACCCGCAACTCATATTGGCACACTCACGCTCCATTTTGCTTGGTGCACACACATGCTCCTCTTTGCTTTGCTTTCTGTAGGCGGTGGCCTGCGCCTTCCCATCCATCCCTGTCAAGCCCCCGTATCGGCCTTTGGTGTGCGTCCCATCACCAAAAGCGGAAATTCGCTACCCCACTAGCAAAAAGGGCGAAAAATTCAAGGGTGCGTGTGCATCAGGCGGTGAAAAGTTGCAAAAGCATCGCAAACGATTATCAGACAAGACGGCTTTTCAGTGAGATAGCCTCAGCGAAATAAAGGCAATTACAGTTGTTAGACACACCATTACTATAAACTATCTGTTGGTGAAATCCTCTTGACGACATCATTAGGGAAATATTCAACCCACCCACAACCAACACTACATTCAACCTTTCTGAACCCCACCAGGTGGCCCCATTGATTGTCTTGACTTTCTTCTACTAATTGTACCTTTGATCACTTACAATTACTAGAAGAAAGACGCAATCCAAATAGAACCGAACAACGTTGTTACCACTGCCTGTGCTACAGTTTTCCCGTATGCCAAAGGAGTTTTTGTTTAGATTCAACAGACCAGCTAAACCCAGATAACACGACTTACACCCACGCCTTTACCCACCTACACCAAACCCAGTCCAACAAATCACTCAAAATCTTTTCTTGGACATCGTTTGTTTTTTTTCATTGTCTTTTTAATTCTCCATAAAAAGACAAGCTTTTTTTCATTTGGAATCATAATTTAAAAAAAGCGTTCCCCCACCCCTTACCCAATGTCGCCATCCATCTACTCAACCATTGACGGTGGTGCGTCGCCCTCGTCCAACTCCTCCTCCAGCATGGAACGTGCAGCATCTGCTGCCTCCTCCTCTTCTAATGAGTCTTTCACCGGTTTTGTCAACCACGAACTTTCAGCCACTTTGGACTCATCCGATGCATTTGAGGGTCCAGAGAAGTTGCTTGAGATCTGGTTTGCCCAGTCCGAACACGACCTCAGCGAGCGGTATCCGTCTAGTGTGCACACCGTTGGCACTGGCCATAATAACGGAAGCAGTGCTAGTGGAGGCAGTGACTCGCACGGCCCGTATGTTGTGCGTGGTCTGCGTTCGATCCCCTTTGAGGAGATTGAGGCACTTCTGGACCTTGTCAACTGCAAAGTGCTGTCGAAATTTTCGTCTGCGGGTGTTGATGCGTATTTGCTCTCCGAGTCTTCTCTTTTTGTGTATGAGCATAAGCTGATTCTCAAGACATGTGGGACTACAACCACACTGCTGTGCCTTGGCAAGTTGTTCGAACTTGTTGAGCACTACTTGGGCGCCAAATTGGATCAGGACACTGCAAGTGGTGCAGTTTCACCATACCGTGTGTTTTACTCCCGCAGAAGTTTTATGTTCCCCACTCGCCAGAACGAGGTGCATCAGTGCTGGGAAAACGAGCTCAAGTACTTGGGCCGCTATTTTGACCCTCGTACAAGCAAGGCTTATGTAGTTGGTGATCTCAACAGAGACCACTGGTACTTGTACTTGAATGGTGAGAACGCGTCATCTCTCAATTGTCATTATCCACTTTCTCCAGCCTCTTCGGTGGAGAGTGGCTATTTTGACACCGTTCATGACGCCCCTCCCGCACCGGTTTCTGTGGAGCCTGATGAGACTTTTGAGCTGCTTATGACTGAACTGTGTCCATCGCAGTGCGATCAGTTTCTCACTCTGAAGCATCAGAGCACTGAGTTCCCTGATATGGACCCTGAGACCCAAGATTTTGGCCATCTCTTGGGTAAAAAGACGATGGTGAAATCGGGTTTGGACAAGTTGTTTGACGGTGTGCATTCCAAGAGCTCCAAGCATTCCAAACACTCTGCTCACGACTCGTTTGCGTTTTCTCCATGTGGGTTTTCTTCGAACTCCATCGTTAATTCTCATTACTACTACACGCTTCACGTTACACCTGAGCGTGGATGGTCGTATGCGTCGTTCGAGACCAACGTGACTGGCACTGACAAGAGGGAGCTCGTTTCACGTGTTCTTGAGGTGTTTCGCCCAAACAAGTTCTGCTTGGTTTACGTTCAGGAGATGAAGAAGAGCGTTGAGCATGCTAGGAACGGAGGGTATGAGATCCCCGATGGTGGATTCTCTCATGACTTTTCTCTTTTGGAGAAGTGCTCTATTGATGGGTACGAGAGAATTGATAAGATTATGTACGATTTGAAGTTTGACTACAAATTGCTCTACTGCTACTTTGAGAAGATGGAGTGATAAATATGGATAAATATGATAAATATATTTTTTTATTTTTTTATTTGATAGATAAATGATAAAGCAAGCAATACTATAGCCGACACCAGTGCATCGTAAGAAAACTAAAGAATTACACAGAAACGTAGAGACATACAACACGCAGAGACTTACAAAGGCTTGGGCCAGCATATACACAAACACATGCTCTCAGACACATACGCACGCACACGCACTGTGCGTGGTGTGTCTGTGTGAGCTCCCGCACGACCCCTTCAGCCATTTGCGTCGTCGTTGGTAGTGCACATATCACCTCTGTCTGTGAATCCAATCTTCACCATAGGAAACCGCGCACGCGCTTGCTAATCAATACATCAAAGGATTAGCACGGAACGATATTACGAGTATAGGGTGATACCACGGCTCGGGAATAGAATTCGCCAGAGATAGTTAATTATAGTTAATTCACATCAATTACCTTTGAAGTCATTGTATCAGAGAGTCGGTGTCTGATAATTATAACTGAGCACGTTCAGCGTTCGCTAACTATGGAAGGCAGAAGATCACTTAGAAGAGCCACGCCTGAGCTTAGTGAGGTGGATACCCCCCGTCGGAGGGCGCGCGAGGTGGTGACACCCTCTAGAAGGGGACGTAAGGCTGCACCACCCCCACCACCATCTGTGGATGTGGCTGAGGAACAACCATCTGATGATGATGAGTATACCCATGAAGGGGAGGGGGAAGCCGCAGGGGAAGGAGAAGAGGAGGAGGCTGATGAGGAAGTTGAGGTCGAAGAAGAGCCGGATTTAGGCGATGATGATGATGAAGAGGTGGAAGACGATGACGACGAGGAAGAGGAGGAAGAACATCAAACCACACGGTCGTCTAAGAGGGTGGCAGCATCAAAATCTAAAAGCCGTAGCGCCTCCAATGATGCAGAATCTCCTGAATTGGCCGACCCTCCCGTTAGAAGAGGCCGTGGGCGTCCACCCGGGTCAAAAAATAAAGCAACGATTGCGCGTGAAAAATTGGGGCTCATCACGCCTCAGGAGAAGAGACGCAGCGCTGCCGCTGCGGCAGCGCGCGCAGCTAAGAGGAAACATGTTGCTGTTGACAGCGACGACGAAGCACCGAGGCGCGGGCCATCGCGCGGGTCACAGGTGAGTGCGCCCCCAACACCCAAGCGTAAGAAGAACCAGGTGAACTCTACAGAGACGGGGGAGCCATACTTTGACGAGGAAGGGAAACTGCTTGAGTGTGTGAACGATGAAATTGTGTTGCCCAAAGATGCCAAAGGAGAGGAGAAAATTGACGAGCTTGGTAATCTATTGGGAGGGCGTGAGTTTAGATGTAAGGCGTTCAAAGTGCCTAATAGGGGTGACAGGCTGTATATGCTTGCGACGGAGCCTGCGCGGTTAATGGGATTCAGGGACAGTTATCTGTTGTTTCAGAAGCACAAGAAGCTGCTCAAAGTTGTAACGACTGAAGCAGAGAAGCAGGAGCTTATGGCTGGCGGGTTTTTGCCCAACTCGTACAAGAACCGTACGATTGGGCTTGTGACGGCCAAGGCGATATATAGGGAGTTTGGGTGTCGTATAGTTAAAGGTGGGCGCAGGATCACAGACGATTACTACGAAGCCAAGGCCAGGGAAGAAGGATATGTGGAAGGAGAGCTTGTTGATGAGACGATAGTCAGTGTTCAAGGGGGTAGTTCTAATAGCAATGCCATGTCAGTGGTGCCCAATCGAGGATTGTTAAACAACCCGCTTCGTCCTGGAATTGATGAGCTTGACGATGGGTTGTCTAGATTTAAGAGACGTCGGGAGAATGTTTCCGCGCATGAGTCATGGATATTTGACCATGCTTTGGCTGCAAGACAAAACGACAGTGTGTTGTACTACGACCGAAGCCTGTTGTTGGTACCCAAGGGTATCAAGGATCCATATACAGGGGTTGGCTTCCTTCCTGCCATCACACAACCATCGACGCAAGTGATTGTAAGGGTTGATGATCAGCCCATGGGCAAGAGGGGAAAGCTTGTGTATTCTACCAGGGTGAGTTTGCCCAACTGTGCAGTCAAAACGGGGCTTATGGATGTGCCGGAGGAGATTTATAAGGGGGCTGTTTCAAAAGAGGTTGAGGAGGCTATTAGGGAGCAGCAGAGGTTGGAGAGGGATATTTTGTAAAATATATTGTATAATGTTGTTTGATTCGTTAATACGATTGCTTAAATGATTACTTGACGTGATTGATTGTAGACTTTATGTGATTGCATACATGATTAGGGGCAGGAGGAGCAATATAAAGGGTGGGAGCACCTCTTTGGCACCATCTATACCAATTATATCCTGTTTTTCATACATGATCTACAGTCTGCACACAAGATGGTTATCCTACAATTTATCTTTGAGAAATTTATCACACAGAATCTTTTGAGGAATAAAATATTGAACTTCTTGATTAAGTTTGTAGCATGCCAATCTACCTTCTACAGCAACGGTGTGCTCCACATCAGTTGTGCGGAAGCGCACAGGGAGAAGGGAACATAGAGGGGAAGAGAGAAGAGAAAGAGGTGGGGGAGCGTCAAGATTATCAACGACGCCTTGTCTCTCACCTTTCAGTTCTCACCTCTTCACTCTCGCCTCTCTTCTCACGTCTTATCTCTCGCCTCTCTTCTCACGTCTTATCTCTCGCCTCTCCTCTTACCTGATGGTTGTCCCACCCCAGGCCTTTCGGACCGTGACACCCATTAATACCCAGCGATGCTCTGGGATGCCTTACGTAGGTATCTGCGATGCATGCGGACTGCCTTAGGCATCTGATTGAGTTGATTGTGGGGTGAACGCTCGCGCTGCGGGAATGGGTGTGTGTATCCATCCGTGCCCCACCCAATTTGCCACGGCCCTCCTTCGAGCCCATCGAGCCCTTTGAGCCACCAGATGCCGAAGAATCGAACCCCACCAAGATGATTAGATATTTTCACACAACCTCGGCCGGTGACACCACTCGCGGTACATGGTGAGTGTGTTAGTACGCTTAAATATTTCGTTCCATCATCATCAGCCACCACCGGCACACCACCACCGGCCCCACCTAAAATTTCATCTAATCACCAGCTAAACCTTTCATTCCACGAGGTGCCAAACCCACTTCATCACCTTGCATTATTATGGCCACTACACGGCTGAGGTGCCTTCCATTAGGAGGTTCCAGAGATATTTTTTCACCTCTGAGAAGTGAAAAATATTTCGCCAACGTGTCCACCACGGTGTTCACCAAGATATCTCTACCCAGACATGCAGGTGCAACACCTTTGCTGATATCAACCAGCGGAATCTCATCAGCACGAAGAGGAATCTCCTCAACGCCAAGAGGGATCCTCTTCTCCAAAACTGCCCTCCAATCCTTCCACTCCTCCGCACAGTGTCTCTCCCAAAAAGATGACATCAACAACCAGGCTGAACAATTAATGGTTACACTAAAGGCCATTTGGGAGAACGATGACATGACCGATTTCGCAAAGGAGGAGCTGCTGAGAGAGGTGTTCAAAAACAACAACGTGCAAGGGTTGCAGAGTCCATTGATTGCACAGTTAACGAGCCTGCTGCTGATGGATGAGAGCGTGAAGAATCCATCCGATCGGTTCGGTAATGTTCAGAAATTACATAAATCTTTGGTTAGATATCATCAACACAATATTAGTTCGCAGAACACAAAAGGTTCTGAGACTGAGGGTCGCAGTGAGGGTGAGAGTGAAAATGCAAAAAATTCAAAGGAATCAGAGACTGGAGGTAGTGTCAAACCACCAAACGCCTCTGAGTCTTCAAAATCTAAAGCCCCCAAAACTGATGATACAAAACTATTTGTGCTGCAGATCAGACCTGATATCATCCTTCTTTACCTAGTGTCATTTGGGTTTCTGTTTTATATTCTCTCTTCGGAATCCAACGAACGCGAAATCACGTGGCAGGAGTTCACGACCACTCTCTTGGATAAAGGGTTTGTGGAGAAGCTGGTTGTTGTAAACAAGTCTATAGTTTATGTATTGCTCAATGAAAATGGTAAAAACCAGCCCGTCCATGGGCGCAATGTCGAATATTTCTTCACCATTGGCTCGGTTGACTCTTTTGAGAGAAAGCTGTTGGAGCACCAGACTCGGGGTACCGGCACCGATGGAAGGAATACCACCGACAACGCAACAGCCTTTAGCACCACTCCCGCTGTACCTGTGATTTATACTCAGCAAACTTCCATTTGGAAGGGCATATTTACATTTTTGCCCACCGTTTTGATGCTCGGTGGTTTATTTTGGATCACCCGTAAAACGGCCTCTGGTGGTGGGCCGCTGGGAAACGGACTGTTTGGTGCTGGAAAATCTAAAGCCAAGAAATTCAATCTTGAAAAAGATGTGAATGTGAAATTCAGCCAGGTTGCAGGATGTGACGAGGCTAAAGCCGAGATTATGGAGTTTGTACAGTTTCTTAAAAACCCTGAAAAATACGAAAGACTGGGTGCCAAAATCCCAAGGGGTGCCATTCTATCTGGGCCTCCGGGTACAGGAAAAACTCTGCTTGCAAAGGCCACCGCTGGAGAAGCCGGAGTGCCCTTTTACTCTGTTTCTGGGTCTGAGTTCGTGGAGATGTTTGTAGGTGTTGGAGCGTCTCGCGTCCGCGACCTCTTCAAAACTGCACGCGAAGACGCCCCTTCCATCATATTTGTAGACGAGATCGACGCAATCGGTAAGTCGCGTTCCAAGGGAGGATCCATGTCAGGAAGCAACGACGAGAGGGAGAACACACTCAACCAGCTTTTGGTGGAGATGGATGGGTTTTCATCATCTGACCATGTTGTTGTGCTCGCTGGTACAAACCGTCCCGACGTTTTGGACCAGGCTCTCCTGAGACCGGGCCGCTTCGACCGCAAGATTCACCTCGATAACCCTGAACTCAGCGGCAGACAGGAGATCTTTAGGGTCCATCTTGCAAAGATTAAAATTGCGCCCTCTGAGGACGTTGAAGACTTAGTGGGCCGTTTGGCAACTTTGACGCCTGGGTTTTCCGGTGCCGACATTGCCAATTGTTGCAACGAAGCTGCTCTCATTGCCGCACGTCACGACTCTCCCGATGTGACTCTGACCCACTTTGAACAGGCCATCGAGAGGGTGATTGCTGGTCTCGAGCGCAAGTCGCGTGTTTTGTCGCCAGACGAAAAGAGAGTGGTGGCCTACCATGAGGCGGGCCACGCCATCTGCGGATGGTACTTGGAGTACGCTGATCCATTGCTCAAGGTGAGCATCGTCCCCAGAGGCTCTGCCGCTTTGGGCTATGCGCAGTACTTACCAGCTGATATCTATCTCTACTCGGAGACGAAGCTGTTGGACCGTATGACGATGACACTGGGTGGGCGTGTCAGCGAGGAGCTTCACTTTGACTCTGTGACATCTGGAGGGTCAGACGACTTTGAAAAAGTTACCGCCATGGCCCAAAAGATGGTAATTGAGTGTGGAATGAGCGAAGCTGTGGGCGTGCTCAACTTCAACATGGAGAGGGGCAATGATATGACCAAGCCATTCAGCGACAAGACGGCTAGTTTGATCGACAGCGAGATTAGGAGAATTGTCGGGGAATGCTACGAGAGGTGCACTAAGTTGCTCGTTGAGCGTAAAGAGGAGGTGAAGTTGGTTGCAGAGGAGTTGCTCACCAAGGAGGTTATTACCAGAGAGGATATGGTGAGATTGTTAGGCAAGAGGCCATTTCCCAATAGAAGTGATGCCTTTGACAAGTATTTGGAGAGCAAGAAGGATTAACTGTATATAGTACTTTGATGATAAACTAATATATATATATATATATATATATATAAACTCCAAATCTCTATATGTATATCCGAAATAACCAACCAGCTCTATAAATTATGTAAATCCATTAACTTACACCTATCTGAATTAAGTGAACCTTTCTATCTAACTACTCAAATTCAAAGAAAAGAATATACCCTCCTTCTTGACATCGTTGACCCCACCACTTATACCCAAACTATATCCCAGATCCAAACTAGCCGCCTGCCCCAGCCTATAGATAACTCCAGCGGTCGCACCAACTGCACCCTTCTTCAGCCCCTTAAACTCATTAAACACATCCCCACTGGCAATGGAAAACTTCAGCCTTAATGGAGAGTCGCTGCTGACAAATCCGCACTTGGTCAGCACGGCAACCTCAGTGCGATAGAAGGCGTTACCACCAATGTAATCACTGCCATCTTTATTGCCAATAAAGTAGGGAGCAAACCCTGGAAGCGACGAGGATCCCCCAAGAAAGAAGCGGTCTGAAAAATGAACACCGCCGGCGCTGGGCCAGGTGGAGGAGTTGAGGGTGGTGCCCACACCAAGGGATCCATGAAACTGAAGTGTGACACACCTGCCAAGCGAGTAGTAGAGCTGGGTGTTTACAATGCTCTTAATGTAGTTGGAGGTGGAGGCGGGGACAACACCGGTTCCAGAACCAGCACTTGCACTTTGGGACATGGAATTATCTATACAAATATACCCACCTCCGATTGGGAGGGTCCCACCACTGGAGGGCAGATACCTACGCGAATCCAGCGAGCCAGATATCAACACACTCTGCGTCAAAGAGTCTCCTGCATCGGTTTTAACGGTGTCACTAGCGGAATCGTTCACGTTGAGGATCCCACGCCTCAACAACGATAGCCCACCAGTGACGATGGCTGTGTATTTGGTGCTGCACAGCATGAAGTGCTTTGTCTTCTCAACACCAGCAGTGGTGGCCACTACGTTTTGGTCATGCGACGCCCATACCGCACGCCTGTTGCTCACTAAACCGTCCAGAAACAGCTTAATCGAAGTGTCTACAAGAGGCGCCTTGTAATTTACACCCAGGAAATGGCCATAGGGAAGATCGTGACCTGATAGGTTGATGCTCGACGACAGTTTGAGGTGCTCTGCATTGCCAAAAACGTTGCGGTTATCGTAGTTTACACTTAGTGCGTGTCCTTCATCGTAGTGGGTGGAGTTTACGTTGAACGATTGTAAGGGGAGGGGTGTCAATTTTATAAGGGCGCTCGTGGGTACAGCAGAGTATCCTTCATGGGCTTGGTTCTGGAGGGTTTCCTTCTCGATAGAAAATTCTACATCTTTGAATGCTCCTGTGTACTTTAGGTTTTCATTCACCTTCCTGCAGCTATCCACCAGTTGATCAACGGTGACGTCACGGGTTTCCAAAAGAGGAGAGAGAAGTGTGTTGAAGAAGTTGTTGGAGAAGGTTTCACCTCCAGTGACGTTCACTTTTTCGAGTTTTAGTGCGGCTGTCCCATTATGAGAGATGATCTCGTGGGTTGAATAGATTGACTGGAATGTTAGTAGGAGGGAGCAGGAACAATCACGAACAATCACCAGGGCACGCGAGTGCCTGTGAGTGTGTATGTAAAAGAGACTACTCGTTACAACAAGCTTCCAAGCACAATTCTCCTTCGCTTGATGTCAAATCGTATGCACACTTGAAGCAGTCCATGACTATGGGCAATGGGTTCCCCATGGGTTCCTAATGGGTTCCCAATGGGCTTCCTATGGCTTCATAGTGTGCTGATGATGTGCTCATGGTGATTTGCAGATCGTAATGTGTTAATTGTACCACATACCTCTTTATCCATTATTGGGATACTCCATTCATGAGTCTTGAAAGCCTTGACCTTACAATTGGGGTTTGAAAGGGATTTTTCACTCTTGGATAGTGGAGAACCACATTTGTATTGGAGGTTCGATGGTTGGTCAAGAGGGTAGTGTACTAACAGAGGATAAAAGAGTGGATGGATGAAGCGTTTGGATGAAGCGTCTGGGTGAGGGAGTGCGCATAGGTGGATGGTAACACCGAGAGGATCATCGTAACGCTGACGGTGATGCGATGCGATGCGTGCTGGTGCCCATCTGTGAAATAGGCTGCCGCACCGTTATCCTCCACACTGTCATCCTCCACACCGTCATCCTCCCTCACCTTCGTTCTTCCCCCGGAGTCGTTCACCTTGATGTTCACATACCCGCAAGCCTACAGCCATCGTCCCCACGCACACCTAGCATGCATGCAACGGACATGGTGTGCATGGCGTCCTCATGAGGGCATCTGGGGAAACATCAAATGAAAAACCAGGTCAACTTTGAGTCAGTGTTCACATGATCCACGGATTCACATTTGTTTGAGCGATCCACATAATTGGGTCTGAGTCTAACACTCCACTTGCTGGGTAAATCCACACAGCTACACTCACATCCATAGCTAAAGTTGCACATAACAAGTGGCCCACCACCTGCTGATCCCAGGTAACAACACACAACCATCTGTACCTTTAAATTCATGACTGGAGTGCCCCCCAACATTATAAGGCCTTCGGAGAAGAAAGCTTCTTCACGCTTTCCGATAACTTCAGCCCTCTTTGCGCACCTCTCTAACCCCACTACAAAATACTTGCAAATTCTGCCAAACAGCTTAATCTCATCCCTCCCCACACACCAGGATGTATACGTAGTTGATAATCCCTCTTCCAGCCCCTCTGGTATCCAACAGGAGGTGTATATATCGAAAACAGTGTTTCTGAAAATCTTCAGAGAATGCCACGATTATTTTAACACCTTTATAGAAGTTCAAGATGGTAAGCACTGGGAGTTGAGAATCACACATTTATCAGAAATAAACCTTGGCCTCCTCTTCTATGCAACATGTGGGTTACTACTTGCAACCCCTGAGAACCACACAGCGGTCCTCGTACATCAGAGGGTTGTAGAGCTACTAAACCACGCAACTAGTGTACTGCAAGAGCTTTATTTTATATGCTCTTTGCTCTCCTGTAATATGCCCAGAGTCAATAAATCTTCTTCACTATGGGCGCTTTCAGTAAAGGTGTTGCATCGCGTAGTAAGCGAACCCGCAAACTCACACCTTGACTCAGTGCGACATCTCCTCTGCACAATCTGCCGCTCTGGTGAAATACACCCCAATAATTATTATGCCTGGATGACTTGTAAAATATTGTTCAAGTATTTGGACGGTGAGCAATTCACCGTGATGAATGATCAACTGAGTGATTTCTGTTTTAAACACCCAACTGACTGCTCTGCTTGGAGTGCTTTGGAAGAATGGGTCATTTTTGTACGCAACGAGAAACTCTACAAAGCTACGATGGAGCGTATTTTTGCTTGGGCCCGCCATTCCGGTGGGGTTTCATTCATTCCATGGAAGAGTCTTGTTAGGTTATACGTTCATGGTGAGCAGTTTGGTGGCAATCGCATGTTTAATAGTGAGGTTGATATTTTGTTTGACAGTATCCACTTGTTCGAAGAAACTCATCGAGGAAGAATTGAGTTGGTTAATGGGTACTGTATGTTTATTGGTTATAGTGGGGAGCGGGATTTTTCAGATGATTTATTAGCAATGGAGGAGTTTAAGCTCAATGGGAATAAAAAGAGAGCCCAAAAGGCGCTGAAACTACTTGGGCATTAGCGAGCACGAAAACCAGTCATGATGACCCGACAGTATTTGAAAGTATGCCTTAATGAGGCGATGATGGAGCCATCATTCACCCACTTTGCCCACTTTTGTGTTCACCCACTTTGCTCACTTTTGTGTTCACCCTTTTGTGTTCATCTACCCTTACTGAAGAGGGTCATCAAGTGGAGTTACATGATAGCTGTTGGAGCATGTCAACGTAGAGGTTGCCATATAGAGTTAACACAGATGAGATTATGAGGGCGATGATAACCAGCGAAAGCGGATTTACCAACCTCCTCACTCGCGGGTGATTGCTCCAATCGCCTTCACGTTCAAAGATTCAGTAGAATCTTTTCAGAAGAAAATCAACAAGACTAAGGTGACAGATGATATTAAGAGATTAAAGCAGGATATTGAAAATGTGCAACAAGTATAGAGATCAAATGGCTGAGACAGTGAAGGCAGCCAACAAGAGTGGAAATCTACAATTCCCTGTATATAGAAATAAAACCTATTATGTTAATGATGCATACATACGTTTATTCATACTGAAGAATGATGATAATGGAACAAACGAAATATAAATTATCGTCATTTCCACTATCAGTTCCACTATGAGATTAAGTGACAGCATGCTTCAAATGTGAAGTGCAGATCATCAGATCATCATTATTTCATCATTATTTCAATCATTATTTCAAATTTTATTTTTCTAAGTTATTATTTCATTATTATTTTAAAATGATATAATACAACTCCCACTAGTTGGCATTCTTAGCCAAAGAAGCTATTGCTTTTATTCTCTCCCAGGTACTGTTATCATAACCACTTCTGTTCAAAGATTTCACAAAGTTCCATGCCTTTTGACCATCCTTTATTGGATAATCCAATGGTTTTGGGATCTGAGTCTGAATGAAGGAAAGCTTGTCATAACATACAGATTTGGCAATACATAACCCTTGGAGACCCTCCTCACCGCCAAACTTACCATATCCCGATTTCTTTACACCACCAAATGGTAGCTGACAAACGTAGAAAGTTGCAAAGTCATTGATGGCAACGTTCCCCGACTTGATGTGATTGGCAATGTAATCCGCCGTTTCAAAGCTTCCCGAGAACACAGAGGAACCAAGCCCGTATTCCGTACTGTTGGAGATAGAAATAGCATCCTCAACATTCTCTGCCTTCATAACGGTTAGAACAGGACCAAACACCTCATTACACGCAATGGACATATTTGGCTTTACATCAACGAGAAGAGTGGGGGCGAAATAATGGCCCTGTGGATAATTAGGGTGGGTATACCTCTTGCCTCCATACAACAGTTTCGCACCTTGGGAGACAGCAGTCTCGATGGAGTGTTCCAAGCTTTCAAACCTGGCATCGGTGATGATAGCACCAACATCGATCTCTTCTAACTGATCAATATCACTGCCCAGGCGCAAAGTTGCAATCCTGGAGCTCAGGATGGAGACGAGCTGATGATAAACTTTGGGCAGAGCAATTACCCTCTCAATACCTATACAGTTCTGGCCACCGCTTTGGAACGTTCCACGCATGATGATCGAGGCAATCGAATTGATATCTTTAACATCATCACACACAATCACCGAGTCTTTGCCGCCTAGTTCCACAACTGCGGGTGTCAAGGCGGTGCTTGCAGCAGCCACCACTTTGTGGGCCACCTGTTTGGATCCGATGAAGGTGATATGGGACAATCCGGGATGTGAACTGAAGTGGTCAGCATCTTCTGGCCAGCAGCACACCAACTGCACCAAGTCAGGATCCTGGTCGCACGCTTTGAGCGCGGCTTTCACTATATCTATATAATACTGAGAGCTCCACCTCACATGTTCACTGCATTTCAACACTATGGCATTGCCTGTAAAGATACTTGCCACAATCGGTCCCAAAAGGTTGTGGAACGGGTAGTTCCAACTCACAAGAGCAGCAACCACACCCATCGGCTCATACCTCACCTCGGCCTTCTTGTACTGCATGAACAGGTTGGAGGGACCGGGGCGAGGGGACACTCTCAGTGCCTTTTCGCCGTTCTTCAGAATCCAATTGATCTTCTCTAGAGTGACCAGTATTTCGCCCATTGAAGCATCAACCATTGTTTTGCCTGAATCTCTACATGACACCCTAGATATCTTATCCTGGTTACGGCATATAAACTCATTAAGAGTGCGCAACACCTTTCTCCTCAGCGAAAAGGGAGTTTTGGCAAACTTGGCTTGAGCGCGGGATGCTGACTCTATCACACTATCCATTTCTTCTTTGGTGGTGGCCTTGAACTTTCCAAGGAATTGAGCTGTTGCTGGACAGTAGCATTGTATGAAGTTGGGTTCATCCCGGTTCCGGAGAGTTGGGGGGTTTAATCGCCTGCCCTTCCAGTGTGGTTTCGCTTCATCTGGGAAGGGCACATTGAAAATTGCTGCCTTTTCCGCACTCTTGAATGATCTGCGATACAGAAAGTATGTGAGTGGGAGGATCACCGTAACCAGGAAGGAGACGGATATCTGTATGGGGAACAACGGTGACTTGGTCAGCTCTGGTATAGATGATATATGATTTGCAATGGCATTTGCAATGGCCTCTGTGAAGTCTGTGATATTGCCGATATCGAAATGCAACTGAGAGATATCCAAAAGCGGCAAGTGCGGGGTCGGAGGCACCACCACAGTGACACTGGTTGATAATGATGGAGGTGCTGATGCTGATGACGACATGCTAGTGAGGGGTGTGGGTACAAGGGTTCGGATTAAAAACAACCAGCTACTTGACAGCCAGCACATGCAGTATGAAATGATGTGGAAAGCAAAAATGCAACCCTGGAACAATTCAACCACGCTTTAATATATAATGCCTGCTAAGTGTAGAGTGAAAAGACTGACAGGTGGAAACTGACAGGTGGAGACTGACAGGTGAAGACTGACAGACTGAGACTTAAACAGATCAAGGAGACACACTATTCACGGCCATGCACAATTCCCGAACCTCTAAATCTGCCAAAGGATATTTAGCGAGTCTAATAGTCTTTTTAAGCCATTGTGCTCATACGACAACCCTACAAATACCTCATCACACACAACTTACTCCAGGATGCGCGTGGGTGTAAGCCACGCTGCTAGAAGCATGCGCATACTAACGGGGACTGGGTGTCCGAGTTGGGTAAGCGCAATGGCGTGTTGAGGAAAGAGCTTCCAACGGTTTTATGGCGTATCTGCTAAGGTTTTGGGCTATGCAATGCAGGTACGGCGTTAGTAGCGTATTAAAGAGTAGAGTAATAGAGGTTTCTCCGGTGAGTTTTTCCGTGGGTTTATAGCATATGGTTGAAAGATTACAAGTGGTGAAGCTTACAAAGTGTATGATTTGACAACGATAATAGATGAGTTGGGGGGCAGTTATTATGGGAGATATAGCATATACTATATACATGTACATATATACATGTATATAATACAGCTTAGATAGTTATCTATATGTATGTGGATAAGGAAAAGAGATATACGGCCAGTGGTTTTTCATCTAGTCGTCTAATTAGCAAATTATGACTTAGCTGTTCAAACATGTTATTAAAAACAGAAACCTACAGATGATATCACGTGTTTTTCATTTTCTTATTTAGCATTGATATGCAACTCTGGAGTGGGGTGCGTCACAGCGTCGATTAGCAACTTCACCACCGTGTCGCGCTTTTGCTCGGCAGTCTTCTGGATAGACTTGAGCTCGTCCTGAACAGAGGACTCAGCAGCCACCTCGGCAGCTTTATTAGAACCAGAGTGCTGATACTAGTTAGTATGATGAAATCACAGCTCTTGAACTCAGCTCGTTGAACTCAGCTCGTTGAACTCAGCTCGTTGAAATCACAGCTTATCACCACAATAAAATACTCACCTCCTGCTCGAAAGACTTCAACTCAGCCTCCTTCTTGCTCTTGTAGGCATCAATCTCAGCAGCGGCATCGGCCTTAGCAGCCTTAAGCTTCTGTGCACGGTCTATTCCATACGTGTTAGTAAACCAAACAACCATACAGGGTAATCATATTAAAAATGTTGGCTCGAGGGATATGCTGAGCAAGCTCACTTACACTGTCTGGCCTGGGCTACAATTTCATGCGCCTCTTTCTCTGCCTATACGATAAATGCGTTAGTCATCGCTACTTTCAACAACGCAAAACATATAATGTTGACTGGATTGGAATCTAACAACGGGGTGGGTAGTGTACCGTCATCGCTACAGTGTTGCTCGATGCTATTGGTGGTGATGCTTTTGGTAATACCTACCTTAAGGAGTGTTTGAATGCCAGACTAAAGAGAATGTTAGTAAGTGATCGAATGAAGTAATTGAATGAGGTAATTGCATGAGGTAATTGAATGAAGTAATTGAAAGGACACCAATGGATTCGACAAGACGGAGAGAAATAATTGCAAGTCAATCTATGACAAGTGGTGTTGGTTCAGCCCATTAAAGAAAACAGCCAACACGTAGCGTAATTCGTGCATCTCGTTGCTAAGAAAAAGTTCTGTAGTCTATAGCATTGACACCACCATCAAGTGTTAAGTATCCATATTGTGAGAAGCAACACATTGTTGTACTTTCCTCATACCCCCATATCCGATTCAATGTGTCGTGTACATGGATACCACCTAATAAACACTTGCTCTCTCCTTCTTGCTCCCTTTAGTTAATATTTTTATCTCACTCACCATTATGCATGTATCAAAGATATTATCTGATCAAAGGGTTGTGTGATAACCTCCGACAATATTATATCCTCAAAGATATCACCACATACCAGTTATATGGATTATCACTTATCAGATAAGAGGGGCCCTCTGGCCCCATCCATCCTCCCATCCACCCATCCTTCATCCTCTGCATCCTCCATCCCCTCCTATTATGCCCTTACAGAGTGTAGCTAAGCTAATCGGAGGCCAATTCGAGGCACACTTAGGGGATTGGTTATGTGCACTGGAGGCAGCCAGCGTTATATAAAGCTGCGTTCTGTGAAAATATGCGGGCGGACAGTGAGGTGTAGATAATAGGCAAGCAGGCAAGCAGGCAGGAATAGTAAGAAAGGCATAGTGAGGCATGAACTTCAATGCGGGAAAGGCAGGGAAAGCGCTATGAGATACTCATAGTTAAGGGCCAACGGTCAAGTGCCTACACTTAAACATTAGTCTGCCCATTATAGTAGTGCCCACAGTTGAGCATCTGAATAGGTGGCATTTTAAATAGTTAATGATAAATAAGGGTATACATAGGTAAAGACATACATATAAATATTATAATACTCCAGGAGATACATAGACACATTATAGAGCCGTGACCCTTCTGCCACACCTACTCACTTTCACACACACGGTATTCCAGGGATGAATCGGTAATTCATGCCGCTACTACTCACTATAACTGTATCAGTGTTTCTGGTCTTCTTACGTGCCTCTTCTTCCGTACCTCTTATTGCTTGCCTCTTCCTTACCTCTTCTTCCGTACCTCTTATTGCTTGCCTCTTCCTTACCTCTTCTTCCTTACCTCTTCCTTTCTAACTCTTCTTCACAGTTAGTACCGTTCTGTGGCTTCTGGCTTCTGGCTTCTGGCTTCTTCTCAAGCTGTGCTACACTGCACCTCTCCCCTCACTCCCAGATAGTGCTCTTCTATAGCCTTACGCTTCTGTGCCTTCTGCAGTTCCTAGAGGAACCTTCTCCCTATTTTGCCCGCTAATGCATGGCAGCTCATCGCATAACTACATTTACATGTAGGTGAATAATTTATTTAGTTAGGTGAGCTTCAGTCATTGGGGATTGATATTGTTTTTTGTTAGTTGTTTGACTGGTTTGTTAGCCAGTTGGTGGATATTTCTTGGTGTGTATACTAGTTGTGTATACAGTTGCATTCACTTTGTGATATAGAATAAAATACAGAGTAGCATAGCTATTGCTCCAGCAGACGAATTATCGCATGCATACTTGCAACTAATATTGGCGAACTGCTAAACACACCCTGTATTATCAGAGGACACTAAGCATTACGTCAAAGAACTAGACATCACGTCAAACTGAACATTGCGTCAACAATCAATGGGATACAACCATCACCTGACATGGTTAATTCTCCCATCGACCCAACTGAAGACTCCTTCGGTCTGTCACAAGAAGCCTCAGGGGACACCACAAGCATATCCGCTGTGGCCCCAACAGCGTGTTCAAGCACATACAGCGTTGGGCAAACCACCAGCCCGAGCATATCCACCGTGAAGTCTGTGTTGTGTTCCATTTGTCATGCCAATGTCGCAAAGTATAAATGCCCCGCTTGCTCTCTTCGCACCTGTAGTGCTCAATGTGTTTCTCGCCATAAGCTCCAAAGAGACTGTTCAGGGGCAGTCGATCCCACCAAATACCGCAAGAGGACAGAAATTGATGCCATCGATATGAACAGAGACTACAACTTTTTATTGCGAGTAGGCAGACAAGTCGAGATGGGGAAAAGAGACGCTTACGTAAAGGCAAAGCCATTGCTTCAAAACAATAGACGGAGGAGGAATGATTGGGGTAATGATAATCACAATAACAACAAGAAATCGAAGGGTCCTTCCACAACTGATGATTCTGAGGATTCACAGCTCGTGGTTTTGAAAAGAGGCGTAAATGTAAGAGTTCTGCCTCATGGTATGAGCAGATCGCTTAAGAATAAAAGCAGTTATGATAAGAAGAAGAATGTGTTCAACTGGACAGTCGAATGGGTACTAGTTGACGAGGACTTTAAGACTGTGAGCTCATTCACAAGTTTTAGAGCGAATGAGGGTCTTGTGCTAAATGAATTGTTTCCCCATAATAGGTTTTCAGAATATTGGGAAACGATCGAGAAGGAGAAAGAACAGCCAACTGACCAGCCAACTGACCCTGACCAGCCAACTGCTCATCTTCTCTCTAAGGAAAGCCTGGACAGTCATGGAACCTCAGAAGTAAATCCTATTCTCAGCAATTGTGTATCACAGGAGAATTCTCGAAAGTTGCTCTTTTTCTTCATAAAAGATATGGTGTTGACTCAAAGCCCTTCTGATCACCACAAAGTGTATCAACTATCTTCAGAGGCAACACTTGCTGATTGTATTCGAGGTAGATATGTAATTGAATACCCAACCATTTATGTAAGTGAGTTTACGAAACCTCACAATGTTGAGATATATGCGGACAAAGAGGAAGAAGCTTGTTGTGGCACAGACAGTAATGATAGTGATAGTGGTAGTGGTAGTGGTAGTGGCAGTGATAGTGATAGTGATAGCAGTGACAGTGATAGTGGAAGCGAAGATGACAGCAGTGGTGATGCCGAAGATACCGATGATGAGGCACCGGAGGAAGCCTCCTCGAAAATAGCTGTTCCACCTGTTGAACCCGTTGATCAAGCAGAGAAACTGACTGGCCGAGCCAATGATGAGACGGCAACGGTTTTCGCACAATCAGCGGCTTCACAGGAGCTACAATGAGTATTTGCAATAAAATGCTTGCCTGTAATTTACAAAGTACAAGTTGTGTAAGACAATAAATCTTGGACGATAACGTATGACATATACATCTATTCATCATGAATCGAGAACCTCGTGCCAACAAAGCACATTAATAACAAACCAACGCGTAGTTCACTGATTCTCTTCAAGATCAAGCCTTTGCAGCACTTGAGCCATTCTAACATCATCAAATTGCTCACTGTGGTGCATTAAAGAACCAGTCACCCGACGCTCATCAATATGGCTTGTGATATCATCCCCAATACTTGACTTTGGGGGTAAAACATCAAACTCATAGGTGTCGTTGGTGTCCCAGAACTCAGGTGGAACTTTAGCCATCACACGGCTCTCACCACTCAACACCACATGACGGAGCAAATTGAGAGGTGTTTCACGGCAACCAGCCGCAGCACCAGGCTTAGACAGAGGGTTTGTAGAGAAGAGACTGTGAAGATTATCATTGAGGAACTGCTTACTTGCAGAATCATTCCACATTATATTTGCTCTCACCAAATAAGCTTCAGTGGAGACAATGATGGATACAGGTGTATTTCCCTCGTTGTACACGGCGCCGTCGTCGACACAACTGAGACATACAGTCTCCAATAGTTTAGCCGCAGTGTAGGGGTATAGCCTATAGGCAATCTCCAAACTGCGCTTGGCTGCTTCTATCCTATCCAACTTGAAATACGCGAGTACAACAGAGTATGCAAGAGCAGGAGTCAACCAGGAGGAATATGTAGAGACCAGAGGAGATTTCACGAAATTGACAAGGTATTGGTACTGTGCAGACATTATTGCGTAGAAGTCAATGAAGTACCTCACACCATAAGGATCCTGGCTTGGTTCTAGAGACAACAGCAATTTACAGTAAGTTAAGGCCGTGTAGAAGGTTGACCTTTGCGTCAGCACCTCGATATACCTAAATATAGTCAGGTAGAATCCTCTATTGCAGAACACTTCAAAGGGAAGACGCGCCAAACCGGTCCCCAGCACGAAATTCTGCCTGAACCCTCTGTCAAATACGAAAAGAGCACGCTCCACAAGCCCATTCGAGTTGGACTTATCGCCCTGCCTAAACAGAATCGTCGATACCTGGAGGAGTGTGTGTATATGATATGGGTTTCTTTGCAGGATATGAATTAGAGCTTCGTGATCAGGCTGAATGGCAACCGATATGAAAAACTCGGTATTTACAATACGGCTCGCGAGGTTCTCTTCAAATGCAAAATGTTTTACGCCCAAATGGCGACTCGTCTCTTTTGCTATGTCGTCCTCAATCGCTGATTTCCAGTCTGAAGGACGCCTACTGGCATATAACCTATATACGTCAACGCTATCGTACTGTGTCATAGTAAACTGACTCTGAGAAGTAGGGATCCAGTCATCTCTAATCTTAGTGAGTACTAATTTACGACTAGTTCCAGGAATGCTTCGCCGATCTTTCCCGCTCCACCCACGCACGGCCTTACCCATCTTTTTGATATGCTCAAGCACCTCAGGAGTCACAAATGAAGAAGACGTGGAGTCCGCATCCTCTATCACTTTATCAGATAATTTTCCAAAAAGACTTCTGAATTCTCTATCTGGGTCGAGATCTCCAGTGTTAAAAGTGAGCAATGGCAGAGACTCATGAAACCTCCAGGGGGTGAAGAAGTGGAACTCAGCATCCGTCTCTTCAATGGGGAATGTTGCTACATCGAATTGAACGTCGAAAAGGGCGTCCCGGACACCATTTGAGTTTGTTTGCGAGATATCCGACAAGAGTTTATCGATTTCCTCGTCGTTATCGTAAGCATCGGCTTTGCTAGGTGTGATTCCTAAACCGGTGCCGGCCTTGGGTGTGAGTGATTGCTTACCGCTTTTCTTGCCCTTTCCCTTTTTGGATTTGCCTTTCTTCCCCCTTTTGGGGTTATTAAACGAGGTTTGTATGGATGCATGTGTTGGGATTGTTTCCTCGGCATCTACATATTCTTCATCTGAGGTGAGTTGTGAGCTAATACGTTGGTTGTCTATGTCGATAACATTTCTCTCTCGGGCATTTGGTGCTTCGTGCTTCTCGGGTGATTCCTCCTCGGGCGATTCCTTTTCAGGCGATTCCTTTTCAGGCAATTCCTCTCCATCTGATTCCTCTTCACTCAATCCCTCTCCAAGGAATGCAAAGACATTTGCTCTCTGTGGAGGTGTCTCATCCTCAGAGTCAGAAGGCTCACCTCCTGTAGGCTGTGCTGGTGAGGGCTCCAGCCTGCTCCTCTCAAGACGCCTGAGAGCACGTGAACTCATAATCGCAGGCACATACACTGGGTGAAGAGGCTATATCGATTGGAAAGTGAATCGAGTTTGGAGGTGTCATTCAGAAATGTAAATGGTTATGCTGCTGCCTTCATCTCATATGATTACCCGATTGGGTATGAAAAGTGTGAGATGACAAGATTATCACACGACCTTTCTTAACCTACTTATTATGACTGGCTAAGTTGAAATAAGTGGATGAAATTTTATAAAAAAAATTTACCCTGTACCAAGTAATATATTATTTTCACTAGTATAAAATCCAGACAAAATCCAGAAACGCATAACAACTCTCGCGATATCTCCTAGACGAGTGGAGGTGACAGGCGCTGGACGAAATCAAGTTGTTTAGATAATCAACACTACGACAAGCAAGAATAGCACATCAGTAACTTTGTCGCGCCTCCTTTATCACATCCAACACCAGCCTACTCTCCCTTGTAACTTCACCTCCTTCCTTTATCATATCCCTAAGTCCCCTCTCTATGCCATCATAGAAGTAATCGCTCAATATTCTCTTTCTAGTTGGTATATCCTCACTACTCAACGAGAGAATGTCGACATCACCAGATGGAGAACTACTGGAATTATCAAGTTTGCTGGTAGAAGTCAGCTGCTTGCTGAACAATCCCAAGTGCCCGTACGGCTGAGCAACAGATGGGATCATATACTTGAAAGTTAGCGGGTGCACTGCTCCAGCTGCCTCGTTGTCATTTTCAGAGCCGGCACCACCTTGTGATTTGGGAATTAGAGCTCTACTTAAAAATTGTGCCAACACCTTTAGATGTGCTATTCTTGCCCTATCAGAAGAGGACAGTTTACCCACTTTGTTACTACCGCCAACATTGAAATTTCCACCAAGTGAGGCACTGGTGGTGACAGCAAGCGAAATCGACCTCTTATTGGCTATTATGGGCCAATTTAGTAGCTGGCAGAAACATTTTAGCGTTTTGGCGAAGTTGTTCCTCACCACTGTTTCCTGAGAAGAGGTCTTTAATAGAATATCCAAGAATGATGTACTATCAGCACGAATTTCAGGTTGAATGTGGGTCATTGCAGAATGGATGAACAACAATAGGGTCTTTGTGTGTAGCTCTAGAACATTGCTTTGTTGCGAATTGCCAATAGCCGTCAGAAGGCCTCCAAGGGCTTTTCTTACACTTTGAGAAGGGTCCAACGTTAACGGTGTTATGGCATCTAGGATATCTTTATATAGGGTAGAGTTAGAAGGCAGGTGCGTAGTTAAGTATAATAGCACCTCTTTACGTGATGAGTTTGAGTGATGCTTCACGAGTGCCAGCTGATGCGATAATTGCTCGTCTTCATTGGCCGAGTTTCTTAGCAAACTCTGGGTGGGAAGAGAAATGGCTTTAGCAGTGAAAGAAGTGTCCGTATGGTTACTGGCACGAGGAGCGGTTTTTCCCACTTTTAATTTTTGTTTCTAAATCGTTAGTAATGAAGATCTTTTCCTAATGCTGATTAAACCAATCAAGTATGTAACGACGTGGATGGTCCATGTGATCCAATACGATCTCATATCCCATATGATCCCAGTCCCATCGGTTCCCTCCATTCATTGAGGCATTCAAGCCAGTACTCACCACAAAATCCTTTTTCTTTTCAGCCTTCTTTTTCCTTGATCCCATTTTGTCTGTCTAGTGTTTGATACAGTAGGAGGGTATAGAAGTACAACAGAGAACGTCCCGTGATGCTATTCGCGTGATGTGTTGTAGCTATTCTCAATCACCAAATGGATTTTCCCATGTCACTCTTATGGAATATAACTATCAGGATACCAAATGCCACCACGGATATGATAAGTGCAATGCAAAGAAATACACACTCTCTCAATACATCAATACAATATATATTAATATGCCTAAAGGTGCCTGCATCTGCATAGTAAATAAAATAATTTTTCATCTCATCGCTGACGTAACCATGTCTGGTATGCTTAGGTAATGGATTTCCCAATCGGTGTATTGACAAGTAAACACTCTGCGTGATCTGGTAACTAAATATCTATTTAGATGAAGAACTGAACACATTCCCTGACAGTTCTGTCTTTGAAGAGTATTCAGGCTGTCTGGTTATAGTCATCACTGTATTTGGAATCTTGTACCTAATGGAATTTACAGGAGTGACACTCCATATAGTGCTACTCTCCACATAGTGACACTCCACATAGTGACACTCCACATAGTGACACGCTAAGTAGCAGCTGTAGTAAGCTATATCAACCCACTATTAACCGGTTGGTGTTATAGGAAGACCCAGTGAAATATTGTGGTCTCTTTCACCCTGTTACGACATACAACTCCATCAAACTCCAGATCTCCCATTAAACTCCATATAACTATTCAACCCACATACTCAGCCCACCAATACATACTCCACTCCTGCACACATCCACACATTAAACTGGCACGTTCAAGCGATATATCCTGCTTTAAAAATTCAACCTTTCCACGACAAACGCAATTGAAATTTACCATTCAACTGTGGAGCCATCTATATTCTTCCATATATCCATCTAGTGTCTCTACAGTGTACCGTGTGCCGCCCACTCTTCATACTATAGGCCATGGAGTCATTTAACACTCTATCCATCTCCGATTCTCCCCTCCAAGAGGAAGCGATATCCTCTATTTCAGGACTATCATTGGGAGAAAGGCATGATGGACCCAACAATCATACAATGAGTCGACTTGGCAACGTAATTGCTCTCCATGATATTGAGGGCGATGCTGATATTTCAATGGAGGATAGTGAATATAATGAAGATTATATAATGGAAGATACCCCAGTCAAGAAGGGCGTGCATATTGTTACTAAGGAGTTTGATAGAAACTTACACGCAAATAATGATCGATGGACAAAAGACACCAGTTGGTGCGATAAGTCCCCTATTGCCCATAAGGATGACAACCCTCCAGAACCCCCAATGGGTGAGGCCGCTCCTATAAAATCCCAGCCGCAATCCAATGTCGGCACGCCGTCTAAATCGTTTGGCGATATAAGCGATCTTGGTAGTGTTGTTGAGACCCTTTCAAAGACCACGAGAGCCATTTTTTCTCCAACAACACTGGGGGCTAAATTGGCCGTAACTCCAAGAAAGACAAAACTCTCATATTCAGGTGATGTTTCTCAGGATGCTAGTTTTGTAGATAGGTTTAATAACCTAAGTAGTGCTGTTTCCGACAGTTCGCCATTTATTACAGAAGTAGCAAGTTATATACCAAATGATGATCAGAACACCCAATTGAGAAAACGAAATAATAAGCAAATCGTTGTTTATAACCCGGATGATTATGGTGACACAACCACCTCATTGAACTCCTCGTACTCCTCTTCAACTGCTCAAACCCTTCCTTCTGTTCTTCCTATGTCTGACGGTGCTGCCAGTACTCCATGGACACAAAGAGCGGCGATTGAGGTCCATCACCATCATTATTACCCTCCTGCTACCCCCATGGCTCAAATGAACCCCAATTACCCTATCACCCCTAGCCATTATTACCCCGTTACACCTAATAACCTGTACCCCATTACTCCTAGCACATATTATACTCCTGCTCCGCATAATGGTAGTAATAGTGGATACCTCCCGCCCCCATGGAAGAAGAGCTCTCCTTCCGAGAAAACACCATATCTTTTATCATCGTATCTCCAGTTGTTGCTCAATCTGGTGGCGACGGTGTACACATTCAAGCTTATTGTGGGGTGTATTTCCACCGTGAAGGCAGATATAGCTACCAAAACGGAGGAGCATATTCAGGATCTCATCATTGAGAGGCAGATTTGTGAAAGGAACTTCAATCTCAACTTGTGCGGTCCAGACACAATTGTCCCAGCTCTGGAAGAGAGCTGTAGTATATGGGAGAAATGTATGAATAGAGATCCCTATGCGTACGGGGGCCATGCCAGTGTGAGTGCAGAGACTTTGGGTATCATCATTAACTCTTTGATTGAGCCAATAGGCTTCAAGAGCTGTCTTTTTCTGTTGGGGTTTGTGGTTGTGCTATTTATCTGTAACTTTTCATTTGGTTTCTTCAGAGCAAAGAGTTATTATGGGTGGAATGGTGAGAATGGCAGCCAGGCACACTATAACACCCAGTATCCTGGCACTCAGACTGGACAACAATTCATTGAATCCAATCTTGAGAGCAGCAGCGAGAATGACAATAGTATGGTTTCATCTCCTCGCAACAATGTCGATTCTTCACCATTCTCTCATACTCCAGGAAGATGGAAGAGGCAGTTTACCAATGGCGGCCCCCTAGTGACTCCAAAGGCGCTATGATTTAAGTGAGTGTACCTTCTATGATATAGTGGTAATGAATTTTTTTTACATGTAGAACAAAAAACCAACAGAATACACACTATTATAAAGCTTCCTATCTTACACTACCGCACCCTATCAGATACCCGACCAACACAATGTGCAATACTATAAAGCTTCCCATCGTACACCCTCTCATACACCCTATGGTATATCCTATGGTATATCCTATCATATATCCTATCATACTTAACTTTCCACTTTCATAAAAACCAAGATCATAATAAGATTACAATACATAACCCCTCATACCAGACCTATCACTGCCTTTCACCCATCATTATTAGCAATTCATAAAATCTTTCTTATTGCAATCACCCATGTTTCCTTCTTCACTCCTTCCCCTCACTCAAAGACTACTCCGCTATATACAGCCGTACGTGGGTACGTGCACAAACGTACACTAAGTACACCACGTACACCACGCATTCATACTGGTATACCGGCGGGCTACGCTCCATCTCTCCACATCTCATAGGTACATTGCATTCGCTATGCTCTCCCTCGCTAAGGTTGATATGATGTCCCTAAGGCATCCCTAAGGTGACCCTAAAAGGAGCCCCTAAGGCATCCCCCAGGAGTCCATAAGGCATCTCTAAGGTGTCCCTACGGCGCCCCTTGTGTTAAGTATGCATGCAGGGCACGCTGGCCAGACCTACCCTGCCTGCTTTGATTGCCCAGTAAGCTTACAGTCCACCACGCTCACTAGCGGGACATCCTGAATTGGTGTGGCCACCATACATTGTGTAGCCACTATACATTTTGTTTAATTGCTATACATTTTGTGCGCGCCTGCTGGCTATGAGTAAGCATGAGAATTGCGTGTGATTTCCCCACCTTTTCATCTCTGGCTAGCGGTCGAGAAACTATGGTAGGTATGAGCTCACAGGCCTGACTATACAAGGTGTATGAGACATAGAGCGTGTCAAGTGGATTTTACCAGATTGGGCATTGTAGTTTGTCAGAAGAACATCACCGAGTATATCGGGATAACAAGAAGCAGATTGTGCAGATTGTACAGATTGTACAGATTGTACAGATTAGACAGATTATACAGGTTATACAGATATACAGGCTATACAGATATACAGGTTATACAGGTTATACAGCTCATACAGATCATACAGATAGACAGATATACAGGTTATACTCACTGTGCATTGAGAAGGTGCAGCTGTGTGTGCTGAAAACAGTTTTGATCTGTCTCTCATCGCTATATATGACCAACTATAACTTGGAGCATCTCATCAACATTCAGATAAACAGTGACGGAGTAGCACATCATTGTTAAAACTGGCATATATCCTAGTCAATACCCCAGTCAATAATTCACGTCACATTCAACCTCCGTACAAAACAAGTCACAAGTTACACATTGCTTTGTCAGATAAACCACCACTTGGCACTTGATTCATCACAAAATGTCAATTCCTGACGCTGAATATACCCAAGAACAGCTCGATAGCGCACTGCGTGAGGGTCGTAGTAGAGCAAACACAGCCACCTCTTATCACAGCCTGGATTTCAGACCGCCTCCACTGCCCATAAGTGAAACACTTGTCGCTGACTTGTCGAATGGCCAACCACCGTCCAGTGTCACCACTCAATATGAACCATCATATACACCTACAAAGGAAACAGTGTCATACAAATCAAAAACAAGAACTCGACATAAAGTACAGCTGGACACCGCATCGTCCGTATTACGTCGTCATATAAGTGAATCGTCTTGGACTCTTCGGAATTGGTACCGCCATATCCATTGGAAGAATGTGGTTTTGCTGTTGGTGATTCCCCTGGTTGGACTATTATCTGTGGCAATGTATGAGATCCCGCTATCGCGGAACCTTATGCTGTGGTGTATATACAACTACATAATCACCACTTTATCGATCATCGTGGGATATCACAGGTATTGGTCTCATCGTAGTTTCCAAACTGGCCGCATAGTTAGGATGCTGTTTGCCATATGCGGTGCGGGTGCCGGGTTGGGGTCCGCAAAATGGTGGGCATCGTCGCATAGGGCCCACCATCGCTATGTAGATACGGAGAGGGACCCTCATAATATCAACAGAGGCCTCTTGTATTCCCATATTGGCTGGATGGTGTTGATCCATCACCCCAAAGTACAGAACGCCATCAAAGAGAGTGAATTTGACGATCTTGGCAAGGACGAGGTGGTCCTTTGGCAGTATGATAACTACTTGAAACTGTTCGCCATCAGTGGAATTGTATTACCCGCAACAATTGGTTGGTGGTTTGGATGGAGCGACTTTGTGGGCGGCGTTGTATATGCCGGCTTGCTAAAGGTGATGCTAGTGCAGCACACTATTCTATCTGTAAATAGCCTGGGCCATTTACTCGGCACCCAGCCGTTTGATAACCGTAAAAGCCCTCGTAATAACGTGTTTCTCTCATTCATTACAATGGGCGAAGGGAACCACAACTTCCACCACGAATTCCCAAACGACTACCGGAACGATGTGGCGTGGTTCTCGTTCGACCCTGCTAAGTGGATCATCTGGATCCTGAGCTGTCTTGGACTTGCATATAACCTACATAGAACCCCTCGTAGCGGTATTGACAAGCTACTCGTTCAACAGCAGCAGAAACTTATCGACAGAAAGAGAGCCCAGCTCAACTGGGGAATCTCTATAGATCGGCTCCCTGTTATCTCGCCTCAAGAATTCAAGAGACTTGCTGTGAACTACTCCTCTAAGGGGAGATCGTTGGTCGTTATATCTGGTATCGTCCATGATGTGACTCCATTCGCAAATGACCACCCTGGAGGCGTGGCCCTAATCAGAGCCTCTGAGGGTAAAGACGCCACCATTGCATTTAACGGTGCTGTCTACGCACATAGTAATGCCGCAAGGAATCTGTTGGCAACAATGAGAGTTGCCGCTTTGGGAGGTTCCGAGCAGTTGTTTTGGAAACAGCAACAGATGGAAAATAAGGATATTCCTATTAAGAATGACTCTGAGGGGAAGAGGATCGTTAGAAGTGGTGAACAGGTTACAATGAGCAGGGCGATGGGCTCAACAGCTGGCGCGGCATAGTCAAGGAGTTTATGTAATTGGTCTACATATAATATAGGGCAATAGTATATATAATATATATAGCGGCATTGTATCTTGGTTTTCAAGTATAGCTAATAACGTAATGAATCACAGCCTGCTAAGAGGTGCATCTCATCGAGCCAAACTTAAATCGGCCCTTATGCATTAGTATGCACACGTAAGGAGGCTAAAATGACACTACCAAATTGGTGCATCGCAATTTGGTGGGGCATCGCAAATCAGATGAGAGGGGAATGGACCACCTCCAGCCAGATAAGAGCTTCAATATTTATACAACTCAGTCAACTTTGCAGTACTCAATTTCGAGGGCACACTTGTTTCCCCCCTTTGCCCATCATGTCAGTGTGGCAGGTACCGGCCCCAGTGAGGCATATATTCGACAGTTTCCCTCTAGCAACATACCCACCAGTGCCGAGCTACTCTGCTGTGGAACAGAGGAAGAGAAGTGAGAAATCGTACAGTTTTCTTGCCAAGGGTAGACGCAACTCAGCAGAATTGAGAAGGAATCAGCAGTTCCAGCTAGGTGTGTATGATTTGGCACCATGCATATACGATAGAAGCGTAGTGTTACCCACAGACCCGCTCTGTCTGGCCACTGCGATGATTCTGTGTCTGAAGAATGGGCTTTATCTCCCGAAGAATCCCCATTCCAAACAATCTGCAAGTGAAAGGAAAACTTTGATGGCAACTCTGACTCCTGCCAAGACATCTTCTCCCAACTCCATTGTGCAATTGAGTGGGCATGCAGCATACGATGGTCACTTGCCCATCCTGATTGAGGATGAGAATAGCAATACCAAGAGGTTCAGACGGGTTATCCGAGGGTGTTCAGAAATCCAGGAATTGAACAACAGCCGTGTGGATTTTGCAGAAGAACTCATGCTCCTGCAGCTCACCAAGAGTGTCCTATATGATGCCTGGGTAATTACAATTCTGTACGAGTTGCCGACAGATGTGAGCCTCATGCTATATGGTCATAGCAACAGCGATGGAACCATATTAGATTCTCTGGCGCTGCCACGAATACTGAGCAAACTTGTAACAAGGCATAATTTCCATATCAGAAATCCCCATATCGCACACTCTTTTTCAAGGTCATTGGCAGAGGGAGCAACGGAGCTCGTGACAGATGTAATATACGGCAAACAGAGGCGGGCTGCGATAGAAACGGAGAAGCAGAGGATATACGACAGGTTTGCCGAAGCTTTGGGCCAGCTGACTCAAGTGTTGAATAGTGGCAATGCAGTCGGTGCAAATGACAAGTCGTCCATCGTTACACTCATGGATGCCTCGCCAGAGAACCCTTCCGTGTTGGGCTGTCAACTATTTGCTCTACTTTACTGTATTCAAGCGTTGCAGTGCAGTGTTAAGGTTTATGACATTTTGAAGCAGCACGAGCTACTGATTGCCAAGACTAAAGAGGTCATCAAAGGGTGTTTCTAAGAGTCATATACGTATACATGCTTAGAGATAAGAATCTCATCTGTAAATATCAAACAATTTTTACTTTGACTGCAGAATCTGTGGTTAAATATGATGCCACTTTAAAACGTCGACTGCTTTTGCGGTTTTGCCTTATCTGCGTAAGTCTTAATTTTGAATCGTTTTCAGCTTGGCTCTCAGCCCACTGCAACGGTACAAGATTCCCAAACAGGATAGAAACGGTTCCAAAACGCGAGAGAGACGATATAGCGACAAAGTGTATGCATATGTGCTCCGGTGTCCTTTTCTGGGACATGTAGTTATGCAAAAAAGTCGAGTTAGATTACGTGCGTCATATTATCTCATGTGAACTGCACTTTATCTTGCATAAAACGGGGCTAATGAGGTGGTCTGCAGGCCTGGCGGGGTGTTTCAAATTGAATCAAGATATCTTTCTGATTGACCAAAGAGCAGTTGCAAGGTATATAGGTCAGATGTGGTTTAGAGTAGTTGCAAGGCATATAGGTCAGCTGTGGTTTAGGGTGTATATCTTTGAAAGTGTTTATTTTTAGATGGAATTGGGATGCCGATAAGAGTAGCCTCTGCCCCTGCATTCATGTCAGGTACGGAAGAGTATTCGAGGGTAAACTGCGCAGCGATCTTCATCCGACACTTGAGCAAAATACTGTAGGACATCAATTTCTAACTTTTTGGATATCTGGTGCAGTTTTGACTGCGATCAACCAATAATAACTTATAGGGTTCTTGAAGATTAAAAAACAGCCAACAGTCTTAGTGAGTTATCTATTTTGCTCATGTAGACATGATGTAAGGGCCTCTCGATTAACCCTCACGTGCTGCACTGTCGGCACTCCACTCACTTTGATCAATTAAACGAGGCCTCATCGGCAACCAATAACCACTGACAATCACTGGACGCGCACCGCCCACGGAAATTCATCAAGTTTCATATCCACTTCAATGCTTCACCTTCTCGGCGACTAAGGAGACTTGTTTCACATTTGTTTCATATTGAGCCGCACCAATGCATCCCTCCTCTGCTATCGCTTTTACCTCAAAGCCGCAGACCGCCTGGCGATCTCCGGTAGTTCTCCATAGTAGGTTGCCCATAGTGGGTTCCCCTTTTTGTGAACCCCGTGGTGTGTACCCACCGTATGATAATTCTGCCAAGGGGGTACAAATGGTAAGGGGGTACAAATGCGTAGGGGAAACAAATGCCTAGGGGTACATACAGATGCCGGTGCTTCTCGGCCCAAATGTGCGACAGACACGTTATGCACGCGCCTCGCACGTCGTCTCTCCACTACCGGATCAATAGGACGCATCAGGAATATTACTAGATGGGCACACCCCAAATATGGACGGCTTCAAGATAGAGCGAGCGACGGGTGTGTGTAAGGGGATTGCAAAAGGATTGAAAGCAGATAGCGTATTGAGTGCGGTTGCAGGACGGAGATGTTTCAAAGAAAGCAAAAACTTACAGACAGATCCTACGGCAGTTGTTTCAAGTGCATGGTGTGAATTTGAAGGGCATCTTTTCGGGATTTAGTGTATTTATTTTAGCGAGTTTACGCCTCTGTCCTTCGTCTGTATATACACTTGAGCGTGAGCGTGTGTATATGTATGTACGTGGTGTATGTATGCACGTATGTATATGAGAGAGAGAGCGAGTGAGAGAAAAAGAGCTAATGCAATTCAAGTGTTCCTTCCGCCACCCACACTGAGTGTTTTACGTTTGTCTCTCCTTTATATTTAGAGCTGTGCCCCGTTTTCTAGTTGTTGTCTTGCCTACCCGTTTTCTTTTCTGGCTTGGTTCCGTTGAACTGCAGAGGCTTCTCCATGTGTACATCGTTGGAGGCTTCATCATAACAACAACACCCCACACACCCACACACTCACACGCACGAACCAAAGCAGATACATCTAATAGAAATCGCGCGTTGTTTCTTTGACTAAACAAATTACAGCAAGTACATGCCGCTTATCAGCAACCCCGTATCAACAACCCATAGTCATCTTGCTCAATCCATTGAAAGATCTCACACTGCGAGTTCTGATGCATGGTGGGATCGACCTGAACACTGAATATTCCAATCTCAACAAACTCCAATCTCAGTTCTCTTATAATGTCGCCAAAGAGTAGACCAAGGCCTAAACAAAAACAGGTTGATCCTGCAGAACAGGTTCAAGAGTCGGTGCGTCTCATAGATGACCTCAAGTTCTTCCTAGCTACAGCACCTGCGAACTGGCAAGAAAACCAAATCATACGTAGGTACTACCTCAATAAAGAAGAAGGGTTTGTTAGTTGTGTTTTTTGGAAAAACCTGTATTTCATAACAGGAACAGACATTGTGCGGTGCATTGCATATAAATTTGAGCACTTTGGTCGCTCTATAGTGGATAGGAAGAAGTTTGAAGAGGGCGTCTTTTCCGACCTGAGGAATCTGAAATGCGGAAGCGATGCCGTTCTGGAACACCCGCGCTCCGACTTTTTGAAGTTTTTGCAGAGAAATCAGTGTCTGCGTACGCAGAAGAAGCAAAAGGTGTTCTATTGGTTCAGTGTGCCTCATGATAAGCTGTTTGCGGATGCCTTGGAAAGGGACTTGAAAAAAGAGATTGCGGATCAGGCTCCGACCACCGTGGCCAAAAGAGAGCCCGCACTTTCTTTCCATTATAACGATTCCGGAGTAGATCATCTGTTTGATCAGCTCAGTAATCACCTAGAAAGCAGGCGAGCCAAAAAAGAGCCTCCAGAAGAGATGTTGCAGGGGGATCAGATGAACACCGTATCCCCCAACGACTCTCAGGTGAGCATACAAGAACAGTTGCAGTTTCAGCAACAGCAGCAATTACAGATACAGTATCTACAAAATATGGATCAACACCTCCAGCATCATCACAACAATAACACGTTGAAAATCAATACCAACACAAATACCAGCAATTCACAGCGATTATATCCTTCGGGCCCTCACTACCATCAGCTTCAGCACCAGCAGAAATACCCGCAAGATGATTCACATCATTTATTGGATATTAATTTCTCAAATACCGACTCCACTGCAGCTTACCCTGGCGCGTCTCCATCATACGTCATGCCTACTAGTAATGAGGAGGGTAAGTCTAGCAGTGGAGAGGGATATTCAGTTCCTTTGAACAGGCAGACCAAAGGATCAGAAGATGACGATGATTTCCCCCTTGACTATTTTGATCCCCCTGGAGATTTCACCGATCTGACGTATCATCCCCCTTATGTAACGCACACGCCGGGATCTGCACCCCTCGTGCCCGGCTACACTATGGGTGCTGTTTCATACTTGGATCCATCTACTTATATACCCTCTCCTGGTCGGTTATATTTTGCCGATGAATTTCTATTGGAACAAACGTCACCAATGGTGCCTTTTTCCCAGCATTTTCTTGCAGAGACGCCCAAAAGTGGAAGATTCCCTGTAAACTATGGTGTTAACGTAGCCGAGACTTCCAAAAAGGACCCCCGCACACCGGCTATTTCCGGGGACGCTGAAGAGGCCGATGGAGTGCGGATAAAATCTGAGGAACAACCCGTTGACGGATCTACCATAAAGACAGCGGGCGATAGGGAAGAGGCCATTGCGCAGATCTCTGCATCGTCAGGGGAGATCAAAGTGCAAGAGGTGGTGGCACCAAAGCAGCACATCCTTACGGGAGGGTATATGGTGAATCCTGAGTATGAAGGTTATTACGCGGGTGATATGTTAATGGGAAGTGGGGCAGGCTTAGGTCAGGGCCCAGGTGCGTTTGCACCTCATCCAGCAATGATGGGCATTAACCTTTATGGATTTGAAGATGTGGGCAGTAATGAATTTGCATTTGCCGATTTTGTCGATGTTGGTGATCACAATGCAAGTGCGGGAGTTGGCAGCATGCCGGTAGGTGGTGGCCACTACCCTTCAACGCCATATGGGTTTCCGGTTGTGTATAGTGGAGGAGGAATGACCCCGTTCATAGCGAGTCCCATGGCTAGTTATCCATATGGCGGCATGCCTATGGGAGGAGGGGGAGGAGTTGTGCCTGGTTCGGCCACATCCTCAACGGCTGGCCACTTTATAAATCCGGTTGGTTTCCCCCCGCCGCAGGCAACGGCCCCTCCTCCAAGGGGTGCCTATCCTCACTACTCTTCTTCGCCAGTGACTAGAACGACACCTCAGGAGCCACGGTTCCCCTTCGTGGGACGTCCTCCGGCAAGCTCCGGTTTCAAGGGGTCTCTGCTTCGTAACGAGAGCACCAAGGAGACCGCTTCAGAAGAGAGTTCTGAGGAGACGAACGGGGCCACCGTTAAAGATGTCGCTGATAAAAATGGTGACAGTAGGAAAGAGTCAAAGAAAGGCGCACTACATAGTGTTATAGGTAATGGCAGGGTGATGAAGGATAAATCTGACGAAAGACGCAAGGCATCACTTGAGAATAATCTCAAACTGAATATGCAAGAAAGTGATGGCAATTCCAACAATGAAGCAGCTTCGACTCCGTCTACTTGGAGCACCTCATCGGTTACTCTTATTGGAAAGGATCCTGGAATTGTTGAAACTAGCACAACAGAGTAGAAGGGAAAGAGTGTATATGTGTATGAATAGATAGATTATATGTGTTTACGAATTGAAGGTTTGTTGGTATCATTGTTAGACATTATTTTAAAGGGAGAAAAAAAACGCAAGAATATTTGAGAAATTTAGAGGATATTTTATTATGCTTTGAAGGATATTTTATTTGAAGCTTTTTGAGAATGTTTTCTCATGACGATTGATAATGAACACCGCAGCAATTGATCGGAAAGCTCGGTTAGTTGATAAATGAAATAATACTCTTGTCTTTCCCAGCTCATTACTGTTTCATTCCACTCACAACAGAGTTAAATATTATTTTTTGTAAGGAAGCCCCATTTTTACTCACTGTCGCTCGGCGTCTGTAGGCATCCGCGTGCGGTATGCAGACAGGCTGCAAGGCCGCCTTTGCGATTTCGTGGTGATTCCGTGCCGCCTCTTACAAGGGCATCGTCCCGTCCCGTTCAGCCGCGCGAGATCTGAGACGAGTTTTACCACAAGGTGGGGGAGGAGTGGCACCCATTCGGGTGATTATATAATTTTAGATACATGTTTATATACAACCCGGGAGGAAAAAACAAGATAAAAATACAATATGTATCTTGATCCAACTTGATATATGAGCACACCAATGGGCACACTAACGTTGACATTTTCTCGCATGGTTCAGAAATAACGTTCCGGCATAGTGGCCTCAAAACTAGGCATCATTCCCCCTGTGACAGGATGACGCGCCTCCAACACCCAGCGCCTTGCGCCGTTTGCACACAATGCGTTACCAAGTACCCAATATCGTAACGAAGTACCCTTCCCCTTCTAATCTCGCTAATATCTGTCCTTTCTCTTCTCGTTAATCAACCTCTTATCTCCCACCAGCGTTCTTCCTCCCTCCTCCTCCCCGGAGTCTCCCCATCTCCTTCTGCGTTATCGCCGCTGTACTCTTGCCAGACAGCCAGCCAGACAGCCAGCCGGATAGCCATCTCATCCCCATTGAACATGCCGTCTGCCCCGTAATTCCCTTGTAGTTGCAGTGCGATGACTCCCCACAGTGTAACGAAGCGTAGTAAACCCATGGCGTAGTCAGCCCCATACGCTCCAGGGAAACGTTGCAAGGTAGCGTTGAAGCGTTGAAGCGTGGAAGCGTGGAAGCACATTGCACTCCACGTTTCTCGAACGCAGTGACGCATAACCATAACTGTAGAGATAAATGAAACGTTTGAGGAGTATCAAGAGGTGAGATTCGAAACGGTTAATGGTGAATGCAGCGTATCGTGGCATACAATTTGGGATGAATAATTTGGAATAATATTATTTGAGAGAGGTTGTTGAAAGAGATACACCCACAGTGCGTGCCTAGTGATCAAACCGAGAAACATCAACACTACATCACATCCATCAACCAACTACGGGGACACCCGCAAACTCCACCGCGTAACTATTAGAGATCTCTTTACAGATCACTCACATCAGATATCAATAGTTAGAGTTATTTGTACTGGAAGCATCGAGAACAAAGGGCTTTAGTTGGATCAAGAGCTGCTCTTAGAGAGCATCCTGTCACGTTTGCACATCGCCACCTGAAATCTCCACATAGTGATACACATCCGCCTCTATAACATCTACATCTTTTGAATGAAAACATCCCTTGATATCCTCAAAGATACACAACCCATCTACCTGCACAGACACACAACAAAGGCGAGACGTTTATAAAATCAGAGAGCGGTTCAAAGAGAGGTTCGAAGAGTGGCTTGAAAGGCTCCTTTTTTGCCTGTTGATTGATTGTTATTCCGTCATAATTTTTGTCATTCTCTATTTCTTTCATTATTGCATGTGTTGATTATACCCAACACCACTATCGTTAACTGAGAGCTTAGACACCATCTCTATAGAGGTGCTCAGTTTCGGTATCCAAGCTACAGAGGAAACTCACACTTCTGGGAGTTGCGCCTAGTAAGAAACGCCTAATAAAACGACCACCAAGACACCTACTAAGAGTCGCATCCACGAGTCACATCTACTCAGAATTACACCTGCTAAGAGTTAAATTAATATTTCAGTGCTTAGCATTCTGTTTTAAACGTACTTCCCCCATTGGGTTTCTGAGTTATTTCAACCACTTTGTTGTATCGTGGAGAACTGGAAACAACTAACTACCCTTTGGGAGGTGAAGATACCCGTCAAGTTGACAGACCAAGGAAGGAGAACAAATGTCAACCGATTTCCACGCTTATAGATCCGGGGGTCTTCTCAAGGACCGCTATCTCCGTGTATCGGATATCTCGGAAGGGTCGTTTGGTGTTGTCTCTCTTGCTAAGGATACCCTTGAGTCAAACCAGCTGGTTGCAGTTAAGTATATCACACAGCTTGAATCGGATTTCCAGTGGAGCCATCAGAATGTTAAGCAAACCCGTAAAGTTGGGCCTCCAAGTAACCATTCCGACGATCATCCCGGACCAATTGATCAGATTATCAACAAGTCAAGTCTTGGGTCAAATAGCGAAGATAAGGTGCCTCACAAGAGGGGGAAAGCACGGTCGTTATCTAGTGAACCCAAGAAGCTTAGCAGGTCATTAATTTTACGAGAAGCTCAACAGGAGATTGTAATCTTACAAAAACTGGGCAAACACCCAAACATTACACAGTTATATGACTCCTTCGATAGTTACCTGATATTGGAATATTCAAGTAGGGGAGACCTCTATGAGGCCATTCGTAATGGGTACGCCCCAGTGTCTACAAGTGACATCGTAGACGTGATGTCGCAGCTTATAGCGGCAGTTGAGTATGCACATTCTCGTGGAATTTACCACCGTGATATAAAGCCAGAGAATATTTTGGTCAGTGAGGACTGGAGCATTAAGCTCACAGATTGGGGGCTCGCCACGGTAGAACGGTATTGTACGGACTTTGACGTGGGCAGCGAGAGGTACATGGCCCCCGAGCTCCTGGAGCACTCCGAAATAGACAACTACGATGCTGAAAAGGTTGACCTGTGGAGTATGGGAATATGCCTACTCAATATAGTTTTCGGTAAAAATCCTTTCACCACTGCTAGCAGCGGCGACAAATTGTTCTTGCACTTTGCTGCCAATAGAGAGTCGCTATTTGACATCTTCCCCACTATGTCATATGATCTATTTTCTGTGTTGAGGTTCTGTCTCACCATTGACCCTGGAAATAGAAGCCTCTCTTCGATGAAGGAGGAACTCGAGAAAGCACACCAGCTCACAATCAACTATGAGAGTGAACTTGAGGAGTATCTAAGTGCAAGTGAGGTGTCCTCCACGTATCACCAGCCTAATACTGAGGTGTCATCGTTTTCCTCCAATTCGGCATCTTCAGGCGCTGAAAAGTACCATGCTAGCGCTGGTGCTTATCCAGCCAGCGATGCCAGCGGCGCCGTTGCCACCAGTGTTGCTGCCGCCACCCCGGTTGAAAAGTCCCAATCTATTCCTGCTCTTGTAGTTAGATCTCCTTCTCAACACAAAGTTATCCTTGCAAACCGTAGGCCTCTTGGCATTCCCAGTGTAAGAGGGGACAACAGAGGCGGTGGTTCTACCAACCATGCCATAGTTGGCCACATCAACATTGGTGGTGGTAGCGGGAATGATAACCGTCGCAGAGATAATAACGATACAGCTGACCCCTTTAACAGACAGGATTTCTTTACCCCTAGGTCTGTTTTCACCCATTACATGGATAAAATTGATAAAAACAGAGAAAAGAGGAACGATAAAAGAGCCATTCATAATGGAAACAATGGCGCATTGGACTTTGGTAAGGCCAGGAAGGTTAATGAAATTGCAACCAAGACTGGCGGTGGTACCCATAACAACAATAATCATTACACACCTCATCATCATCATCGTAAAGCCTGGAGAAAGCCTAGACCTAATAATTATAAAGCCAATGTGGCCACCGTCAGTGGGAGTGTAACCAATGGAAATGGAATCCAGTCAATACCTATGGATACTGGAGTTGGTAACACTCATTCCTCTGCGACTCAACATGATCATCACAGTAGTGGTGTCCATAACGGCCATACAGGCCATATAACCCATTCCGAGAGAAATAGAAGGCACTCCGATAGTAGGCATTCCACCTCTTCTGTAAGGCTAAGAAATTCATTCCAACCGCCTCAGCAACCGCAGCAACAGCCTCCTAGAAGACTCTCCACAGGCGACAGGCTGGGGATACTGGCTACACCGAACCTGGCAAATACAAGCACTGGCTCTGGTTACACGGTGAACTCCAATGGGCATTCGATTCCAGTGACTCCTCTCGGTAACGCATCGCCTTTTGCCGCCGCGGCTGTTGCGTCTCCTCGTATAAGGCCTGCTCAAATGTCTCAATCGACGACATCGTCAACAGGTAAATATATTCCTCCTAACTTGAGGTCTCCTAACCTTGCTTCCCATTCTCCGCTCGTTAAACCATTGGCCTCCCCTCTTTCTAGACCCCTTAAAACCATTCCATCACTTAGAGACGATACTGAAGTTGTGGACTTTCTCAGCGATGAAGATGAAGGGTTGTTCGTATTGGAAGATTACGATGGCAGCTCGGAGAATTTGACTGTAGGTGATGGTAATGGGGGTGGTGGGGGTAATTCTGAATATGGCAAGCCTCAGATGAGCGGGTCTCAGATGAAACGGTCACCTTTACAATTCCACCATGATGGCTCTAACAGATTGGCCCCTGCTAATAGTTATTCCCCACATAATAGTGACGGTGTTAGCCATGAGCATTCACCTGGCACATTTCAAAACTATGGATCCGTGCTTAGTCATTTGATGGCGAATCTGGACTCTGAGCCTTCTTCCAATAGTCGGAATAAGAGTAAAAAGTTATATGGCTCTTTACTGGACAAGCCAAGGCCGGCTGATAGTTGTGTCACCGCTGGCTCGGAGGGAACACGTGGTGAACCTCAGCTCAAAGAAGGCTGCTCTGACAACACCATTGACAGCAAGGACTCCAGGCACTCTGGAGGGGTGTATATTCCACCCCACCTGAGACCTAATCAACCACTTAAGCTACCTAGACCTTTGCCTGTAAATGAAGATAATTATAGACTAAGATTTGATGAGGACAAGGGTGTTGTGATGACCAAGGCAAAAAGTGTCAACATGCACAGCTATCGCAGCCAACGCCATCACCACCATCACCATCATCATTCTCATCACCGTGATCAGAGTAATGATCACAATAGAGATAGCAAAGCTCCCGCTCCAAATGGAAAGCCAATTGAGAGCCATGCGATATCCGTGTCTATGGCGATAACCTCCCCTCCACCTAGAAAGTGTGCACCGATTGCGGGTTCTCATAGTGTGAAAGGTTCTACAGTGCTTGTGCCGCCTTCAACAGCGTTTGGGCCTTCTTCTGTTCCAGGAGGCCACTCTAATTGGTTCCTCAACAATAGACAGGATTGGTTTGAAGATGATGACGACGTGGTTGATGCTGACGCCTTCCTGGCTGAAACGTTTGGTTTCAAAGGAATCAAATGAGCTTATGCGAGGCTACATAGTGCAACAATGTATATATCCATTTCTATGATTTAATGATAATAGAGTTTAAATACTCAGCGTATTTGTAGTTTTAGATTTACAGGGTTTTATTTGGGCTGGAAGTTGATTTTCTGACGAAATGAGTTAAGATATGGCAGATAGCATAGCATACACAGCATACAGTGCGTGGCCAGCATATGAAATGGCCAACTTGGCATGGATATCCGATGCAAGGCCCTGTCTTCCCAAGGAATAAACTATCTAGACTGACCTGTTAAGAGGTTCTGATTTTTTTCTCTGATTTTTCTCTGGTTTTTATGGGGTATATCAATCCGGCCGCAGATCCATTATTACTCCTTCTCCTCTTTATATTATGCGGACTGCTCGTGCGTTCCATCTCCTGCGTGCAGACGGGTGAAAACCATTTAGCCTCTCCCAAAAGGGAAATAGTTGTCTGCGTGAATCAGATGACTGTGCAGCTGCAGATCTGTGCAGCCGCAAAGAACCATATTAGAAGTGCGTGAGTTGCTTCTGTTCGTTCGAGAATTCCGAGTGCCAAATGGTATCTCAGACTGTTTTTTGTGATCCTAAGCTCGTTCCATTTGTAGGGAAAAAGAAATATAGACTATATCGCCGACAGTGCTGCTGGTCAGTCGAGCAAGAACACATCCTTAGCCGTGCAGCTACCTGTCACGATACATGCCCCTTAGCGGCTGTCGTCTGCAGCTTGCATCCACTAGGGCGTGTACACTCGAGAATCATCTCAATGGGGTGCGTCCAGCTGTAGAGAAAAAGAGGGCAATATGGCAAGTGAGAGATTCCACCAGAGGTTAAATATATGGAAAACACCAACCACAAACGACAGAGAGATTGCTGCATCTAGTTGGGATCTTGCATTGGTGAGATAGCTTCTTTTCATTCTCGTTCCGCGACCCTTTGAGAGGATTTTGGGGTGTGCGCATCTCATCTCGGCTTTGAGATTCCTTTGCTCGGTAAAGGGCATTACATACCGCATTTCAAGTTGGAACCACGTCGAGAACACTACAGAGAAACTTGAGCGGATATTGTTATATTGGGGTGAATCTCAGTTGGTCCCTTTCTAAGCACCATCAAACAAGCACCTCGTCAAGCATCTCTTGAGACACCTCCGTACATTGGTGGGAGCAACCACACAACTCCTCCATAACTGACCGTGGTAACTGTCCCTTAAGATGCCACAGAAGAAACAAATTCAAACTCAAAAACACATTGAAACTCCCTTTCGGATGTCTACACGTCATAACCCAATATTACGTCCAGGTGACACCCAAATACCGATGGACAACTCGGAGATCTTGTCTAGGAAAAGCGTTAAAAAAATCATCCCAGCAAATAGAAATTTGAAGTTGACCACTCCAACTAAAGATGCAACACTAATTTCTGAAGAAAATATTATAAATAGTACTCGCAGGCGATCATTTTCCATTCAGGGCACCCCTCTAATTGAAAAGAGCTTTCCTAAGAGGCAAGCAAAGGCGAAAGATGAGAATGGTATTGCATCAATACCTAAGGAACAATTGAATTCAAGAAACTCCAACACCAGTATCAGTGCAAAAGACCCACAAAACTCCACACCAAGTTCAGTTGCAACTCCCGCAGATGTTGAGATCAGCCATAGGAGAAACACTCGACGCAGCAGTGAGCAGACGGTATTCTATGCTCTAGAAAATGCTCCAGGTGACACACTATTCCTTGGGAAGAACACACCTGTACACCATATTTCTGAGTTCAAAAAGAGAAAGAGTAGTAGGGGCTCGAAAATACGGCCAAAGTTAGGCAGCAGATCCAGCGGTGATAGTACTAGCAAGAATAGACAGCAGGATACGGCTGCTATCGAGAGCTGCTCAAGTGATAATTCCAAAAGTAGATCAAACAAAAGTGCCAGTAATAGCATTTCTCCAGTCCCAGAGTCAGCAATCTTATCCGCTGAATTTGAGGAATCAATATGCGAGGAGGTGCCATCCGGTGTGAAAACTAACAACAACATCACGGAGAGGGCCCAGATGCTACTACAAGGCAACGATGAAGCCAACGTTGGCAATGAGAAACCTATAGATGAAGCTGAGAGTGGCGATCGATTGGTGACAATAGAGCGTATTCTGGAGAAACTCCGCAAGCAAACGTCGATCCTCACTCCCGAGGAGTGTATGTTCCTTGAACTGAATATCGAGGGAATTACTTCAGAGAAGAAGATCCAAGAGATCCAAGAAAAAGTAGCAATGGATTACGGGCTGCTCACGAGAGAATTCTCTCAGTCCAGAATAAAAAGGATTGATGAGATGGTTGATCTAATAGATGATATCACACAGAGGCTGGAATGGGGGTATTCTGCGGTTCAGAAGAGTATCGATAGTAGTATGCCTAGGACTGATGGAGTTTTCTCTACAGAGTCACCAAAGACTAAACGCAATGCCAGTTTTGAGATAACCAGGGCTATTGCAGAGGAATTTACGGATATGTTTTATGATATCCCTATCTTTGACAACGCCTTTGACACACTTTTGGCGTCACTCAGGAAAGAGCTTCATACAATCGAGCAAACACGCAGTTATGCGTTTGACTTAGCACGAAACGATTCTCTAAGGAATTCTGAGATCATATGGAAACAGTACTTTGCTTCGATTGTTTCCATCAGAGAGCAAATTATGAAGAGAACAATGAGAGCGATATCCAATCTGGGAGCTGAATACCATGGATTGAGGTGTAATGAGCTGCGAAACATCGACGAAGAGCGATTTCGAAGATCACATAGAAAGGTGGCAGACTCTGGTGGAGAGGCAGAACAGAGAGACTGGAATGATGGCCTACAGAAGCACATCACTCATTCTATGAGATTAGATCAAGAAAGGAAACTGGAGGCACCAGTGGGTGCGCTCGACGAGAAAGAGGCTGAAAGCGATCTCCATGTAATAAGAAATCTTTCAAAACGTGTGGGGGATTACCTTGATATTAGAAACAGACCTGTAGCAAACGAAGTGACACAGAAACCGTCTTTCACCAATCCACCATATATTATCCCACATGAAGTTGCACAATTTGTCAATACAGGCATGACTCTGCTGGACTTGGCTGAAGTTATTGATGGTGTAACAAATGCACAGAAAACAACAGGGCAATCTGCACTTACTAACTTTGCTTCATTTGCTCCTCCTCGACCTCTCCAGTCATTTGATACGTACATGAGTGACGAAGTTTCAGCGTTGCTATCTTTGCAAGGTGATGATTCTACATTTACCAATGAAAGCAGCCAAAGTTATCAAAACTATGATCCACGTGTGGGCAGTAGTACTAAGATTAAAGCTGTAATGGCTAACGATATTGCTCGTGGGGCACTTATGAATATCGCTCCCTTACGAATTCCTACACAAGTTGTGGGAAATCCAGCTTCACCACAGCTGACATCGCCGCAACCAGAGATATCTAATGGTGAAAACGACGGGTATTATCCAGGAGAAGATGGAGAGTCTGGGACTCTTGGATCGAATGATGGGATGAAAAGGAAACCGAGAAGATGGAGAGATAACTTTAGAAACATAGGCATAAAGAAGTGACAAGAGAGTGGATGAATAATGACATATATATAAATCTAATATTCATGTTAAGATCTCACGTGGGATCTCATATTACTATACGTATTCTCATCCAACCTGACTCTTCTATGAACTCATATAACACATTCAAGACATTGCACAGTAGACTAAGGGAATGCTCACCAGAGAGACATATCCATGAGACCGATAGACTGTGATGGGAGTTGAGTACTATTTATGACTCAGCCAGTTTTTTCTAATGCAAGAAGAAGTGTAGGTGATTTCATATTCAAAGAGATCTGGAGAAAGAAACCTGTCTTCCGTAGAAACCTGTTTTCCAGAGAAACCTCTCTTTCTGGGAAACCTCTCTTCTCTACTAATGTAACTTTATTTGCTCCACGGTGCATTAGTCTCACTTTATATGCACCACCGTATGCGCAAGACTGCCTAACTCGAAAGGCACGTCTATTCGGCTGCCGCCTGTGGCAACGAGATGCCTCCACATATTCTGGGCCCACCGATCCTATGAATACCCTATGAATATCAAAATAGTAACTTGGGTAAGCACCTCTGGATCTTGACTATATGAAACCTCAGAGGAAGAGATTATCGTAATTGGTGTACTTTCTAATTCTAGTTCTTTTTGATTCACAAAACGTTGCCAAGCATTGGTTTAGTTGCACAACCCTGCATCACACACACAAATTTGTCATTTGTACCAGTCAGTCATAACGGAGACACAATCCACCAATAGTTGTTCTTCTCTGTAGTGAACGGTCCTCAACATCTCGATCAGCCACACATGGCGACACCTTCTTAGTTATTAAACACACAATGGATGAACAGGTTGAGACATTCCTGGCAGTTACGGATAGCTCCGACCGCCAGGTGGCCGAGCAGTTTTTGGAGATGGGAGGAGGTGATTTACAGGCGGCAATAAGTCTCTTTTTTGAGCATGGAGCTTCAATAGCACATGCTGGCAATTCCAATAGTTCTGGAAACATTAATAACAACCCACTTAGCCCGGGCGATATCAATTCTACAGCCAGTGATATCGACGACGCCGCGCTTGCTGCAAGGCTACAGAATGAGACATATGCGAATGACGTTCAGGAAGTGCGTGCACCCGATGCTGCTGTTCACGAAAGACTAGTCGGAGGTGACTTTGGGTTTCCCCATGGGTTTTCTGCTCCGATCGACCCCTCAAGGGCCATGTTTGGTAACGGTCCCGTTGGGGTGTTCAACCAAAGGTTTGATGGTGGATTTGATGATTTTGAAGACGAAGATGATGAAGGATACTATGAGAGTCATGAATTAATTGACGAGGATAGAGAGGGGGAGGAAGGAGTGAGAATAGGGGAAGACGACGAAGACGACGACGATGATGACATAATAGAAATTGACGAATATGGAGAAGCTGTTGAATCATCCCATTTTCGGCACCCCTCTGCTCCCAGACATTCAAGGCATAACGGAGGCCACTCATCAAGAAGTGCATTCCCCTCCAATGTACGTCGAATGACTCCCACGCAAAGGCGACTGGCGAACATCTTCAGGCCTCCGTTTGATCTCATTGAAAGGCTTGATCTCAATTCCGCAAAGGTCAAGGCGCGCTCCGAGAAGAAGTGGATTTTGGTGAACATCCAGGACCCGGCTGAGTTTCAGTGTCAAGTGCTCAATAGAGATTTCTGGTCAAACGGGGATATCAAGGACATTGTGAGGGAGAACTTTTTGCTTCTGCAATACCAGAAAGATTCACCTTCGGGATCCTCGTATGTGCAGTTTTATCCATTCACCGAGTACCCTCATATTGCCATTCTGGACCCGATGACAGGGGAGCGGTTGAAGATGTGGAGCGTTGTTCCGCAAACGGCGCATTGGATCGAGGAGGTTGTGGATTTCTTGGGTCGGTTTTCTCTCAACCCTGGTGATATCAATCCTACTGTGACACACAAGGTGAGGGTTGATCCTTCCACACTCAGTGAAGAGCAGCAGATCAATTTAGCCATGCAAAAGAGCTTGGGAACCCATTTAGAGGATAACGATAGCGTTGATATCAGTGAGCCAAGAGGTGTATCTCTAGAGAGTGAGAAGGAGGAGGGTGTTACCAAGGAGGAGACTGTTACCAAAGAGGATGTGGATGCACCACAAGATCCTTTTACAGGTATCCGGCCTAAGGAGTTTGATGAGCCTCCTGCTGATCCAACAACGACTACAAGAATACAAATCAGGACAGGCAGTGGTAAGCGTGTCGTGAGAAGGTTTTATTTATCAGACAGGGTGAAAAGTGTGTATGAGATCATCAAGGCTACCTTTGAGGAGGTGGCTGACGGAGAAGCTTTTACACTTACTTCTCAGAGGAAGAATCTCATTGGAGATTTGGACCTGAGTATTGAAGAGGCTGGTTTAAAGAATGCCTCTATTCTAATGGAAGTTGGGGATGTGTAGGGACGAAGTTGGGGATGTATAGGGACGAAGTTGGGGATGTATAGGGACGAAGTTGGGGATGTATAGGGACATAACGGTTGGGAATGTATAGGGACATGATGAAGTTGGATGTAATTGGTGATTTAATTTCTCTATTAAGGCTGTAGATATACAATAACTTGAAACGAGAGTAGAAACGAGAGTAGAAAGGATAGGTGCTATTGATTAATATCCTTTTCTAACAAGAGATTGGATCTATTAATTGAATCCCTTTTAACGAGAGGTTGTGCATTGTTAATCCCTCCCTCTAGTTTACCTGCTTCCCTATAGCCTTCCTTATACGCTTCCTTACACCCTTCACTTACCTTATCTCTCACCATTACAATCACACGACCGCCTCGCGCCGTACTAGATAAGATATTCTCCCCCCATTCTCCCAAAATAGTGCGCAGTTAAGGCCCCAGGGTTGACAGCTGGAGTCCATATAATGGGGCATCTGCCTAGCGTACTAGAGGGATACGTAGAGGGAGACATAGTGGGGCGAGGTAGGAGTAACTGTATTATAACTATAATTGGTGTGATACAATTCTCACAGCAGGGCATTTCAGAGCAGGGTATTTCAGAGCAGGGTATTTTACATCCTGCTATAACGACTTACAATAAAGTCATTAAAAGGGTACACACATACTGCGTGCGCACTCATAAAGGGGACTTTGGTGTGAGCTCTTAATGTGTAGCCCTTAAGTGTGCAGTAGTATAGCGCAGTAGTATAGCGCAGTATAGCGGCCTAAAGTATGGTGATGTATGGCAGTGTATTGCATATCGTGTGGAGTAATGCGATAAGCTGGATAATCACTACGATTACAGCGATTCCAAACGACCCGAAAAAACAAACCTAGGTAGGAGATCGGGTGCCGTGGCAGATATCATGATAATACATAATAATACTCCATAAGCATATGACAATACTCTACAAGCATGTTGTAATTGTGTTTACAGAGTCAGCTGTTGTTATGAGGAGTAGCCACAGAGCACCATATATCTTGTAGGCAATACATACATCACAATAACCACAACCACCACAAACACTATCACAAACACTACCACAAACACCACCACAAACACTACCACAAACACTACCACAAACACTACCACAAACACCATCACAGCCACCAGCTCACCAAGTACACCAAAAATGGACTCGGAAACGAAAAAGTCAATCACCTTCTGGCTCTCGAAAGATATAAATACCCCATTCTCATTCAAACTCATCTCATTGGACGGATACCACCGACACACACCTGTCACCTCCAAGAGTACGTCAATCTCCATAATTGCAAATAAAAACGACCGATTTCCTTCAAATGGCGGCAATGCCAATGAATTGTTTGTGCGATGTGGCTTATTAAGTGGAGAGAAACATCTTGTTGAGCCTGTTGTCACCGCAATTAGAGTGACACGTGATAATGACCCTCCATACGTCATTGGAGGGGCCACCAGGACACCAGCGACCTGGGTCACGCTGCCCATTCTGTATAGCCAATTGCCCCTGGATGTTGTGCTAGAGACTGTGGTATTTGCATTCGACAAGCGAACAGGCCAGAAGATGGTCATCGGTGACTCACGGCTGAGGTTGTTTAACGAAGATGGTTCCATGGGGGACTCATCTACCAGTACCATAGAGGAGGAGGGCAGTTTCACTTTGAAGAGAGGATTTCAAAAGGTTTCGGTTACTCTATATGATAAAGAAGATGTGTTGTACAATAATAAGAAACATTCACCCAACAGAGGTGGCTCGACTTCTGAAATGGCACGTCTCGAACAGAAAATCAAAGCCCACGAAGCCGGTAAAATCGTAGCCATTGAATGGTTGGACCAGATGGCCAACAGGAAAATGGAGCAGATAAACAAAAAAGAATTATCCACAATGGCCCCGAGATACTTGTCGCCTTCTTCGTTAAACACACCCCATATAAACCTTGAGCTCTTCAGGTTTGATGTACCTGTTGTCTACACAGACACTCGATACACCATAATGAAACTTCCCACCTCTGAGAACCATCCTTCCAGACCCACAACAGACTCAGACAATATATTTGCAAATGCAGTCATGTCGAGCAACCTCGAGTCATCTGCAAGTAATACACAAGCGCCTATATTTGATCCTGAACTATATAGAGATAATAACTTCCAGGAAGACCCAATAGAACTGAAATTCCACCAGCTGGAGCGTATCCACCAATCCTCTCCTCTGGACCGTGATCTGAAACCGACACTCAAAGTCAAGAATGACATATTCCGCATACTTCGTAAACAGTTCTTTGAAACCATTTCTCCACATGATAAAAATGTCATCTGGAAGTTTCGTTATTACCTATTGAACAATCTAATCATCAATAAAAGTAACTCCCAGTTCAACAACTTCATCATCAACTTCATCAAGTGTGTCGATTGGAATAAGGACTTTGAGGTTAAGGAGTTTCTCACCATTATCAGCGATGTAAACTTGGGACAACAACAACAGGATAACCATAGCTCGAATAATGATGCAAATGACGGTCTTTATTCGGATATCATTTCCCCTTCCACAGATTCTTCCAAGGGACACCATTTGTTCATTAGAGAGCTGACAATCATAGACTGTTTAGAGTTATTATACGGTAATTACAAGAACCATATCCTTCACAATATGGCCATGGAGAGGTTGTCTCTGGCCTCTGATGAAGAATTGGAAACATATATGGTTCAGCTGGTGGGATGTCTCAAACATGAGACTGATTATATAGATCCATTGGCAGATTTGGAAGTGGCTGATGACCAGGAGAGGGGTGATGATAACATAGATGGAGAAGACGGAAATGGGAGTACCCATGATAATTCCAGTTTATCTAACAGTAGGATTAGTAGTAACAGTCATAGCAACAGTGATAGCAACAATAATTTCGCAACATCAGCCTCTTCCGAGTACACCTTTGTTGAAGCCCACCAATCAGACCCCACAAGTGCTCTGCTTGGTGATCCTCACCTAATGAAACCCAAACACTTGCCTTCTCTGCTGAACTCGCTGTCTCCTCTATCGTCTTCAGTTGCTGTATTTCTCATTAAGCGTGCAGTGAATAACGAGAGGTTGACCAATTACCTTTTCTGGAATCTGAAAGTGGAAGTTGAAGATGAAAAGTTAGCCATTGGTGGGGGTGGCTCGACTAACGACAGCAGTATAATATCAGGCGCAGCCACTCCTGTATACCACCACACGCCTAACCATACCCCATTGATTAACAAGTCTCTTCCCGAGGAGAGAAAAGCTAATGGCCTCTCAAATTACAACTCGAGGTTCTCACGTAGTCGTAGAATATACCAGAACACCCTTCTTCACCTTATTGTTCAGCTAGCGATGTCCACTGATGGAATGCAAAAGATTAAAATACTGAAAAGACAAGTCGAGGTGATTAGCCGTATTCAAGAGATCGCCCTTAAGATCAAAGTGGATTACCGCAAGGAAACAACACCGCGTAAGATTGAAGTGCTCAAATCATTGCTCAGTGAGAAGATCAAAAAATCTTCCTCGTCCACCTCTTCATCGTCTGTATCGGCAGCCCATTCTTCTTCCCATACTTTGGAGTCGCTTCTCTCCTTTGAACCAATACCTCTTCCTCTAGATCCTTCCTATAAGATTTGTGGGTGTATTCCAGAGGAAAGCACTGTTTTCAAGAGTTCTCTCTCACCATTAAAGATTACCTTTGTGTGTGTTGACGAAAAAGGACACACCGGCAGATGGAAGTCGCATGTTAAATCGACATCTCGCTCCCTGTCGCATGGCTCCATCATCGCCTCTGGATCCTCTTCACGTTCTATGAATCACCTCTCGACGTATCCGCTGATGTACAAAATTGGTGATGACCTTCGCCAAGATCAGTTTGTTGTTCAAATAATCGCTTTGATGGAGAAAATCCTACACAATGTGAACTTTGATCTTAGGCTCAGGCCATATCGGATTTTGTCTCTCGGAACAGTTGAGGGGTTGATGCAGTTCGTTCCTAATAAGGCGCTGTCCAACGTGCTAGCAGAGAACAACAATTCGATTCTGGCCTACCTTCAAAAGCATAACCCTGATCCACAGGCCCCCCATGGGGTCAAATTCGAAGCAATGGACAACTACTTGAGAAGTTGTGCCGGATACTGTGTAGTTACATACATTCTAGGGGTTGGAGATCGTCATTTGGATAATCTTTTGCTCACCACGGATGGGTATTTCTTCCATGCAGATTTCGGGTACATTTTGGGTGATGATCCTAAACCGTTGCCTCCTCAGATGAAACTTCCCTACCAGATTATTGAGGGAATGGGTGGTGTCAACAGTGATAACTATGCCGTATTCTGCGACTATTGCTTTACTGCATATAACACATTGCGCAAAAACTGTAATTTGATTCTTAATCTGTTTCAATTGATGATCGACTCTAGTATCCCTGTATTGAAGACGGCCAGTTATCTGAACGGAAATGTCGACAGAGGCATTGCTGGCAGTAATGTAAACGAAAATGAAAAACTGGAGCTCATCTTGAAGATTCAGGACAAGTTCATGATGGAGCTGACTGAAGAGGAGGCAATCATTCACTTCCAAAACTTGATTAATGCAAGTGTGAGTGCTTTATTGCCTGTGCTTTTGGATAGACTACATTCAATGGCTCAATATTGGAGAAGCTGACTATATTGGAGAAGCAAACTATATTGGAGAAGCAAACTATATGTCGGTGAATGTTATGTATTTATTATGTACAAGACTACTTATTACATCTATTGTGCTAACCAGCATATATACACCACCTTTCAATTATCTGAAACCCCTTCAAATAGTAAACTTTGAGGATCCTTTCTGGGAATTACTTTATTCCTTATGAATTGCACTAGACTGTAGTTACCAGACACGGAGTAGGCAAATATTAGTTCTGAAGCCTCTTTTTTGCTGATTGTGGGGATAACAGTCTTAAGCCGCGCTTGAAATACATCCTGTTTGATCTTTGTTGACTTTTTGGCTAATTCAACCATCTTCTGAGAAAGAAATTGGCCCTGCTTGGGCGTTATTGCACCATAGTATTGGCCCCCAATATATGCCTTGTGCAACTCTGGATCATCTTCAAACAGCTTGTCAACGGCAGCAAAGATATCACCGAGTGAGTCACTGCTAAGAATGTCATATGAGTTTGAGTAAAATTTATGTTTCGGTAAGTAGAACTTGAGCGAATACTTGCCATTGAAGCATTCCACACGTAGATATCTCTGGAACCCCAGTGATAACCCCCATGCTTTGGGCCGAAGCCTTACCCAGCTATACTTATTCTTCATGAACTGGCCATATACATTAGAGGAATCCCCACTGTGGCTGTTATCATTGTCAAGAAATTGGGAAATGCCCTCAACACTAGTGTAATGGACTGCCTCGATCTCTCCTGAAAGGATTTCTTGGTTTGCACTGCTGCCCCTCGAGCCAGAAATCCCGTCTATTTCAGTGAAAAGCCCGTCTGTGGCACGAGGTGACCTTCCGCCCAACTGAGTCTTGGTTGAAATCCCCGTGGATGTGGCCTCTACAAAGTCCACTATACGGCATCTCTTCTTTTGGCTGTGTATTCTGAGCCCCCTTCCAATCATTTGAGTGAGCAACGGTTTGCTCCTTGTTGGTCTCACAAGGAAAATAGAGTCGATATTTGGAATATCCGTTCCCTCTGTGAATACACCACAGTTCATCAAAACGGGGAATTTTCCATCTTTAAACTCCTTTAACAACTCCTCTCTCTCCCTTTTGCGCGTATTTCCGGTAACATATTGGGCATCGATGCCATTCAATCTGAATAGAGACGACAGCTGTTGGAGGTGAGCAACGTTAACACAGAAAAATAGAGATGATTTGAACTCTTGTTTCTGTTTGAAGCTAATGAACGTCTTCAAGACAAGTTCATTGATTTCTGTGGTATTGACATGTTTGGCAAGAGACTCCACCTTGTAATCACCATCAGTGCCCAGTTCGACCTCATTCAGCTTAAATTGGGCTTCCACCTTGGACCATGAGAAATCAGCCAAGTGACCGTTTAGGATCATTTCTTTCAGTCCCATATCAAAAACTACTCTATCAAAGGCTTTGTGAAGGGGCAACTTGTCATGCCGCTGTACAGTTGCTGAGAACCCAACCAACGCTATATCACAACCAGCAGTATCTACATTGAAATGTGCCAGCACTTTGAGGAAGGAATTGGAAACAGCATGATGACACTCGTCGATAATGATTGCCTTGTAGTCTCTGGGATCATACAGGTTGAGTCTATCGATAGTTCTCGCTAGAGATGGCACAGAGGCTATGACCACATCGACATCATGCGCATGTGTGGGTTTCTGATTTGCCATATCCACTTCGACTTTAAGATGTGGGTGGATCAAGGCGATCTTCTCCAATGCCTGGGTGGCCAGTTCCTTGCGATGAACGAGAATCAATGTCTTGTGGCCGTTGGTTGTAGGATTATTAGGTATTTGAGTTAAGATATGAGAGAAGATGACTGTTTTTCCTCCTCCTGTGGCCAAACTCACAACTATTCGCCTGTGGCCCTTGGCGAGTGAAGCAAGACATTTATTGATACACTGCTGCTGATATGGACGTAGTGTGTGACTAGTGGAATCGGTCGTTGCTGTGGGGTCAGATGAGATAGTTTGTAATGGAGGTATCGAGTAGTGACTCTCATCCAACGCAGGCTTCTGTAATGTGATATCATTGGTTGTGTGATGTGTATCGTCAATAATTAAATTGGTGGAGGTTTCGCTGTTGTGTGATGTGTGAGGTTGTGATATGTGAGGTTGCGATGTGCCAGGTTGCGATGTGTGTGGTTGCGATGTGCCAGGTTGCGATGTGTGTGGTTGCGATGTGCCAGGTTGCGATGTGTGTGGTTGCGATGTGCCAGGTTGCGGTGTGTGTGCATTTGGGTAGAGTTCCCAGAGTCTATATGTATGATTATGAAATGACCTCTGCAAATATGGGTGAAATATAAACATAGAGAGCTCTCGGCTCAGGCGAAATGTGCTCTTGCTGGTTGATCGTAGCGGCCATGGGCGAATCATACTGATAGCAATTTCATGGGAATACAACTTTGAGAATGGAGTGTCTGCTATATGCATATCATGACGATGCAAAATAAGATATATGGTTATCTTCTACTGCAGTGTGGAGAACTATATAGAAAAAAAAGCGAACTTCGAATTTCAATATTACAAGGGAACCGATTTGAAGCACCACTTGGGCGATTTTATTGCACTAGACATATCTTGAACCCTATAGGAACTCCGATACCACCATATCCACACACACATCAAAGCGAGACGCATATTTCGTGTGTGCATATTTTTGCATATTAGCTGTATGCGACATATGTAGATGCGTGGTGAACGGATTAACCAGGCGTTGAATGAGTGTGTGGATGGAGGAGTCAATAGAACTGGAATACACAAAAGTGGTGTAATGGCAACACAGAGTGGGTATTACAGAGTGAGTATATTTATACTGAGGGATGTTCCAAAATGAACCAGTTGAAATGGAGGCTCGAAGACCTTATTTACTGTTACCTCTCAGGGGCCTTCGTGGCTGACTGCAGGCAGCTAACTCTAATAGTTAACCCTCACAGTTAAGTCCCGAGGTTAACCCTGCTAGTTGACTCTCCCAGCTGACCGGGAAACTAAATCCTATAGTTAACCCTCATAGTTAACCCTCATAGTTAACCCTCATAGTTAACCCTCATAGTTAACCCTACTAGTTAACCCTACTAGTTAACCCTCATAGTTAACTCTACTAGCTCGCTCTTACAGCTATCTCTCACAACAACTCTTAGAGTTGAACTGATTGTGGAGATGTTAACCTAGAAAAATATCTCGATTAAATCTAGGCTGAATTTCCACCGTAAACCCATGCCAAATAAGGTATCCACCTCTTACTCCGTTATTATATATGATCTTTGAGCTATTAGTGCAGATTCGTTAGTATGGCTGACACAGTATGGGGCTGTCGCCACTATGTTGACACGCATGCTCATTAAGTCCATCCTTCACTATGGCACTTGTGGGCGCAGCCCTTCTGTCTCACTATGGCACTTGCGGGCACATCCATCCTGCCCCACGATGGCAGGGTGCGAGGGCATCTGTGCTGCCTCTGTGTCGCTTACCAAATGCTCACTACGTGGGAACTGCCACAAAGAGAGAGACAACGTGGATTCCGTACACATGCGATGTTGTGCGAATACACAGATAACCAGAAACGCAAAGTTGGTGTATGTTACTTCTATATATGATTTTGTGTGTGACTGAAGGTCATTGTTGTTTGTTATATAGGGTTAGTTTCATAGTATACACTGGCCAGCCATCCTCCACTTTGCATTTGGTTATCAATACACACCAACATATACCCTTGCACAGTATTGCACGCTGTCGTATGCTATACCACAAATACGGCAACCCCCTCTACAAATCCAATATAGAGGTATAAACATTGCATGAAATCTGGCTGAAATTTCAAAGCACTGCTCCAAAATATCCATATAGCACATCGCCTAAATATGAAACTTTCATGCCTGGTGGTGCCGTTTCTCCTTTTGATTGGAGTCATTGCAAACGCGTCCGTTGAGGACGCACAATCTGCTGAGCAAATAAAGGATACACATACAAATAACTGGGCGGTGTTGGTGTCGACGTCCAGGTTTTGGTTCAATTACCGCCATATGGCAAACGTGCTCTCCATGTATAGAACAGTAAAGAGGCTGGGAATTCCAGACTCTCAAATCATCCTGATGCTGAGCGATGATATCGCGTGTAACCCTCGGAATGCCTTCCCCGGATCCGTCTTCAACAACGCCGACCGTGCTATTGACCTATATGGTGACAACGTTGAGGTTGACTATAGAGGGTATGAGGTGACGGTGGAGAATTTCATCAGACTCTTGACGGATAGATGGGGACCAGAGCACCCCAAGAGTAAAAGACTCCTCACTGATGAACACAGCAACATCTTCATATACATGACGGGTCACGGAGGAGATGAGTTTTTGAAGTTCCAGGATGCCGAGGAGATCTCGTCTTATGACATTGCAGATGCATTTGAGCAAATGGCCGAAAAGAAGAGATACAATGAGATTCTCTTTATGATAGACACGTGCCAGGCCAACACTATGTACAGCAGATTTTACAGTCCAAATATCCTTGCCGTGGGGTCATCTGAACTCCACGAATCTTCGTATTCTCATCATAGTGACACGGAGATTGGTGTTGCTGTGATAGATAGGTTTACATACTATAACCTGGATTTCTTGGAACAGGTGGAGAAGGACTCCGTGCTTACTATAAAGGATCTCTTTGATAGTTATACGTTTGAGAATATTCACTCAAATGCCGGTGTGCGTACGGATTTGTTCAAGAGGGATCTGAACGATGTGCTGATAACCGACTTCTTTGGCAATGTCCAGAAGGTGGTTGTTGATAACGCTGAAGATGATATTCTCTATCTTGTCACGCATAATGAAGATGGTTCAAAACGAGAAATCATTACGGGTCACAATTCTACATCTGCTAACATTGCTTCCACACCTGAATATGTGCTCTCTGGCAGTGCAGCCGCGGTCCCTTCTTCTATCGTAAATTCCATCCTAGGCCAATCTCATTTCATCGAGATTGGAAATCTAGATGTTGCGGCGATAACCACTTCTCAAATGAGTTTAGCCTCTTGTTTGGCAGGAATGGCAATTCTATACTGGATGTCAAGGAAATGGGAATTTTAGCTCAGTTGATTCTCGATATTTTTTGCCGGAGTTGTTGCTGCCCATGAAGGGCTGCTGAGCGTTGTAGGCTGAGCGTTGGAGGCTGAGCGTTGGATGCTGAGCACAGGATGCTAAGCACAGGGTGGTGTTACGATTATATATAGACATTGAGAAACTGTAGAATTGGTTCGGTATTCCATATTATTATCTCTTACATTAGTTTGTGAATATTATGGCTTTTTTCTACCACTTGCAATACTTGAGCTAACTTTAAAGTAGAGTAGAGAGCTTTGTCTTTATTAACTATGGCGATTATCATAGCCGTTGGTCTTCTCTCGTAGCGACGACGTCTTAACTATGCTGCCTTAACTATACTTCACTATGTAGCCTTCCCTGTGGCTGTCTACCGCCTCTCTCTCTGGACCCTTCATTGTTAGCCGGGTAATGCGATGAGATGCATCAAGCCGCACCTAAATTTTATGGAGAGGAAGAGATGGCTGTGCAGTGCTATCTATATCTGTGCATCATCAATATATCATAATGATATTTGGTAACCAGAAGCGGTAAAGGAAAAAGGAGAAAGGAGAAAGGCTCAAAGAAAAAAAGCACTCCTTAAACACGCATATAAAACCGAACTAATCAACATGGAAGAAGTGGAAACAATCAAAGGATTCCTCAGCAATGTGGAAGAGTCATTAGACCAGTTGGAGCCTCTGATCGCAGAGCTGGCCTCTAAATCACTACAGGAAAGGACAGCAATTTTGACAAACCCAATAGAGAGAGCAAAGTTCTTCAATGGATATGCTTTTTGCGTATCATCGCTAGTGTTTGGTAAGTGTTTGGTAATGAAACATGAAGCGATTCTGTGGCAAGGGGCAGTTCATGTGTAGAACGGAATGCTTATTGTTCACTACGATGCACAGATAATTACGAATGAAAAGTTGTGTGAGAAGCACCATCATACTAACAGTTTGCTTGTAGCATATTTGAAGTGTATGGGTGTATCAACTGATAGCCATCCTATTATGCATGAAATATCGAATGTCAAGTCATATATGAACAGAGTAAAGGGACTAGAAAGTAAAGGAGTGGAGTCCGCTAAGCAGAGTACCACCAATGTAGAAGCAGCTAAAAGATTTATACACAACCAACTTTCGGCAAACTTTACTCCTGCAATAAGTAGGGTGAACTTTGAGGGCAAACATACCAAGTTTACAACAGAGAAGAGTGATTCTGATTCTGAGACTTGCACTAAGAGCGGAGTCAAGGGTGAAAAGAAGGAGAAAAAGAGCGGTAGAGTGGACAAGCCTAAGAAGAGGGCAAAGGCTTAGTTATTGGATGGGTCCATTGTGTATATTAGAGAGTAAATGGCATGTAATAGTGGAATAGATACAAATAATCAGTCACAATACTGCCGTACACCGCCTACGTAGAGACCAGGGCCCCTAGATCATCCTTCTTGCGTAGGGCACTCACTATGGTGAGATTGATCTCCAGGGTGAGGGATTAGCTACAGATTAATCATCATTTGGACCTTGACCTGATCCAGATCATACATATACTCATTGATGCTCGACCATATCAAACACCATGTCATGGATGTGGAGTGTATCTCCCACACCACAGGGAAACCCCCACCGTTTATATGCATGATGCTGCCATGTGACCAATTCCCAATTCGTAGCCGCTACCCGATGGGGTTGGTAGCCGACAGGGGCCCATTTCCCTAGGGTCAAAAGATAAGACTTAGGATCTGGGGCGTATAAAATAATTCAGGAGCAACAACAATATAGAGTCCGTAATCTGGTTGGGGTATCTTTTGGGGTAGTTTCTACGGCTGCCAAGCCCTGACAAGGCTATTTGGACCCCATTTATTGCCTATCACAATTGAGCTTGCTTTTGGATGTTGTCTTAATTCTTGAGTGTGTGTTGCTGTTGCTCTTCCCTGTACGTTTACATATAGAACGCTATCGGGATTTGGGTATTGGCAATCTTGGAGTTGTTCAAAAAAAAATTTATCAAGAATGTCGATTAATTAGATTGGCTATGAACTGCGGAGACTCTTATTCTCTCCACAGTCGAGCATTTGTAATACTCTACTCTACGCTCTCTCTATAAGGTCACATTGGATATATAGGGGAAAAACGCCTCCATTTGATGCTTAGCTGGTGCAGCCAAGCATATCAACACTATTTGCTCAGATTACCAGGATACGTAACTCTCCCTAAAACAGATCATAATGCCCTCTCCATTATGTTGATTGTCTGTGGAATCTAACACTATTCATCGATTCTAAACTCCCCAATATATTCAAGCAATATATTGGGGAGTTTACGATATGTCTCCTCCTCTCCGTCTCTCCTATCCCCATGATGGTCCCCTACCGCAGCTCTTAAGCCCCTCTCGGTCTACCCCCACCATCTTCCCCCACGCTGCAATTGTCGCCAAACAACCTCGTGCAGTGGCTACGGGGCTCCCCGTCCTAACAGCGCGGATGCCCACTGCCCTGGGCTGCCTATAAACCTGCACTGCTGTCTCCTGCGGGTTAACCTCCTCACCCCGCGGGCCCTCTTTGCGTGTGTGCCACTCGCAATCGCCCAGCTGCCTTCACATGTTTACCTCAAGATACGCACTCTGTCGGCTGGCTAGGTTTCTGGAGACTGGGAAAGATGTGGGAGATCCTTTTGGATCCTGTGATTTGATTCGGCTTCTCCAGGACACTTGGAATACATTTTCTTTCCCATCGTCTGTGACATACAAAGGTCTCAGTTAGGTGTGTTTGTTGTGTTTTTCTCGTTGTCACTTCTTTTGTTGGTGATATTTGGCATTCATTGTATACCTTACTCAAGCTGCGAGGTTGTTGACCTGTATACAATACACACTTGGCTTGTTACTCCAGTAGCAGCTAGTAGAGCAACAGCAAGGGCAACATCACTGGATTTATACACCCACACTTGTTTTTTCAGCGTTTGGTACATAGTAGTTAACTCTGCTACCTATTTGTACCGGGTGTCATTGGGCGCTGAATCCATCGGCCTAAATAGCCAAACATTCATACTGTTGCCTGTCCTGAGCTTAGTGTACCTTGGATTATTCTCATCAGTTGCAACAGATAACTGCACTTTCCATATACCCATATAAACAAAAGTGTCTTCAACATGTTTGATTATTTGAGGAGCGCTTTCCGGCGTAATAGACGGCGGATCATCATCGCCTCGGGAGTAGCCACAGTGGCATATTTCACAACTAAATACATCACTGCAAAAGTCACAGAGTTCCAAGAAAGAATCAAGGAGGAAAACTTTGCGAAGGAACAGATCAGGAGGAGGTTTCAGCAGACACAACGCGATTGCTATATGACGTTCCTAAGCCTGCTGCCTGTTCTCACAGAGCCAATCCTCCAGGAGTTGCCCGTTGAGGAGATCACCAAACAGCTCCAAGCAAAGAGAATACAAAGGCAAAGCGGCAACAACGACAACAATAACACTAGTAATTTGAGCGCACTCAACAACAACAGCAACATTGGCGCTTCCTCCATCAACAGCGATGACTTCTCCACCCACCCCGATAGCGTCAGGAGCCCCGAGGCTGTCACCACACTGGAGGTCTCAGAGCCCACAAAGACAAAGACCCAGCTATGGTCAGAGTTGAAAATCCAAACTATCACAAGGTTCATCACCTTGGTGTACTGTGAGTCTCTGCTTGTGGTGTTCTTGCACCTCCAGCTGAATATCCTCAGCAGGAGATCGTACTTGGAGACTGCGCTTAGGCTTGCCTCTAAGAACTCTGGAATCAGGCTGAATCCGCCATTGGACTCAAATGACATCACTACGGAAGAAAGCAGTGAGTCTGATGAGGAGGAGAACCTTGCCGAGCAGGCATTTTTGTCGTTTTCGTGGTGGCTCCTCAACAAAGGATGGGTGGAGATTAAACAGAAGGTTGAGTTCTCTGTGGAGGAAGTATTTGGCGAGATCAACCCAAGGCAAGAGCTCCACGTTAGCGATTTCGCCATGTTGATTAACAGGGTCCAGGGGCTTGTGGATCTCCAGGTTGTCAATGCGATTGATGCCGGTGCCTCTACTCATAGTGATATACCGTCTTCTCCTCTTTTGAGTGCTGTATTACCACCAAGGGAGTTTGAATTCTTCTTGTTGCAGCAAACTAACGACTTGGAGTTTTTGTCTCGCTTTAACTCAAATCCACGCAATGTAGAGAGTCTCAACAGGCTCCTTGGAGAGTTAGCTGGATACCTGAGTAACCCACAAGTGGGTGTGGTTGTTACAAGATTAGTTACAGTTGGTATTTCGCAAGTTTTGGATAAGATTGTTGAGCAGTTATTGCCCAAGATGGGAGATTTTGCTGGAGTTGAGGATGTGAAAACACACGACAACCTTGTGCCTCAGCAGTTGTTGGTTCAGCCTGGTTTGGCATCTGTGCCATCCCTCAAGTTAGCGGCATTGCTTGCTCACATTACAAGGCACTCGATAAATCTCACCAGTAACTCTATGGAGAATGAGATTCTCTTTTCGTTGAATAACGTGCAAGAACTTGATGACTTGAGTGCCAGCGTTTACTCGAACTTTGATGCTTAGGGTAGAAGGTTTGGCAGTGATATTGGGGGAGTGTCATGGGGTTAATCGCTGCATTTTAGTGTTATGTAGTTATATTTATCCTACTTTTGTTGTCTGTACTAAATAGGGACGGGTCTGTTTTTTTTGCTTGACCCCTCCATGGCTGTTCCTGGAACGGAATGCCCGTTAGATGTCAGTTTAGTTGGAGTGTATACGCATTTATGATTTAGTTATTACAGTCTATGATTATGATATCTGTTTATAATCTGAATGAGAAGAGAACGAGAGGGCACTGAAGTGCTGAAAGCTCAACCCTACTGGATGAGCCCACTTAGTCGGACATTACGACCGCCCATTATATGTACTGCAGGGAGTGAGCTCAAGAAATGCTCTTAAGTCTTAGCCAGCTGACTGTCGGACGTGTCAGCTCTGTCAACTCGCCGGACGTGTCAGCCCTCCTGCAAACAGAAGGGGAGGGAGGCTTCACAGAACTCCACAGCTCAGTAACAGATGCCAAGGGCACATACCCCCCGTACTTAGTGCAGCAAGTGGCCAAGGCTACAGTGAGGGAGTATGTGCCTTAAGAGAGTGTCTGAAGGGAGTGCTGTGGAGAGTGGAGAGTGCTGTGGAGAGTGCTGTGGAGAGTGCTGTGGAGAGTGCTGTGGGAGCACCCTCAATTCAGGCTGTGGGCATCGATAATGAGGGGGCGGTAAGTGTGGTGCACAAAAACACAAGCACAAAAACACAAGCACAAAGCAAGGGCGACGGGTGAACAGGGAAGGACGCAGATCATGCGGGCTCTCCAGCTCCATACTAGTAGAAGGCAAGATGGCTAGATGGCAGATAGTTAGATGGTATAAGGTGAAGAAACCACGGGCTGATTATTACAAAGAAAATAACGCTGTTTAAACATCAAGAGAGGTTAGGTTCTCATTAACGGTCAGGTTCTCATTATTATTTTTCGAAATAGAAATTGTGAGTGCAGCCTGTTATATTGATTCGTGTTTTGGATATTTTGTTTTGGATATTTTGTTTTGGATATTTTGTTGTGGATATTTTGTTGTGGATATTCGGTTGATCCCCACTGTCATATTTGTGTGATAGACAATAATAGTAAGTACACCCAACCACAAAAAGAATTGATTGTATTTTTGTAAAAATGCGGAGCTTTGTACTTGTATCCAGACAAGCTAGGTGGAAATATATTCTGGATTTCAAAGAAGATGTGGTGTCTTGGTCTCCTCGTCTCGCTTATTCTTGCTAACACCCATATATAGATGCCATCAAAGAAAGTTGTTATCGTGTCATCTGATGATGAGCGTTTTGTAATCGAGAGGAAAGTTGTTGAGAAATCCACTCTTATCAAGAACATGTTGAACGATTTGTCGCCAGAAAATGACGAGGATGAAGACGAAGAAGAAGAGAACGAAAACGATCTCATTGAGATTCCAACCCCAAATGTAAGGGCCACTGTGCTTAAGAATATTTTCAACTGGTGTGAACACTACAGGGACGTGACATTCCCCGATGATGACCAGGAAGACGACTCAAGAAAGAGTGCTCCGATTGATGATTGGGATAGGACGTTCCTCAATGTTGACCAGGAGATGTTGTACGAGATCATCCTGGCCTCCAACTACCTCAACATCAAGCCTCTATTGAATGCTTCTTGTAAGATGGTTGCAGAGATGATTAGGGGTAAAACTCCAGAAGAGCTCAGGAAAACTTTCAACATTATGAATGATTTCACTCCAGAAGAGGAGGCTGCTATCAGAAGAGAGAATGAATGGGCTGAGGACAGGTAGATGAAGAAAGAGAGACTGGCAGTTGAGTTTGGGAGCGAGTAAAGCGGGGAAAGTGGGTTGGATTTATCATCATTTGTCAGAGGGGATTCTCCCAACTAATGCAAGTCTTTATGTATATGGTTGACTTCACTTACACCACATTTACTTGTGATTTGTCTATGGCTACGGCATCAAAAACGGCAGCTACAACAGAGGGTGATGTGCTGTGTGAATATATGATTTACGTTGAATCAAGGTGTAAGCTGTAGTTGGGCGGTGTCAGGCGAAGTACTCTACTGTGCCTGGTGGGTTGAAGTATAAACCCAGTGTTGATTCTCGTGGGCCGTTCACCCACTCCACAGGCAAGCAGGTGTACCCATCGCACCGTGTGCATTGGAAGGATCAAAACACATAAGGCTGCGGATTTCAAAATATTAATATTACAATAACGTCAGCAGAGAACTACTTTGCCCTTTTCGCCTTGTATATAATCTGGGTTTTTACAGTCAGTTCGATTGAACGTTTGGCTGGAAATATCCTCTCACGCTCTCACGAACACTTCCACCACCTCACGCATCTTCCCTTATGCCTACGCCTTTTCATATACGCCATTTCATTTAAGCCCTTTCATTTACTCATCTCCCCAACTGTGCGGACATTCTACTCCACCCCTCCTCTCATGCAATGTCCACACTCCTGCCCATAAAAGGTGGAGGTTTCTCTGGTGGCTACCTCCCTCAATGGTGCCGAGTTTGATCCACTGACTCCTTACTTTTCATCTCATACTTTTCACCTCATACTTTTCACCTCATACTTTTCACCTCATGCTTTTCACCTCATACTTTTCACCTCATACTTTTCACCTCATGCTTTTCACCTCATACTTTTCACCTCATACTTTTCACCTCATACTTTTCACCTCATACTTTTCACCTCATACTTGTCACCTCATACTTTTCACCTCATGCTTTTCACCTCATGCTTTTCACCTCATACTTGTCACCTCATACTTTTCACCTCACACTTTTCGTCTCCATACGTTCTTATCACTTGATAGCCAACCACTCTCGCAGCAGGGCCCTGTTGGCACACTGCTGGCCCTGCTGGCACACATCGCATGCCCACAGCACATGCCTGCCCGTCGCGTACGAGGCGTGCCTGGTGGGTTCCCCGCGTAGTGCCGTTCCCAGCAGTGCCAGTTTCAGCCTGTGAGGCAGGCAGCGAGGGCATTAGGAGGTAGATGATTGCAGCAACTGATAAGACTCGGAAAGCAAAGCGAAGCAAGACCACATGTCTGAGATTTGATGAAATGTGCATCTTTCTACACAATTAGGCCGTTTGTTTATTTAGAGTTAGTGGCCAGGCTAATCACACAGCCAGGCTAATCACAGCCAGCCTTACTTTATTTTTGCCTTGGTGTGGTGTGTATCCACTTTGGTGAAGATCCTATGTGGTGTAACCTCTGCATTCCACCTCACACTGCAGCAAAGCAAGGCATCATCAGTGAGTGTGTGTCGGTTGAAAGAGGAACCAAACACCATAAGATCGAGCCACACCATAGATCGAGCTAGATCATCAGTATCGGCATCCAATTGTGTATATTATCTAAATCATGTCCCAAGAACGACACTTGCATGCTTCTGGAGTGGCCTCAAACGGTGATTCCTACAACGAATACTTCCTCAATAAAGCACAGTCAGTGCCTGATTTTGTGAGTTTCTCATCGCTGAGTGAAGATGGCGATAGTGATTTTGAGCCCAGTCCTTCCAACAGGCGAACTCGTACAGCCACCAATATCCCCAGAGAATCCAAGCAAGGAATAATGGCCTCAAGTTCAGCCAATTCACATTCAACACCCACCTCTGGCTCTCTTCCTGTGGACTCATCCACACCACAGAAAGTGGTCTCCCCCAAAGCCAGGTTAGGTATGCTCACCGGAACCCCGAGGCCCTCCTCACCAGCACAGAGTTCAATTGGGTCAGCAACACCGTATAGTGCAAAACTCGGTACTGGTGCTCCGGGTGGGCATCAACACAGTGCAAACGACAGTCAAGGCTCTATATCGACAAAGGGTTCAAGCAAATCAAAGAAAGATAGTAGGCTAAGGGGATTATTCAAGGGGAAATCATCGTCTTCCCTCTCTAAACAATCAAAACTAAACAAGACAACCGCTGATAAGGAGGCTGACTCTGCTGCCAAGAGACACACAACACCAAATGAAAAGCCCGCAAGGAGCAGCCATTCTCTGCTTAAGATATCAACCACAAATACAAGCAAAAGCAAAAGCAGCAATGATATCCGTCTGCCTGAAATCAACTCTGTAAAGTCGAGGCCGCAGTCACCGGAACTGGATGACAGCTTGCCGCTTACCTCTGTTATTCCAGAAATTGTACTTTCTGGCATTCCTAATGGCGAGGGTAAAGAGGAGGACGCCAATGGCAAAGTGGCTACCAAAAATCCTCAAGGAGGCGTAAATGCAATTCTGCTCGAATCAGTTGTGGTGCCGACACCCATATCGCCCGAGGTGGATGATGTGTCAATAGCAAGTGATAATGCTGGTGGAGCTGGTGGAACACACGTGATTAGATCTGCCATGGGCCGTATCCTTTTGTCTGTTGAAGACTCGGTTGAATCTCATGACCATAGTAGTAACGACGGTAACACCAATAAAACTGCTCCCAACACAGGTGTCGGCACCAGTTTCCTCTCGTCTTTCTTTTCAATGGGTGGTGGCTCCCATGGAGGTGATGGCGGAAACCTCAGTAATGAATCCAACACGGCAAGCTCGCCGAACTCGTCCCCTTCTGGACTTGACCCTCCATCCAATGCCTTGAGTGCAAAAGACAACCACGAGCGTACACATAGCATAAACTCTGCGGATTTCCGCCCGCCTCTATCGAATATTCCCGCAGAGGCTGGAGTGACTTTTGCAAATAGTAATAGTAATAATGCACGCAACAAGCTGGGGGGGTTCATAAAGTCACTTTTGGCCCCCTCTGAACCCCCAAAGCCAACGAGTGGTGATGCGGAGCCAACAACAGCCTCAGATACCACTGATGATGTTTTAAGTCCAGTTGATTCCATCACTCATCGCATCTCTTTTCAGCCTGTGAAGAAGAGTCCTCTCAATACACTGGGGAATGGTGATCTTTCTCTTGCCCATTTTGATGGCACGGCTGGTGGTGGCGTTGAAGTTGGTGTTGGAGCTGGTGGAGCTGGTGGAGCTGGTGACTCCATGCCCTTGAATGGAACAGCCAATAATACATCCAGCACCATGAGACGTAGTGGATCAAAGGTAAGCCAAAACGATATGCATAGTGGCCGTAGAAGTCGCAGCGAGGATCCAGCCAGAAGTATTCGCCTAAGAGCACCTTCTCAGCAAATGCAGCAAGCTGTCGTAGTTAAGCCTCAGCCTGAAACATCATCAATACCTGTAACGTCTTTTGAATCCACTCTCGGTGCGCCGCCCAACACTGTCGATCACGCCGCGGACTCGATGGACCGCAGAGGCCGCTCAGGTTCTGGTTCTGGTGCTGGTGCTGGTGCTGGTGCTGGTGCTGGTGCTGGTGCTGGTGCTGGTGCTGGTGCTGGTGCTGGTGCGCAGCAAGGCGGCTCGTCGCGTATGAGCGGGGCATTGAAACGTCACAGATCAACCTTTTCCGGTACAGCGCAACAGCATGCGTCGTTATTTGAAGCTTTGGCGGAAGATACCCGCCGCTTGGAGCGTGCTATTTCTCCAAGAAGATTTGCACTGTCTCCTGTTCATGGGCCGCTGAGGAAGTTTCTCGAAAAGGACAGGGACTACGACGATGCTGGAAATATTGATAGCATCAATGCCGAAGCCAACACCTCCACAACATCTTCCGTGCCAAGCGCTTCTGGCACTGTGAAGTCAACACGGCCAAAACGGAGCGCAACGCTCAAGATGAGCAGGGCAGCCACAGATGGCGAAGGCAATGGTTTTAGTAATGCCGCAGCTGGCCAAAATGGAACACAGCCCTATAGTGCAAGCAATACCAATAATGTAAATGCCTCAACAACAACTACAGCAGCCCCTTCCCTATACCACTCCCAACTGGACGGTTCAGAGGAGGTGTCACGAATCTCCACCGATGGAACTTCAGGAGAATCCGCTAATGTTGCGGCTGCTGCGCTGGCAGGAGGAGCTGCTGCTGCTGTTACAGCTCCTGTTGCAGCATTAGCCACTGCTGTCAATGGCAGTTCCTCCTACCCTGTAAAACCACCTGGGGAAAAGAAACAGGATGAGTTTCATCAAATCTTTCGTTCGCTGCCTAGATCTGAGCCTCTGATTGCAGACTACTCGTGCGCTCTACAGAGAGACTTCCTCAGCCAGGGAAGATTGTACATCTCCAAACGGCACGTCAACTTCCACTCCAATATCCTGGGCATTGTGACACACTTCTCGCTCTCTACGAACAGCATAGTGCAGATTGAAAAGAAGACAACCGCTGTTGTGTTCCCCAATGCTATTGTCATTGAAACACTACAGGACAAGTACATATTTGCATCCTTCATAAACAGAGACGCCACCTTTGACTTGCTCACCAGTGTTTGGAACGAGACCCTCAACGGATCCACGAGTGGTATTCTTGACAGGGAACAGAGGCTACGGAGATCTCAAAAGGATAGCGGCAATAACGATGCTGACATGGAGGCTGACTCAACGAGTGAGAACGACGATAGTGGTGATGGTGATGGCGATGGCGATGACTATGCCGCCTTTGCTGATAGCGATGGTGTCACTCTACAAAAAGAAGGCACAAGGACAGCGGCTGGTTCGTTTGTTGATGGTGGTGATAGCGGGGACGAATCAATATCTGATTCTGAGAATATGATTGCGGATGATGACACCCCCCCGAAGACAAGTTCTGGAGCGGCTTTTGCTGGACTGCCCTCAATTGGCCCTCCAACACACGAGCCAACCGCCAACCTGTATGTGAAAGCTGAAGGCGATATACAGATTATCGACGAAGTTGTGGGTGCTCCGCTTGGAGTTTTATATGAGCTCATGTTTGGTGATGATGTTTCGTTCCTGCAAAAGCTGATCAAAGCACAGAAAAACATTGACATCTCGGAAATCCCCAAGATTGTGGGTGGACGTCGTTCGTACAGTTACACCAAGCTGTTGGGCGCGAGCGTGGGCCCTAAACAGACGAGGTGCAACATCACTGAAATTGTAGAGAGTTGCGATCCATCAAGAGCTGCTTATGTGATCCAAGAGACTCAAACTCCTGATGTGCCCAGCGGCAAGAGCTTTGTTGTTCGCACCAAAATACACCTCTCGTGGGCTGCCAACAACCAGACGCGGCTGTTCATTGCCACTATAATAGAGTGGAGTGCAAAGTCTTGGCTAAAGGGAGCGATAGAGAGAGGTGCCATTGATGGGCAAAAAGACAGTTTGGGTGTTTTGGTTCAGGAGCTGAGGAATGCCATTTCTGCTTCTCGCAGCGCCGGTGCAAATGCGGCACGCACTAAAAAGTCAAAGAGAAAGCGTAGTGGCACCAGAGCCAGCAAGAGGGTGGAAGTTGAGGTTGGCGAGCCTGTTAGTGAGGTGAAGAAGAGCACTGTGTTTGGAAGTGAGTTGTTGGCAAGTGGGGCATTCAAGGCTGTTGCCAGCATGTTGCCTCTTTCTGAATCTATCAGCGGCCCGTTGTCTGTGGTCATTGTATTCTCAGTTGGTGTGTGGAGCCTGGTGTTTATCTCAAGGTTTTTGGGACGCGGAGAAAGCGGTGTGCGAATGCAAGTGAGCGATGATTCGAAGTGGTCGAGTAGCGTCAGAATCAACGGCAAGGATTTCTTGCTGGTGCCTACGACGGATCTCAATTCCGGCGCCTATTTCGCCAATGAGGCCGAGTATGATATTTGGGAGTGGATGGAGAGAAGGAATGCAAACAAGGCTGTTGATCAAGATGGAGGGAGTGGCGATACTATTCATTCTAGATACTCCAACGACAAGAAGCCCTCTGATCGGAGAGATCGGATTGATGACCTCAAGAAGAAGTATTCACAGCAAGAGGTGAAGGACATGGTTGATCTATTGGAAGGAAGATTAGAGAGACTAAGGGGAATGTTGTAGGAGATGTGTATTTCCTCGCCTGTTGCCTCACCTATATTGCATTTATTATATATTCTTTTACCCATTGAGTTATTTTTTATGCTGGCAGATGTTGATGTCTTGATGACTGCAGAACGCGCATAGTTCACAGTGAGCAAAGTTGAAAGTGTAATCTAATATACTATGATGTAAGGATTAATTTATAGATTGTACTAAATGATTTGATTACCCAATCGTTGGATTTTGGTTGGATGTTTGGAAAATGTTGATTTCTAAGAATCGAATCTTTTTAAGGCATTTACTAACATGATTCGTTAAAATAAAGATAGATCATTTTCAACTTTGCATCTACATTATCCATCTATATTATCCATCTATATTTTTTTTTGCGAGTAAAACACATTCTCAGCAAACTGTTTGTGATTTTTCAAAAAAGTTTGAAACTGAAAGCTGAAATCCTATAAAACTTGTTACAGTTTATACTATCATGTTTACATTATATGTGGAGCAACTAGTAAGGTAAGTTACTAGTAACCCCTATAATCTTAGGCTCATCTCCACCTCCCCCACTGCAATCACCATAGTAGCAAACCATAGTAGCAACCGTAGAAGCAACCACCATAGCAGCAACAGGCATGCAAAGCAAGAGGGGAAACGCAGCTAACCAACTCTGTGGCACCAGGCAACCATGCATTTACGCGCATGCTTATAATTCTTAACTTTGTGAATAGGTGGAAAGGAGGAAACTGTTGATAAAACTCTGATGATAACACTCTGAGGATATCCATTGTACTCTGATAAAATTCAGATCCCACTTTGATGATATTCAGATGATGTTTTGATGACACTCAGCTAACTTCCATTCCCCTAACTACCTACTTCTGCCCACTGCCCACTGCTACTCACTGCCTTCTCAACTACTAATATAAACGCATACCACGCAGGTAACACGGTAACGCACTGCTTGCATATAGTAAGTAATTAAGCTCATCCCCGAGAATCCTCCCCGAGAATCACCCTCGAGAATCACCCCAAGATCATCCCAAGAGTGTATTACACAGACTGAAAATTCAACGGCCGGAGCCGATGACACGGTGCATCTGGCACTGTTAGCGTGCGCCTTTACAGTGTAGCACTTTTTCAGTATGGAGTGATGAGATGCATTGCATTTTTAATGTGAGTAGCCTCGCTTAGCTAGCTTAACTTAGCGGAAGGGTACACTGTTGGTAGCAGAGGAAAGCCAGTAAATTATATTGCGGGCTAAGCTGTAGGAGTGTAGTTGGTCAATACAGCGGTGTTTTGAACAAAATATGCTGGCACTTTCTTTTATATGGCATACTCTTTTTCGTGAAACTTGAACTATGTTTAGCAGATCACCAACACTTTCTGCTCTTTGGCACTGCACCAGTGGGTCCTGCTCACGGTTGCAGGCGGCCCAATTTGTGCGATCCAAATCCAACGATGTTCTCTCGAGCCTCCCAAGGCAGAGTGGTGGCAAAAAGATGGCGGTTCTTGCCAGTCGTTCGAGATTTGCCAAAAAGGTGTCACCCGCCTCGGAAACAGTGGCCGCAGAGCACCTCATCACCAAAACCTCTGAGGGCCAATCCACCCAAAAGGCACAGTCCCATACCCAGCAACAGTCCCAATCCCAGAAACAGTCCCAGGCACAAGCCCAGAGGCAGGCTCGGAGGCAGGCTCAGAGACAGCCCCAGCAGCAGGCGCATAAACAACAGTTGAGACTTAACCCTACCCAAGGATCAACCACAAATCACAACCAAGATCAGAGCTCTGGTAAGGTTGCCAGCTACAAAAGTTTGAAGAAACAAAACCTTTCGGTTAGGGAGCAAAGGGAAGCAGAGCATCTCGCTGACGAGTTTGAGTCCAAAGGAAAGCTCGGCTCTGGTAGTACCAACAAACAGAAGCAAAGGCAAAAGGATGTTGAGCTAAAAGCACAGGCGAAAAAGATTCCCTTGGTCATTCCCAAGTTCCTAAGTGTTGCCAACCTTGGTAACATCATCAAAGTGCGTATCGATGACCTTTTGGCGAAGCTGAAGGATCTCGGATTTGACAATATGACATACAACTACATTTTAGACCTTGAAACAGCTGCCCTCATCGCAGATGAATATGGCTACGAGGTGACTATGAATGACGACTTGGGTGCGGATTTATTCCCAACTCCACGTGACTACACATCGAACCCTGACATTCCAAAGCACGCTATCAAGCCAAGAGCTCCTGTCGTGACTATTATGGGTCATGTCGACCACGGTAAGACAACCATTCTGGACTACCTGAGACAGTCTTCCATAGTCGATAGCGAGCACGGTGGTATTACACAGCATATTGGTGCATTCTCCGTTAGGCCAAAGATATCCAACAAGCTCATCACCTTCCTGGATACACCAGGCCATGCTGCTTTCCTCAAGATGAGAGAAAGAGGTGCAAACATCACCGACATAGTTGTGCTGGTGGTGGCAGCAGACGATTCCGTTATGCCACAGACCAAGGAAGCCATCAAACATGCAAAGAAGGCGGGTGTTCAGATCATAGTAGCTATTAACAAGTGTGACAAACCAAGTGCAAATCCTGAAAAAGTATTGTCAGATCTCAGTGCAAATGGTGTAGATGTAGAGGATTATGGAGGAGAGACCCAGACCGTTAGGGTTTCTGGGAAAACTGGACTGGGTATGGAAGAGTTAGAGGAGGCAATTGTGACTCTGGCAGAGATCCAAGATCTGAAGGCCCCGGTGAGTGGTGTGCCTGTTGAGGCATGGGTTCTGGAGTCGCAGGTTAAGAAAGGCCTTGGTAATGTCTCCACCTTATTAGTGCGCCAGGGAACGTTGAAGCCTGGTTCAATTCTGGTTGCTGGAAATACGTGGTGTAAAGTGCGTGTGATGAGGGACGAACATGGTAAGCCTCTCAAATCTGCTGGGCCTTCAACTCCAGTTGAGGTGACCGGGTGGAAAGAAGTCCCTGAAGCCGGGGATGAAGCTTTGGAGGCCAAGAACGAGGCACTCGCCAAAAAGGTGATCCTCAATAGAGTCAAACGTAGCGAGTTGGTGAAGGAAGCTTCTCAGGTCGAGGAGATCAATGAGATGAGGCGTAAGGAGATCGAAGCCGCTCAACGAGATCAAAGAATCAAAGGATTGCAACAGAGGGGACTCTCATTAGAGGAGATCCAACAACTTGAGAGAGAGAACATTCAAGATGAAGGTTCAAACGTCATTGTTGTCCCTGTTGTTATCAAAGCGGATGTTAGTGGGTCTGCCGAGGCTATTGCAGAAAGTATCTCCGGATTGGGTAATGATGAGGTAAAGATCAAAGTACTCTACCAGGAAGTTGGTGCACCCACTGATAGCGATATAGACCGTGCTGAGACGTCAAAGGCCATAATTGTCTGTTTCAACACCAAGGTGCCCAAGGACATTGAGGTGCGTGCAGAAAAGTGCGGTGTTGTTCTGAAACAACACACAGTTATTTATCATCTTATCGAAGACATGGTAGAGACCCTTACTGCTGCTCTGCCTGCCAGGTTTGAGCTAAAGGTAAAGGCCTCCGCGGAAGTGAAAATGATATTTTCCATCACTGGCAAGAATCGTAAGCGGTTTAACATTTGCGGGTGTAGGGTCACAGATGGTGTTGTGAAGAGCAATTCGAAGATCAGAGTCATGAGAAGGGTGAAGGAAGAAGTTGAGGAAATATACAGAGGAGATATCAGTGCTCTAAAGAGAGAAAAAGATGACGTTACAGAGGTGAAGAAGGGCACTGAATGTGGTATCCAGCTTGATCATTTCCAAGGTGTTGAGGAAGGTGATATCATTGAGGTTTATGAGGAGGTGCCGGTCAAGCGTTACTTGTAGATAGTGTAAATAGTTTTCGTATTCATCAAATGTATAAAACCTGATAACTGATGACACCCCGGTTTAGTTACAATACACCTCTAGATATACACTTTTGAAGGCATCCATCAGTCTGCCCAATAAAATCCTGCTGGAGATGTTGACACCAGAACCAGAATGCAGCTCTTTCTCAAACTTGTGCAGGAATAACCGACGCGACTCGTTAAATTGAAATGTACCCGCAATATCTACTAGCCAATCGTGTGTTTTGCCGCTATCCGCTAGTTGTGTGTCATGCTCTGGTTGATGGTGGAGTTTTTGTTGCGACGGGATGCTCTTCTCCATCACCTCGTCTATATTTCCTTCAATTTCATCTCCACCTGAATATACTGCTAAACCACCCTGTTGTTTTGAAGGCTGTGATTGTGGCAATCGTCCATCACCCCCTGAAGATAGCAAAGATATAGTGCTGAAAGAAATTGCATCACCACCATCTGTTTTGAGATCCTCTTGCGAGGAAGGGTATAATCGCGAATATGAACTGTGATCTAGTAGGAACTCGATGAGGCTATCATCACAATGGAACAAAAATGCAAGTAGTTTGTGGATTCTCAGCCTATCAATCGGCAAGCGATTCAGCCTTTTCACCAATGCTAATACATTAGAAGCATGGGTGGGGGACGTGGAGTGCTGTACAGCTGATGTTGCGGTCGAAAGGCGTAATAGAGAATCACTACGACTATATAAACTGTCCGAATCGTGCAGATGACCCATTCCATATACCTGCAACCTTCGCTTACCATTTGAAACTGCTGCTGAAAGATCAGAGATATTCTGCCTCTTTTGGGAGATGTGCATAGGGGGTTTGTTTAAGAATGGGGTATCTCCACCGCCGCCCCCATTACCGTCGTTTCCACCAAGTGACTGTTTGAGCCTCCTCTTCCATCTTGCAATATTTTCTGAGTTGATTATAGACAACCGGGATCTTGAAGATGCATCAGAACGTGACGATTTAATCGAGGCAGATCTTGAAGATGCCAAGGAAGCTGTATCTTCATCTTCTTCCAATGCAATCTCTGGGTTTACATATATTATTTCATAGGGGGGTGCCTCCATTGGTGATCCATTTTGAGAATTTACCGATACGGAATGATTGTTGAAGACAATCTCGACGCCATTTAGATTACGCACACCGCGATTGTTGAAGGCCGTCTCACCATTAACTCCATAGATTGTCTCTCTCTTTCTGACCCATATCCTTCTTCTCACAAAGTTGAACCGACCACTGCTACCCTTCCATTTCTTTCCTCTAAATCTCATTCCTGCATAGATCCAGCCCTGGTCATCAACATCGTTGACCATCAGCACATACCAATTGGGCCAACTCCACTTCCAGTTAATCCCCGGCAAGGGAAAGAGGTTGAGATGTTCCACCTGGTTGCCTCGAATATTTTGATACTCTGGTGGATCAAATGGGTACACCAATGAATTTTTGCTGAAAAGAGGCACTCCAAAAAAAGTCGTGCCTCTTTGATTCTCAATAATTATGTCATACTGAAACGAAGTCGTGGGAGCTCCATCATCACTCGTACCGCTGCTCTCAGAAGGTGTTGTTCCACTGTGTGATGTACTCAGGTTGTCGAAGCATGAAACGAACTCCTCCACGTTTCGAAACTGCGGTAGTCGCTCAATGTACTTGTTGATCTCATCAAGATATGGAACTGTTTTCTGTTTGCTTTCATGGCAATTGTCACCCGTTGAGGTTCTACCATATAGCCTCCCCTTTACAGCAGGAGGATCCCTCCTTACACCAAGAGAATCCTTCGCTCTAGCTGTGTCTGCATCATCATGGTTGTTTCTACCCACTGCGGCTGTTGGGAGGTGTAGCTTCATGATACCACCTGCCGGAAGTAAAAGTCACCATAGATATTCTATGTTCCCACGCTATAACGAATTTAAGAGACGCCAAATAACTTTTAGATACCTTAAGATGATAAACTGCCTCTGCAGGTCGCATATTCAATCTGATGTATGGGGAGTCACCTGCATATCTCTTCGTGCGGCTTAAGCGGGCGCAGTGGGAGGGGCAGGAACAATCTGGACGTAAGGATAACCAGCTATATATATATATATATATATATATGTGAGGATAACCATATATGTAAGGACAATCAGCTGTATATATGTAAGGACATCTAGCTGTATTTTTATATATGTGTGTATTGAATATACATGAATCTTTGATATATCAACCATAAATAACGACGTATCAAATGATGTAATAGAATATATCCATTTATGCATCAATTCTTATCTATTGAGGCCATGCTCTCTATGTCCTAGGAATCTGATTTGTATGCAAAGGAGATATTTTGTCGTTTCGTAGTCTTCCCACACTTTTACAATAGCATACTCAATCCCTGCAATCCTTCACAGTTAATAGCGGCATCATTTACAAGACTCGATATGGCTGCTGACTGAGCACCGTTGAACAGGTCATACCTCTCTCTACTGGCGACTCCGTATCCCAAGGGACTTTCAGTGTCACCACCCTCATGAAGCCTCGACACGAGATATCCAACCAAAGAGTCTCCAGCTCCAGTGACGTTTTTGATTTCATCGCCAGAAAGCCTGTGGAGAACAGGGAAATGTTGAACACAAACCCCCACTCCCTGCTTTCCTTCAAAGAGAATGGTGAAGGAGTCATCCTTGCCTGCGTTTTTCACCTTTTGTGTGTATCTGTCTACAAACTCTTGTTCCTTTTGAATATCACCCACAATCTCAACCAGTAATACACCATCAACTCCGTCCTTGATGACAATGGTAGGACAGTATGGCAATAGCTGAAATGCCTGTTGGAATACCCCTTGGGATAAATACTTTTCCACCAATGGGAACTTACGGGAGGCAATAGTGAGTGCATTTCTGGCATTCCCATCCACTCCCAATGAATCTAACACGGGGAACCAGTTGTCCAAATCGTCAAATTTACCAACATCTTTAAAAGAAGAATGCATCGCTTCTAACTCAGCCACTGTTGGAGTAACAATGTCCACGGAGTGATTTGGATAACATCCCAACTTGCTCACCTTGGACAACCGTTTAGCCTTAACAGCAGAAGTGGGCTCATACACAACTTTATACCGTGAGGTAGTAACACAAGAAAATCTTGCCTCAACAACTGCCTCCATAACCTCAGCCGATATGTTAGAATCAAACAGTACACATCTGGGATTATATTCAGCTATCTTATTGGAGACATGAGATGCCGGTAATTGCTCAACTATTTCCATGGCTGCACATGCTACTATCAAGTCTCCATTCTTCGTGTGTATTGATGTGTATTGAGCAGTCGATGCACCATTGACAGATTTATAAAGCCCATCCACAGCAAGATCCATCTCATTCATAGCTTCAACAATACTGGAGCCCGCGACATCGTCTCGATTGACTATGGACACAAGTCTCACATCACTCTTTGCGTTATATGAGCTATACTTAACAGCCAGGGCTAAATTGAAACCAACTCCCCCCACAGATTGTACTGAAGCTCCAGGGTTTGAGTCTTTCATTTTGGGATCGTTACTATCCAGGCTACAAATAGTATCTAATGCAACACCTCCAACAACCACGCAGTCAGCATATACTGGATAGGTTGGATGAGCTGGAGCAGGTGTTGCAATCTTCTTTTTAACTATTTTCGTAGAGGCAATGGCTTCGCGAGTAGATGGGATGGCATTGATATCTTTGATAGTTTGCTTATCATTACTGTGTTCTCTCTACATTATTTAAATGGTTAGTATTACTTGAATATCCAACTAGAATATCAACGCTATCTACTAAGAAAATCCAATATCACTTACATCCTCCCTCAGGTGTTTTAGCTCCTTGGCTATTTTTGCGGCACAAGAAGCGTTATTTTTAACAAAGGCTACATTACACTTAACACTCAAACCTTCAGTCCTCTCGTTTATCTTTCCCAGTAAGAATGGGGTCAATTCTTTCCCCGCAACACCTAGATGATTGGCCTCTGCTTGAGCTTCAGCAATAATCCTCTCGATGAATGGTGCGTCCAAGGCGTGCTCCTCAGGTGGAGGAATACAAAAGAGATATCCATTCTCAAGTCCAAGGCGTTTTCCGTTATACAGCATTTTTGCAGCCACATCAAAGGAGTCAAATGAAAAAGGGGAAGGACAGCCAGAATCTATCGTGTAGAACCCTGGAACATTGCGCCCTTTGTAGGTGCCTACTGGAACACCTTTCGTCTCCAAATACTCCATAGTTCTAGGAATATCCAAAATTGCTTTGGGACCACTACATACTACCGCTACACTTGTTTTAGACAACTCGTCCAAATCGGCAGAGACATCCATTGTCATCTCCCCATTTTTGTGGACTCCTCCCAGACCACCAGTAGCAAACACCTCGATGCCAGCCATTTTCGCCAAAATCATCGTTGAAGCGATTGTGGTACCGCCAGATTTATTGAGAGCTGTCACGTACGGAATATCCCGTCTCGAGGTTTTCATGACGAGTTTCTGCTGAGCAAGTTGTGCCAAAAGAGTAATATCAGCGCTTGAAAGGCCAATGCGTGGCTTGCCTTCGATGAATGCAATGGTGGCGGGGATTGCACCCTCGTCTCTTATTGTCTGTTCCACACTTAGAGCCATCTCGACATTTTCAGGGTACGGCAAGCCATGAGATATAATTGTGCTTTCCAATGCAACGACGGGGATTCCCGTGGCCAGAGCATGTCTCACTTCCTCGGCTATAGTGAGTAATTCGGGCGTGTGAACACTTGTGGTGAATGTAGCTACATGACGAGTCAGCCGTTGGAGGTGTGTGAAATGTGATGGTGGGGAGGCTTTGGCCGATTGAAGCAGAGAAATACGGAATGCGTGCCGTCCAGTGATGTGATGGTGAAGTGGAGAAGAGCCCCTAAGGGTATTTAACACCTTCAGCATTGAAGAGACAAACAATACTACGTCTAAGAAGCAGATGAAAAAGATATGGTGGATTAACCAACACTGAAGAAAGAGCTAAAGGGTACTGATAACACCAACACCCCGTGCCAGTTATTTAACATGTGTTGACACTTTTCAGATATTCGCTACTGTCACAATCGGATGATATCGCCTCTGTCCCTCTGTCCCTCTGTACTTGTCCCCACACTCATCCTCTTCCCCCATCAAAAGGACACCTGCAAAAGGAATGTGTGTAAACGTCTCAACGCGTGGAAGAACAGACGTTGGATGCGCGTTCCTGATGCCTCTGCGCTGGGACATGCGGTAGACAGTACCGCCGCGCACTTCGTGAGTGATTTGTTAGCATTGCGCTCACGGAGAAAGATGAGAGAGGGGTACCATAAGGTACCCTTTGAATAAAGAGTGTAAATAAGGGGTTCCTCCTTGTTGAGGTTCTTTTTCGGGTGGGTTCAAGAATGGTTGATTAAAAGATGCATGGAATTTTGCTATTCACCATTTTATGTTTTTGAGCAGTTTCTTTTTAATTTTATAGACCCCCCACCTCAGTGTCTCATTGTTTTTGGCCTCACTGTTTTTGTGCCTCACTGTTGTTCAGATGTAATTTAGGGCTTCTTTATATAGACCTCTTTATATATGTGTGTGCGTAGTGTGCCTCTTTTCGCTTGTGGTGATCCTACACCGGTTAAGCTATAATCTGCAGGCAGATCCCATAAGTTTTGAGCAAACTGCCACAGATACAACATATCCCCCATGGAAAGAGAGACTCAAAGGAAATTATGCCTCGTGATGGAAGAGGCGAAAGGCAATCGCATTAAAGATGTTATATTATAGGGTGGTAGATTCTGATGGAATGCAGTCCGGTAAATGTAAACACTAATCCTGGCTTCATTTCTTCGATAGTGCTGTCACTTTCTACTCTCTGTTTGTGTGCCTCTATGGATTTCTTGTCACTCCCCCTAGTATTTTCTCCCACGTTCTATATTGGATGTATGATCTTATACTTGATTACGGTAAGGGTGTTGCGGTATAGAAACAGAAACCACATTCTGTCACACTACTCTCTGGAGACCCTCACCTACGATAAAGCCCAGCAGATTATATATCTCTATGGCAGCTACGATTTTCCTTTCACCTTTGAGAAAGCCTTGGAAGTTGCACTGTTCCGTTCTTATGGTATCCCTTCGATCTCTCGTCTCTTGGCCGCTACCGGAGAGCTGGGAAACAGAGAAGCAGCTGGAAAGAGAGTTGCAGACACCATGCTTCTAATTGGTGAGTTCTTCACCAACCCTCTTGATTCTTCGAGAGCAATCGAGGCTATGTCCAGGGTGAACTACTTGCACTCAAGGTACAGTCAGCTGGCAATTACGAACGACGATCTCCTATATACACTGTCACTATTTGCCCTGCAACCAGCATTCTGGATCAATAGGTATGAATGGAGACAATTAGAGGAGATTGAGCAGACAGCCCTATATGTACTCTGGAAGGAGATTGGGGTCAGAATGCATATTGAAGATATTCCAGATACATTCCACGAGATGGCCGAGTGGGCAGAGAAATACGAAGAGACAAATATGGTATTTTCAACGAATAATGCCAAAGTCGCTGGAAATACTCTACGTTTCATGCTAGAAGGGTACCCTGATATCGGATGTGTAAGATGGTTTGCCGAGGAGGTAATCCTCAGCTTGATGGATAAACGTGTGAGGACTGCAATGGGACTCCGGGAACCCAATGGCCTTGTTGAGAAAGTAGTGTATTGTTTTATGTGCCATTTACGTCCTGTCTTCGTAATGCATTTTTGTCTACCGAGGATATTACCCAAGGAAACACCCATTGCCCCGCAAATCTCCAGTCAACCTCATACAAAAGACACCCACTATCATCCCAAGTTCTCCATTGGAGAGCCTTGGTACATGCAACAGAACGCTGTATCTGCTAGATGGAACAGCGTTCTAATTGCTATCGGGAAAGTGTTGTTTGGAGATGAAGCCAAAAAGGACTTTCGATCAGAGGGCTACGTCATCCGTAATATGGGCCCAGAGAAACTCGAGGGTCATGGGGAAACAGAGATGCAAAGAGAGGAGGCTTTTATCCGGAACAGAATTTCTCAAAACATTTCCTAGTTGGGTATTAGGGCGAGAATGCCTTAAACTCACCAATGGTGAAAAAGATCAGAGACTCCATTGTTTAACCATACGCACTGCTTTGCTTATGCAATGGCTCTGCTCAACCTATTCGGGTAAATCGTGCTCCCCCGCATCTGAGATCTGGAAGACTGGCGAACAATCTCATTTCAGCTATGAACACACTGTTCAGCGCGCCAACAGCAACCAAGGCAGTTGAGCGGTTGGGGTAAGTGGGAGGAATCCAATCTGGTTAGCCAGGTGAAGAACGGCCTAGATAGTTTCGAGAAAGAATGCTAAGCTCAGAGAATAAATAATGTGACTCAAATCGATGCGCTAATCTCAGTAGTTTACAACATGAGCCTGAGCTTCTTCACTCCGGAACACAGTCAGCTCACAGGTCCTTAATCTTATTGGATCAGCCATGCATGTTGTCCTGTGTCTCACCCTGTTGCATACACCTCATCTACATCTTACCGATGTCATGCACTGTATAAGGAGCATTGAGGCAACTTTAAACCTATGTAATGCACCAATTGTGCTCACATCCGGAATGGGCAAACAAGAAATAAGCTCCCCTATTGCCACCCTTAATTACATCAACTGTAGCCGAATATGTATGCACCTACAGCGGTAGTTACAAACGTACATATGCATGTACGTGGATCCGTTCGTGTAGATCGGGCGGGTATTTTTCACACGATGATCGATGGCATCAACAGGGCAATAACCACAAAGCAGTTGCGAGTAATCTCTCTTCGTTTTCTGTTTGGTTGAAAATAGCCTGGTCAAGATCCAAAATAGTATCAATTTGAGTTGAAGGGATTCAGATTTTAAGTAATATCTGATGAGTGGATTGAATCCCTTGCTGCCATGCCGCTTGCTCCACCTGCTGATCTATGGCGGACCAAACTGCAGTCGGGAGTTGTTGCGTTCTGCCGGCTCATGCATGCAGGCGCCCCGTGATTGATACCTGCTTATGCGGAAGAAGCCTCTTTTTCTAGCGTGCTAAAAGGAGCCGAACGGGCAAATTGCACAGAAGGGAGGGCGTAGGATGGACAGTAGCCAGCAGGCGATATTAGTCTGGTTAGAGGAGATGCCAGACATATTAAAACTAGTAGGCAGGGGTGCATATCGGAAGAGGCAGTAATGCGGACAGCTCTATCTACTGATCCACTGCGCTCAGAGAGGGCTGCAGTATGGCTGTGGGTTTACACGGAGCGTGTAGCACACCACTGCAGCCACACGTTTCAACCCGGAGTTGAGTGGAGTTCGCAGAAGGAATGCAATCAGAGACATAATATATGCCTGTTCGCGGAGGGGAAGATAAGGAGGGCGAATATGACGAACCAGTAGGAGGGCTTATCCACCAGAGACGATGAGGGAGAAACCAGAACACGAGTACGATGTGTTGCACGATGAGTTGCACGCCTACTGTCAGAACGGCACTTGGCTGTTATAAAGCCCCTGATTCCCTTCTCTCGGAAAGCTCGAAAACCATCAATCGCTTTAACCGTAAAAGATATCTCCTCGATCATTGTACGTTCAACACGCAAAATATATCCAGATACTGCAACAATACCTCACCTTCACAATACGGGGTGAACGTCACCACCTCTACATACTGCGGGACTGGCGATGAGCAAAGCACACCCTCCGTGAAGGCATCCAATACCACCTAAGCGAGGCCCTTTGAACAGCAAAGAGCAAGCGGCAGAAGCAATAGGGGCAGCAAGGGCAACAGGGGCAAACAACGCACACACCACTGTCCTTCTTGCCTCGTGGCTCTTACCCGGCATCCTATGGGATGCCCCGCGCATTGCAATCGTCTTACAAATATCACAAATTGATTAAACCACTACAGTGCAAAGTGGCACTGCTAAGTAGAGAGAGCAGGGCATGGCATCAAGGGTGATTGACATCATCCAAGTCACAGGAGAATTTATGTCCCTGGAAAACATTACTGCACACTGTAAGGCATCAGCGGCATAATCTTGGGTCACAAAGCTATTCCACAAAGAGGGCAGTTATTGTCTGACGCAGAAGTTGGTACATTGTCGCTGCTAGTTTTCATTCTGTAGGACCAAGTGTATTGCGTGCTCCGGCTGCAGAGACACCGGGGAGGAGGAGTAGTAGCCTCAGTCACTACGTACCGGCTTTAGTGAATCATACGTACGAAGCCACAGGTCCAGGCAACGCAAGGCCAGGGAGGTGGGAATACCAGCGGGGCGAGACTACTCTTGAGGTTAGTTAGGGTGTCACCACTCTTCCATTTGTTCAAAATGGGTGATTTCCAAGATGCTGCTATCAACGCTTACGTTGCACAGTCACTCGCAAGCACTGCAAGCCTGGATCACACCCCAACGACAAACTCCTCGCTAACCCCGATCCAAGAGCGCCAGGATATTTCTCGAGAGCGAAAAGCGCAGTCCATTCAGGATAACTCTCAACAGATATATCCCGACTACATATCCTCTGGATTATCACCAGAAGAGTATGTTGTGCAGAAGAGGACATTATTAAGAAGAGGGGGACCTCAACAGTTAACGCAGGAGCACATACGTCAGCATCAGCAGCAGCAGCATCAGCAACAACAACAGTTGCAACAACAAATACAACAACAAATACAGCAGCAGCAGCAACTACAACAAGAAATGGGACTGAAAGAAGAGTTGGACGAAACAGGCCACAGCCAACGATTCAACTCCTTGAACTTCCTGTCCGCACAGCCGTTTGACTTCCACAATTTCCCCTTGACAAATCCTCCGATTTTTGAGTACCAAAGCTCTCAGTACTCTCCTTATGGAGCATTCGGGTCTCTTTTGTCAAGTCCCGGGATATACGGACATGGATTCACTGGCTCAGTTCCGCCCAGTGGCAACGGGAACCACAGCTCTGGTGGAAACAACATGGGGGGAGTGCCCGCATCAGCAAATGCTGGTGGTGTAACTGCTATGGAGAATGTGTTACTCGGCGGTAACGGCACAGGAGCTGATTCAGGCGTTGGTGGAGAGAGCTTTGGAGCCTCTACTCTGGGTGACGACTCACTAGATGTGATTTCAAATGCCCCAGGAGACCCCAATAACTACAGCTTTGCAGGTGCGGTAAATCCAAATATGGTCATACCGAAGGGAATGGTGCTCACGAATGTCAATGGTACTCCAACACTGCGGAGAAGAGTGTCCATTTCCAACGGTCAGATTGGTCAACTGTTGCAAGCCAACAGCTATAGAAGTCAAATGCAACATCACATGCAGCAATTGCATCAGCCTGGTGGTAGTATTAATGGTGCTTCGGAAACTTCCAGTAATGCCCCAATGGGAGATCACAGCACAGCGGTTCACACAGAGACTGATAATTTGCACCAACAACACGAACAACCATCTGTTGCAAACTCCACCCAGCTAGATCAGATTGTAGTAAAGACAGAGCCTGATACCGCGGGTGATCAGAAGCTGGTGCACCCACACCCCCCTACCGCTGCAGGAGAAGATATTATGGTAGACGAGAAAGGTGTTCCGCAGCACCCGCTGTTGTACAATAATGAGGTGATATTTCATCCAGGTAATGGCCCCATTCCTGGAACTAATGCCTGGAAGAAGCAGAAGCTGTTGGAACGTAATAGAATTGCTGCTTCAAAGTGTAGGCAGAGGAAAAAGGTAATGCAGGAGAAGCTGCAGCAAAACGTAGATGTTCTGATTAGCAACAACAACACCCTGAAGGCAAGAGTTGGCTATTTAGAGGATCTCTTCTTCAATTTCCAGAAAGAAGTGAAAAGTATTTCTGCTGGGCTGGAGAAATCCAAGCTCTCGGAAGTGACAAGGTATCTGAATCTCACCGATAAAACGATATACAATGACTTTGCCAACGTTGTTCTGGTGAGTGACGAGGACCATGAGGAGGAGCTGGATGCATCAGTAGAAGTTAGTGATAATGAGTAGGCCACCAAAGAAGGAGGGATGTAAACGGGTTTTTATTCCTAGGGCGATGCGATCATATGAATGCTTTATTATCATAATGATTACTATTATTATATTATTGTTATTATTATTATTATTAGTTTGAGTATTGCTACTATTGGCTGGTTCTTTCTCACTGGTTTGGGTGAACTGTAGCGAGTGATCACTTTTGTGTTGGTTCGTCTATAGCTGTTGTGTCATTTATCAGGTAGCAATAAACTTATATTTTGATTTCAGTTTAAAAATTTCAAGGTGAAATATATAAATAATAGTGCAACACCTTATTGGGAGCTGACGTGTCAATTGCCAACATGGTTTTCCCTCCAATTTAAGTGAGGCTTTGATTTAGCCTTTGATTTGGTCCCCCTTGCGCACCAATATGCACCCCCTGCAGGAGATGACGCACGTTATTGTGTTTCAAGTTATATTGCAAACGCTAAGCAGTGAATGATTTCACTTTACAGAACAAGTTAATTAAAATCTTACGACTCGTCAATTTAAATTGCAAATCCAACATATTTGAAACGAATTTCTAACCGAGTAGAGAGATGCTGTGAACGTTTTAATAGCTGCTATAAGAGAGCAAATTCCTCTTGACAACAGATGATCCTCTTTTCGTTTTGCAACAAATCCCTACTGAATACGCTCGCTTAAGTATAAACCTACAGGCATAAAATATTTGCTGAGACAACCAATACAAGGATAACATGCTTTGGCTCACTCTGCTTATCCTTGTAACTAGCTGTAATCTGATGGAATATGTAAGAGCAGATTATGATGATCATTCTTACTCACCGCTCCGTAATTTCAGGTACACCAATTCAAGTGCTGAAGCAACACCATCAAGCAGTCCGTTAGCTATGTGGTATCATAGAGGAACTCCAGAATACTCCGTTCTCAACAGCATAACTGTTTTACCGACCATGATTTACCAAGATTCAGGCTCAAGCTCCATCAGTGCGGCTGGTTGGGCTTCTGCTGCAGTTTCTCAAACAGGTTTCTCGCAAGGAGATACAACCACTGTGACACAGGATCATTTCGGTACAACCACCATTACTATTACTTCCTGTAAGGATAACAGATGCTCAGAGAGAATAATGACTTCGGTGGCCAAGTCCTCACCAGCTTTTGCCACACTATCAACAGCGGCTGCATACACCACACAACCAGCTTCTTTTGATGTTTCCTCTCCAGCGAGTATCACCACGGTCACTATGACCTCTTGCTTGCATAACGCTTGCAGTACCACTCTTGTTCCAGCAAAGATATCTTCATATACAGCCTTTGTCAATGGCGAGAAGACAATCATTGTGACTTATTGTCCACTAACAGCACATGAGTTCGATGCTGCAACATCACTTGGAGTGCCAACTTCAACATCACCTCTGCCTACCTCCTCCGTCGCTGCTGAAACAGAGACCCAAGAAGAAGATGGTGTTATTCCTTCTTCAGAGACTATATTAACTGTAAACTCTCCTCTAACGGGCTCAATGACACTTCCAGCAACCACGACAGTCGGCACTTCTACTCAGACCACCAGTATTGAAGCAACTGAGTCCAGTGTTATCACTACCCACTTACCTCAATGGATTGAAGCTACACCACCTGAAAGCAATATTTTCCCCGCTAGTGATATCACAGAGGTTCTTAATTCTCCAGGAATGATCACCCTAAACCCTCAATCGCCACCAAAGAAATCCTTGACCACGGTGACAATCACAAGCTGTTCTGAAGGCAAGTGCTACACCACAACACCCACACTTTCAATTTCACTAGTAACCAGTACTTATCAGGGAATGTTAACAGTGTACACTACCTATTGCCCACTCACAGCAAAGATAGCAGGACAGATTGCAATAACTTCACCCACTTCAACAGATGACAATGATTCTCACACCTCAGAATCATCCTCAAGCGTGACTGTGGCCACTGTGGATACAACTATTCCATGGACCGCCTCAAATGAGAATACAGCTGCTCCGTCAGTCATTGGAAAAACAGTTGGAGCAACAAATATTGAACTGAACGGTGTTACTCCCACCGAAACAGTAAGGCCCCCAGCCTCTGCAGAGCAGGTCACGGAAGCCCTGGTTAATGACGAAAACAAATCAACGAGCCTTCAGATAGCTAGTCCAATCAATTTGCAGGCATCTCAGGCACCTTCCGGCAGGGGATTAGTAACTGAGATGACTCCGACGTCAACTGCGTTAACTACCACGTCCACGATTGGAGTCACTCTCACCTCAACTGTATCTGCCTCCTATATCACCACCACTGTCAATGGAGTAGTAATTGTGCTCACCACATACTGCCCTCTTTCAACCTTATCGGGTTCAGCTATCAATTCCTGGCAAGAGGACGAAGTCTCATCCCCAGTTTCTGGCATCAGCACTGTGTTGACACCCCTCTCGGGGGCAGAGCTGACAGGATCAAACATTGTTCCCACCAGTACAAATCTGGAGATAGCCCAATTGTCGTCTACTCCATCTGCAACAGTCCGTGTAAACATAGAACAGGAATATCAAGGGATCGGTTCAAGAGCAAATCATGATATTTACAAGGTTGTACTCGCCATAGTGATATGTATAGTATCGATCACAACAGTGTAAGCCCAACTGCCAGACTCTCTTCTAATTGTGAATTTATATATAATCGTTATTACATTAGTTTAAAATTATACCCAGCCATTCGTTCAGTACATGGAAGCAAAATCCCTGATGAACTCTGCAGCTTCTTTCTCACTCTTTTTAGTGAAAGTGGTGCCTCTCCTTGAAGGCGAACTGCTTCTCTGACGAGATACTCTGTTTCTGTTTCTGTTTCTATGATCACCGGCTTGCACCTGATCCCTCTCAGTGGGGATACTATCCTTTTCCCTCTCTCTATAATCGTCCTCCTGGTGAGAATCCCTGTCATCTCTCTGTATGTGCTCATTATCACAGGGCTTGGGCAATGATTCAGCAGAGTCATTTTTGTTATCGTATCGTGAAGTTACCCCGGCATTCTTACCATTTGTCTTGATTTCTGGATATCTTTCCGCCTTTGCACTTCTTACCATTTCATGATAACCTCTTCCCCTACGGTTCTTGTTTGCAGCAACACCGTCGGACACATCATGGTAGCCTTCGCCATAGATTGTCGTGTCTCTTGCTTGCGGTACGCCAATGAGAGACTGGCGCAGTTTGTCCACTCGTTGTTCTATTTCTTCGTCCGCGATGCCTTCATCTTCAAGCTTCTCCCTGAGATCCATACACTGCACCTCCACATGACGCTTCTTCTGGTGTTCTGTTAGCTCTGAGTCTACCTGCTGCGAGCCATTCAACCGCGATGAGCTCTTGCGATAAGCCTTGCTTTTGCTCTTCTCTAACAACTTTCTTCTAGCATAATGGCCACCATTGATTCCATCACCATCGCCATTACGGCCCGAGACAATATTTCTTTGCACATAACCGTTGGTTCCAGTTCCTCTGGCCGTCTGTAAACCAATACCATTATAAGACATGATGGAGAATAATATACGTGGGAACCAGGTGAACTCGGAAACAAATCAAGCAATATTCTTCACAAGGGAAAAAATAATAATAGTATATGAAGATATATATACTCACTATGTTGTTATTCAAGGTCTTCCCGTGACATTCTCGCTGCGTCTCTATCAGGTTTGTAGGCCCACCATCTGGTTCACTGCGTGCAGGCAGTAAATATTTTTTTTACCCCACGTCCTTTCCTTAGATTTCTTGCCCCGCCCTGACTGATGCTGCCCTTACTACCCTGCCGTTTCCCTTCTGTTCCCCCTGTGTAGCTTAGTGCTGCACTGTGGGAGGTTGTGTGAAGTGAGTCCTGTGCGCTCTGCGGGCCCTCGTCAACACCCTGGTGTATTGACCGCCGATATCATGAGGGAGTCAGCATGCTGATGGAGTGCCTATACGGTCCTCATACACTTCTTTTCTGTCCTCACCGTGCCACATCGCTGCGCTGAACACCAATGTCTCCGCCTCATCTTTCAATAGTGAGACTCACTCTACCTCTTTGCGGACCTATGTCTGCAGCCTTCTCCAGCACGCCATGCGATGCTTCCCGAGGGCTATTGTCTGATAACATATGGGGTGGATGCAAGCACTTGGTTTGTGCATCACTATTGCTGATGGGCGCGTGCAGTGACAGTACAGGACACATTACGGGTGACTGGATGAGCTGATATATGTGAGCTGATTAAGTGATCATATGGCAAGCGGTTCCTGGTGCAAACGGTTTCAGGTGGGGGCTTAAACCGCACATCACACCAGGTGGGGCAGCGAATAATTTTACATGGAGTTAAGGATATTCTCTAGCATGGTGCACTAGTAGCATAGCCCAGACGGGAAGGGGAATTAGAGGCTAAGCGGCTGGGGATAGAAGAGCATAGAACGATCGGAAATGCACCACCACAAAATCGAGCTAACGCTTGGCCCACAGGTGCAGGGGACTTAGTAAGAGGCACTAAAAGAGGGTCTAACAGGAGATCCAACGACTATCTGCGAGAATCACCTGACCATATGCTGGCTTCTAGAAACTCAAATTAGCTCTGATGATCGTAGACCGATAACCCTAGCATGCAGCTGAACAAAAAAATATATCTAGAAGCAGGGAAGAAAAGAATAATGACCAAATGAGCAAACGCCATCTCAATAATGTGCATATGCGAGAACCTTCCAGTGTCTTCACCGCCCTTTTCCGGACTATTGCCTATAGCGTGACAAAGACCGAACCACCATGGGCAGAGTACAACCCCACTGACTGTAGGGCGATGGGAAAAAAACATAGGGGCAGTGTTTCAAATCAGACTGAACTATTGACTGCGTCACCTATTGCATCACACATACGTGATACCATCGTCTTGCAGCTATCAGGAGATATATGACATTTCCGTTCAAATCCCTACAGAAGATGACCGAGATTCGAAGAAACAACGCGCAACTCGCTTGCTATCTACCATATTTCCGCCTGCATCTGGACTCTTTGTTTACAGTCATCGCCATGCTAGAGGTGCGCTAGCTCCACCACGGTACACCAACGTATACATGCCCTTGGAAAAACACACCTCAATCACCCGTCGCTATCACCTCCTCGCCCGTACTGCGGAGTCATAGCCACCTCATGCCGTACCCGAGTGCATGCTGCCGTGCCCGCTGCTGTATGTTGTCCGTTCAACTCTCATGTGGTCCTTCTAGAAGGCATTAGCCCTAGTGGCTTGTGTGGCTGGTTCACCCGAGACATATGCAAGCAATGCATCAAGTACGGACGCAATGTACCAAAGCGGACAGTTCCATCATAAAGACCCTTGCTTGCCTGCTTTTTCTGCCTAGAGCAATCAAAAGAATTGTGCAAATTGCTTGAAAAAAAAATCTTTGCAGAAAATTGAGACATCGTACTTGTATTGTCAATGGTGTGCCTGACTGTATGCACGGAATATAGTGCTCTATGAATCGTGTGTAGATTTGTTCCCTCGTTTAATGCGACCGCATATGAGGAGCGTGCATAAAGATCTAAGAGCGTCATGATCACACACCACTAGCAGCTGCCATACTGGAAACCTACCGAAGCCATAAACATTTCATACCGATATATATCGGCCGCTGATTACCTTGAGAGCACTTGTGGTTAAGTTACTGTATATATAGTTGTACATATTTCATGCTTTTTCTTCGTGGGCGTTGCTCTTGAACGATTTATTTTAGGAAATACTTGCACATATTTGTAGCTCTAGTTTGACATTTATAGGGAGCCATTTTTTTCAAGTGAGTATATAAGAGTCGTTTGCCATTTGCCTATTGTGTTATGAGTCGGGGGCAAACGAGGGCTAGGAAGACTAGATCCCGAAACGGGTGTCTAACGTGTCGAAAACGACACCTCAAATGCGATGAAGGACTACCTGACTGCCTCAATTGCATTCGGTCAAATAGAAGTTGCGAAAGGGGGATACGTCTCAACTTTGTCCAGATAAGAGAACATGATGTGGTCAGAAACAATTTCAACTATAGCACACAACTGCCCGATCAGTTTCGAATTTTAGACGAATCTATCGCTGTATCGTCAGGTTATGTAGGTGGAGAAAGATCATATGCACCATACATCAGGTTTCATTCGAGGGCGGACTTGGCTGAGAGTTTAAACGATATAGAAAGTACTACAAAAATCCCAACGTTAGTTACGCGACAGACCCAAGCAGCGAACTACCAGGGTGTCAGGGAGGGTTTTACAGAATATCAAGAGGATTTTGTTGAAGGTACAATCACATCACAGGAAAAATCGGACAGCGAAGCTCCTATAAGGCCAGCTATGTTCTTACCAACAACCACAACAACCCTCCCCCCTAGCTCTTTCGTATATCCCTCAGTACATGATGTTTCGTACCATGAGAAACACATCAATGCTGTTGATTACGCGAGGCTAGTGGCCAATTTCCTCTTCAGGTGCATGTGGATTCTCGAGTTTTCATGCACCGCGAGTAAAGTTGCCCATTTCTCATCCCCTTGGTCGTCCACCATTCTTCCCAGGGTGATGTCTGACGAGGTGTTGTTGTCATGTCTCAAGGCCTGCTCGGCGATTTGCGACCCAGTACACTTTAAGAAATTGTACCCGTTTGAAATATCAGAGTCATTTTCGTACGAGTCTCATGAGCATCTACTTTCATACGAGAATGCCCTTCAGCTTTATTCACCATGGTTGGAAAAACGTACACTTCTTGATAATATCCACTCCGCAATTGAAAAGTACCTCTACCGCATGGATGAGAAAGCATTTGCTTACAGGTATGATAGGAATTCCTCCGAAATGAGGACGTTGCTTGAGATGACGGCCGAAAATGTGGCAATCTATCTCACATTGGTTGCCCTCACGTCCTACCATGGCTTCCTAAGGTGGCACAATAAGTCCTCTGGTTACATGGAACCTATGGCAAAGACGTTTGATGAGGACTTGGTACAGGCTTGCACTGTGGCGGTTGAATTTCTCTTGCTTGGAGAGACTCCGTTCTCGCATGTTCGATCATCCGTTGTTGACAACTGTCTTATATCTCTTTTCTGGATGGATTTATCTACCGCTGTGTCATCCGACAGACCACAGATTATCCATCCTCTACGTTTGGAAAGACTATTGGCACTGCCATGGGTGATTGCCGATCACACTCAGCAGGATGATGGAGGATATGCTTCCACCGCTGACGGATATCTTCCTTCCACATCAATCTATCTGTTACGTATCGCCTACATCTTCTCCAAAATATCTCAGTGGAGATTTGACAGGCGGTTTACATCTGGTCCGGTTGATCCCACAAGCATGGACCGTAACTTGCATGCAGAATGGGAAGAAACTCTGCATCAGGTGATTGATTTTGAGAATGAGTTACCGTTTTCATTCGGTCCAATATCTCTGACCCCGGCAATATCTGAGGCTGCCCCACAGGGTTTTTTGGTGGTGGGTCTAACAACTGAACCAGATGTTACCAATCCTAGCGGCAAGGGCAGTAGGTCCCCAATGACCTCTGGCTCTCTTAAGCCTCCGTTTGTGAGAGTGAAGTTTGGAGCTCCCTTATCTGCGCTTGTACATATACTGCATCATGCCGCTTTTTTGATGAGCGATGTTGTGAAACCGGTTGGTTTCGAATCCCTGACCGACAAGTTAGAAGCTGCTGAACCAGATACAGGTAGGTCCACTACAACAAGAGGCCACCCTTCCTCTCGGAGCAATGCAGCACAAACACAGGACTGTTCATTCCGCAGGTTTCGTTTCGTGTCCTGGTATGAGTGTAGCATCCCAAGCGTGGAGGAAGACAAAAAGAAGCCACAAAAGGTTCATGTTGCTAGAAGGCTGGTATCGATATTTTTGAGTATGGGAATAACCACATACGAATGGGGTGTTACACAGGATAAAATGAGAGATGAAATACAAATCTGGGTCCATTTCGGGTGGGCATTTGAACTGGCGAAGAGTTTCTTGGACAAGGACGATTTACCGGTACTGAACGAAATATTACAGCAATACAGCAGAGAAACATAGGACGATTTACCGGTACTGAACCAGATATTACAGCAATACACCAGAGAATCATAGATACATGATAAAGAAAACCATCTTATGACACACAGCATCATAGAGGCAAGCATCTGCTCATGGTATAGAAGGAGCAGCAAGGACTAGATGATTTCCGGAGTGTGTGTTTGGTGGCCGTAGCATCACTTGTGGACGGGACAGTATATATACTGAGACAAGTGTTTACTGGCACCTTGAAACTCACTCCGCTGTTTTTAAAAGAGTTTATGTTTTCATTCATAGTTTATGATTGTGTGATAATTATGTATAATACAAAGATGAAAGAAATGGGTTTTTGCAGAGTTTTATTTCTGCAACCTCTTTTATGACCTGAACAACTCACGAATAAACTCGCTATTCAAAAATAAAAGATGTATCACGTAGCAGCTTGGCGAACTCTCCTGGTGGTGCTTCTTAGCAGCCTCTCTTAGCAGCCTCTCTTAGCAGCCTCTCTTAGCAGCCTCTCTTAGCAGCCTCTCCTGGTTGTTGTTCTTGGAGCGGCCGGCCCCCATCCAAAGTACCCCAGATCGACACAGACAATCAGAAAATAATTTCATTTCGAACCACGTCTGCAATCATCGCTTATTTGACTTTGACCGAATAGCGTAGTATTTTAAATACACCGTATTACCATATCACCTTCTGATCGAACCCAACCTCCTCTCACTCCAGCCCGGAACCCGGGGCCCATGCCTGAAGCCCATCGCTTGGATCACTGCATACGCCAGTCTAAGGCTTATGGGCCCGGTACCTGCATTGTGGGGCATGGCATTATGGAGCGTGGGCTCTGCACTGGAGGAAAACTGGAGGTGAAAAATAATCCGTGGTATTCGTATATGGAGCATTGAAGGGTAGTTGTCGCCTCGACGCATACCCAGCTTTATCGTTATATGTTTCTATGAAATGGCACAGCCAACTATTAGCCGGTTCTTCAGTGCTGTGAAGCCGAAGGAGTCGCGTAGTGAAGAGGGACGCGTCTCCAGTGTGGAAACTATAGCAACAACTAGGCGAGCCGATAAACCGAACAAGGGCAAAACGTCAACACCTGCCAATCATGCCAAGGCGAAGGATTTTTCCCCTGTGTCCCCTGCTAGGTCGGAACCACAAACAATAGTTGATCTCTCTGATTCTGAAGAGGAAATAACACCGCTTCTCTCAAAGCAATCAAGCCCCACAGCCTCTGCAGCATCATCAAAATCACCACCGTCATCGTTATCTCTGTCACCAGCAATCTCCACTATACCCCTAGACGGTTCCCCCAGTAAAACACTGCAAACTGCGAATTCTTCAAGTTCGACAGATATTCACTCGAAAGGGGGAGATGTACCAAACACCATTACTAAAAGATCAATCGCCGATTTTTCATATTCCAGAGAGACGAACGACCCAATTCATTATGGCAAAGATGTAAATAGGAATAGTCGTCAAGAAGTGAAAAGCAATAGATTCAGATCCGGTGTTTCTCAACAGTGGAGTACCGCCAAAAGAGTAGCATCACCCCACTTATCTGATGCTGATGCAGATGAAGATGAAACCTCTGGAGGGCCACCGACAAAGAGAAGAAACGCAGCATCAGCAAAACTGACACCACTGGAACAGCAATTCATGGCACTCAAGCAGGACAACCCAGATAAATTATTAGCCATTCAGGTTGGATACAAGTTCAAATTCTTTGGAGAGGATGCGCGTGTGGTTGCTCCTATTCTCAACATTATGTTCATTCCGGGGAAGGTTTCGATAGACATGAAAAAGCCTGAACCCTCCGATGATTTATATGATAGATTTGCATACTGTTCCATCCCGGATGTACGGCTTCATGTTCACCTTAAACGTCTGTTGGCAAAGGGACTGAAGGTGGCCGTGGTGGAGCAAACAGAAACGGCGGCCATTAAGAGCAATTCAAAGAACAAAGGCGGAGTTTTTGAGAGACTTATCACAAATGTATACACTGCGGGCACATATTTAGATTCAGACGAATCAGAAAGTGTCTCCTTCTCAAAGGCTGGGAGCTATATGGTGTGTCTCACTGAGTCGACTCAAGCCGACAAAGCTGATGCCGCCTCTCGAGTTGGCACCACCATCTCTCTTGTTGGTGTTCATATTGCTGCTGGTGAAATTGTTTATGATTCGTTTGAAGATTCCTTTACTAGAGATGAGCTGGATACGAGACTGCTCCATTTAGAACCGAATGAGATTGTTGTTGTTGGAGACACGTCTGCGGAAACAGACAAGATCATTCGTAATCTGAGTAGACAGCAAGATTCCAGGGGGTCTTCTTCTGTATTGAGAGTGGTAAAGAAGCCAAAAGACGCATATGACACATACCTTGCCTCAATGGTTGAAATCCTTCATAAACATGAAACTCAAAATGTAACTGGCGCCGCATCTGCCATCGAGTGGATCACCAAGTTGCCTACTTCGATCCAAATCTGTTGTGCCGCTATGGTTATTTATCTCGATGAGTTTGGCTTGGCCAACATTTTTTTGCTTCAGTCCAATCGCTACCACTTTGGTGATCTCAACGGTGGTATGATCTTGGACTCAAGCACTCTCCGCAACCTTGAGATCTTTCAAAACTCTACAAACGGATCTGCAAGGGGCACCCTCTTGTGGTTGTTGGATCACACAAAGACCAAGTTTGGCGGGAGGCTATTGAGAAAATGGATCTCAAGGCCACTCACTAACAGAGAAGAGATATTGAGGAGGCTATGGGCGGTAGATGATATTATCCACCACTTTGATTCTCGTATTATGGCACGGCTGTCTAAACTGCTCAGTATACAAACTGATCTAGAAAAAGGTATTTCCAAGATCCACTATGGACGCATTAAGAGAAAGGAGTTGTATTTGTTATTGAGGCAACTCTCTGAAATACTAAACGAGATTGAACTTATAGATCCTGGTGTGATTGAAGGCGATAATAGCTTTCATGGGGAATACCTCTTAGATATTATAAACGGCTTAAAGAAAACCATCTCTGATGATCTCGGTGAGTTGCCTAAATATATCCAAATGATCAACTCGCCAGTTGCAATGGATGATAAGGATGTGGAGAATCACGAGATCGCATATTTCAACTCTCGCTTCTTTGATTATGGCCCAACGAAACAACTCCTAGACAAAATAGAGGCTCACAAAGCAGAATTGGACGACGAGCTACAGAGTATCCGCAGACTCTTGAAGAGACCATCCTTGACTTATACGTCTGTACTCAAGGAGAACTACCTTGTTGAAGTTCGTAATTCCCAAGTTAAGTCGCTGCCCTCCTCATGGGTGAAGATTAATGGAACCAAATCTGTATCCCGGTTCAAAACTCCTCAAGTTGATGCTATCCATAAGAAGCTGCAGTACCAGCAGGACCTTCTTGTTCAAGAGAGCCGAAGGTGTTTTCAAGTCTTCTTAAAGCAAATAGACAAGCATAACGTTGGTGTTGCTGAGATAGTCCGTGGATTGGCTACTATAGATTGTCTCCAGTCGTTGGCGGTGGCTTCGTCTGCGAATAAGGATTACTGTAAACAGCAAGTGATAGACAAGCAGCTCATTTATCTTAAGCAAGCAAGAAATCCAATAATTGAGCACTTGACTAGAGATAATTACATAGCTAATGATATATATATGTCTGAGGCTGAAAATCGCGTCTCCATTATAACAGGGCCCAATATGGGTGGAAAGAGCTCCTTCATCAAGCAAGTAGCGCTGATCGTGGTGATGGCACAGGTTGGTTGTTTCGTGCCCGCCGAAAAAGCTAGCCTTGGAGTTTTCGACTCCATCTATATCAGAATGGGTGCTCATGATGATCTCGTGAGAGGTGAATCCACCTTCCAGTTGGAGTTGAAGGAGTGCTCTTGTATTATTCAGAATTGCACCGACAGATCACTGGTTCTCCTTGATGAGATTGGAAGAGGCACCTCTACTTCAGATGGATATGCGATTGCGCATGCCATCTTGGAATATTTCGTGGATCCAGAGGCGACAAAAAAGCCTTTTATTCTCTTCATCACCCATTTCCCAACCCTTCATGTGTTCGAGTCAAAGTACTCACCTACTGTCAGGAACTATCATATGGGATACCTCCTGCACGACACCGACGCCGAAGGTGGTTTGTCAACGCTAACCTTTCTCTACACTCTTGTTAGAGGTGTATGTGAGAGTTCGTATGGACTGAATGTTGCAAGGCTTGCTGGTATTCCGGACTCCGTTGTTAGAAACGGACAGAGGGTGTCAAGTGGCCTTCAGGCGAGAATGGAGCAGTTGAACAGGACAAGGTGGGGCTTAAGAGCCAGGGAATTTATCGCCAGGCTGCTTAATACAGAAAAATCATCCGCAGTGAATAAGCAAGTGATGAGTGAGATGCTGGATCTACTGGCAGAGATTGACCCAGCAGCTTGAACCCTCCCTTAGACCATTCCCTTTATATTCTCTACAATATATACCCTACAATACATGTATGGTCCAATACATACTCTACAATACATGCAAGGTACAATATGCAGTGTTCTAATGCCTAACATCCATTTTCACCAATATATAAAAATCATACACAAACTATCTTTTCGTACCCTAATATTTCCCGTGTTCCCAGTTATCTATGCATTTATCGTTTCAAGAACCCCTTGGCAGAGTACTTGCTGCTAACGTTAGTCTTATCTGGAGTGGTGATGCTGTATGACACCTCCACCTCGTCATCAAAGAGAGACGAATGATCCTCAACCATCTCTGTGTCCTGCAGATGATGTAATGTAACAGAATTGAACTGCGAAAACGGATCAGACTCGCCGTCCGAATAGCTACTCGACTTGTTACTCTTGGAAGAGGATCCATGGCTACCCTTGGAGGTCATCTCCTCCCCACTCCCATCGTCATCAACGGCACCGCTGCTCCCTCCTCCGCTTCCTCCGCTGCTTCCACTGCCGGTTGACTTGCTATGGTTCTTGGAAAAAACAGGAATCATTGGAGGCTTCTGGTTTCTCAACAGAGCCCATTGGGTGTTCTTGAAGAATGCATGTGCCTTGATATCAGAAGCGCCGCTCTTGCTACCAAGCCTTTTGTTCTCATCCTTAATCAAAAGCTTTTTGATGATACTCCTACAGGAGGCCGAGATGGGGCCATAGGCAGAGGCAGACTGGTCGGGAAAAGCGACATCGCGTTTCAAAATATTGGCAAATGTCTGGTTTCTTGTTTGGCCCTTGAATGGCGTTGTTCCGTATAACATCTCAAAGAGGAAAATGCCAAGGGTCCACCAGTCAACAGCAGAGGTGTGGCCCTTTCCCCTAATCACCTCTGGCGCTATGTACTCCTCTGTGCCTACAAAAGAGTTGGTTCTGAACCCATCGATGCATGCCTTTGTATCGAGCCCTGTGGGCACTCCAACAAGGGAGTTCCGCCCCTGCACAACAACCTCGGGTGTCCTGATGCTATCTGTCTGCTTTGACAGATCAAAATCAGATAGCATGATGTGGCCACTCTGGTGCAGCAGGATGTTCTCCGGCTTGAGGTCTCTGTAGATGAATCCCATGAGATGCAAATACTCCAATGCAGCAGTCACCTCGGCTGCGTAGAAGCGAGCATCGCTCTCTGGAATACACTTCATCTTGCGAGTCTGCAGCGCCCTGAAGAACTCCCCTCCCATACAGTACTCCATGCAGAGGTACAGATACTCTTCTGACTGGAAGGAATGGTACAGTGTCACGATGAACGGATGGTTGGACGTGGCGAGGATCTCCTGCTCAGCAAGCGCTCTCTTGATCTTGTTCCTCTGTATCATCTCCTTCTTGCTCAACACCTTCATAGCGTATAGTTTGCGTGTGCTCTTCTCTCTGACAAGGTACACCTTACCGACATCGCCTCTTCCCAGCAGTTTGATCTTGTCAAAGCTGCTGGGGCCAACCTCCACATCGGAGACACGTGTTCCGCTGCTGGAGTATGTCCTTCCCGTTACTGACTTGTGCCTGGAGCCGCGGGTGATGTTGAGTTCTCCGATATGCTTCTTGACATAGTCAATCTCCCCTTCAAACTGGGCATTCTGGGGTGCATTGGGCGAGGAGGGAGATGTTTGACTCACCTGTTTCTTCGTAGCTGCTGGAATCGAGATCACACCATTGCTGGCCCCAAGTTTTTCCTGCGCCTCTGTTGCTAACACCTTTAATCCCAAAGGCGCCGATGCAACACGTCTCAGCCTCTTTGTGATAATGTTTCCATTGGCATGGGCACTTCCATTGGTATGTAGAGCGTTGCCTGTGTGGCCATGAGCAACCGCAGCTGCCTCTGCTGTATGGGTCAAAACCTCATCTTCACCAGCAGATACGATATCCTCCTCCTGTTCAACAACACCCCTATTCAGTGTGGCCGTTGAGTTATTGGCGGAGTAGTGGTGCTTTAATTTCACGCTGAAACTTCCGCCAGAAGCAATGATATCCTGCTGTTCAGTCACGTCGCACTCTTCTATCCCTTCCAGCTCATTCATATGTGGAGGAAGTCCCTGGTGCTGGAAGTAGGGGTTAGTTGAGGCAAGAGAGGAGGGATCATCCACCTTGCCATTATTGTAGGTTGCTTCCAGCATACTGGTGCTTGCTGTGACGAGTCCGTTACTGGGGTTGGAATTTGAAGCTGATCTCTTGCGAATGAATTTCCTGATAAGAGACGGATTGGTGACATCAGCGTTGGCGTCTCCTCCAAGGGAATTCGCTCCATGAGTGTTTCCAAGAGCATTCCCTCCATGAGCACCTCTACTCGCTATTGGCTGTGTCGCTACATCTGTGGTGGATGGCGAGTCATGAGATACATATGGCGAAGCAGAGGAAGAGAACTTAAAGAGGCGCTTCAGTTTAGACAACTTTTGTAGATTACTCTGTTGGTCTGTGTTCAACGCGGTATCATCTTCATCATCAGATGCAGCAGAGAAGGTGTTATCCAGAGCCGTGTCCTCATTGGGTGTAGCCGGTGCAGCTATAAGGGACCCAGGGGTGGTGGCTGCTTCTGGAGATGAAGCACCAGTGGTGTAATTGAAATAGTCATTCTGGTCACTTTCACCAATCTGATTAGGGGTAGGGGTATTTAGATATGAACTCTTCTTATATGGATAGAACGATGGGGACGCAGTGCCTGAAGGGGCTCTTGCATGCGCAGGCTTCCTATGTTCAGGCTTCCTATTTTCAGGAGCGTGTTGGGTATTTGACTGCTCGTTCACAGAGGCTAATCCTCCATCCCCACTGTTGGCAAACGACAAGAGTTTTCCAAAGGAAAGAGTTCTATTGTTTGAGCGGGAACTAGACCTTGATCTTGATCCAGAAGAGTTGCTCAACACGTTGAACGGTGATAAATTGTTGCTGGTGTTGCTGTGGCTTGGTGCATCTGCTGCAGAGTGGGGATCTATGGGGTTTGACATCCCACGAGGACGTCGTACATCTTGGTTTTGCGCCTTCATGGCTGAATCTTTGATATTGAACAACACGTCAGGCGCGTGATGGACATGTGCATAGGTGTACGTATGGGTGGTTGCCATTTCAAGTTGAGCAGATTGTGAATACTTTACCTAAACACTGAAAATGCTCTCAGGTTGCGTCGTTATAGTTTGGGAGTGTCTCTACGTGCTATGTTGTTGCACAGTGATGATGCGTCTCGACTCGTGTCGTTTCGTCTCTCTCGTCAGTGAAGATCTCGCCTTAGTTATATGCGTAGAGCTTCATTTCAAAAACCAAGAGAGAAAAAATAACAGAGTTTGCAACCCATAGGCATCCCCACACAAGTATATATATCCAAAAAAATTATTCCCCCAAAAAACTGCTAACCTTCACACAAAACTGCTCAAACACTGCCTGTCACTTCTCCATTCAACCATAAAATACCAGCATGCCAGCAAGGCAATCACAACAGCAGCCCAGCAGCCCAGCAGCCCATCAGCCATATTTGGAACGTTCCGGGCAGGCCTGGCAGGCATGGCAGCAGGAGTGCAGGAGTGCAGGAATGGAGGCTGGTTGGTGACACCACGACTAACGCGGCCGTGCTGAGGAGGAGAAGTAAAGACTAGGGGATGCGGGAAGAAGAGCCATGGGCAGGGGGGTAGTTCTTTGCAGGTAGTAGAGGGGGAGTTCTTTGCAGGGAGTAGGGGAGGGAAGGAGAGGCAGCAGGGGATAGTTGTTTGCAAAAAGGGGTGTGGAGTTCATTGCGTGCAGAACAGGGAGTTTTCGAAGCATGATTATACTGGACGGGTACGATGATGCGTCGTCTGTTTACGTCTGTTTTATTCTTTTGGCCAACTATCTTGCGGGTTGTGGGCTGCGCGTTGAAGCAAGAAAGGAAAAAAAGAGGTGGCTTGTCCAAGAGGTGACTTGTTCATAATCCTACAAGGTTGCTAGGCAGAATAGTGAGGCCTCGTGGTTCAGTGTGCGGTACGCTAGGGTGCTCTAAGCTACTGTGAGGATTCTGTGGGGCTAATGTGGCATAAAGCTAGCTAGCTCATCGTATTACTTCACAAGTTTGTCACACTAAAACATTAGGGGAATTATTGCAAGGGTACCCCTTCGGACCTATGCTGTAAAAGTAGTTTGTTGCTTTGCTTCGGCATACCTATGTGAAACCTATGTGAAAGATTTATGTAGTGTATATATATATATTGCTCTTCTCTTTCTTTCCGTTTGCCCAGCCGTTGTATATCTTCCCGCTCCATTGGCTAGCCAGTTGTATATCTTCCCGTTGCGATCGTTTCTCTGCCTGACTCGTTGCATCTCTGTATCTCTCATTCATGGATCGACTGCAGGGAGGGTGCTTGAGATGGGCTCGATTGGGAAGAAGGAGCTGCGGGTGTGGGGTTTCGCTTAGCATAAATACAACGAGTTTAAACGGTTGGCTCTCAGCTTTATTTCCGCGAGAATAGTGTATGGTGTATATGCATTTTTTATTTAACGTTTAGCGAAAGGATAAGCGAAATGCATGATGATCATCGCATGTGGTGAGGGTGCGGTGAGTGTAATCAAAACACCAGGTTAGGCTTGACACACGGTAGAGTGAGGGAATGATGGCTGGTTTCTGCAGATGCCTTGGCACACTAAATCCCTCGAAGGAGCCTGTCAAAACAAACAATCCTTTTACATGGTAAACACATGGTGCTGAAACTTTGTTTACGGTTGCAATTCTGGTAAATATGCAACCCAAATCATTTCCACAATGGTGTGCACATGTCATTGATGATCCCTCGAGCGGTAGTTAGGATTCATCAAGTGTGCATCTCCCATAGATCCAATTGACCAAGGCCATTTTTAACCACTATTTCACAAGGCTGGAATATTTAATATACCGCCGCAGTTGCTTGCTTTGGCTACATCTGGAAACACGCGTATAACCTTCAAAAAATCCTTTTAAATAAATATGTGATGCAGGATAACTTCAGTGTTGAAGTTTAATGTACAATGGATTACAGAAATCTCTAAGGAAGGCACCATCACCTCTATAGGAGATAGTAAGCATACCTTTTCTGTAGCCTCCTTTCCATTCGGCCTTTATGCGCTCCTCCTCTCCTTCTAACGCTTTGCATCCCCTGTTTAATTGGCAAGATGTGGGGGTAGCAAGAAGTTGGCAATTGAATCCTTGATGTAGTAGAGATGTCCACAGTTCCTGCATGTCATCTTTCCTTCTGTGATGTGTGTCTCCAAGAGTAAAACGTGAAGATCTCTGAGGAGGGCTTCGTTCTCGGCCAGCTCTGCATCAATACCTTGAGGTTTATGAGAAGGCAGTGAGTCATTACCAAGATCAGAAGCAACTTTCACCAACGCATCCCAGTCCAGTCTTTCCAACATGGTTGCCACGAATACGGGGTCAAACTCTTGCTCCTCCTGCACCAATGAGCATTCTGAAAAGTGCAATGGGAAACAGTCAGAGCTACCAGCACATGACTTCACTGCGCACCTCACAAAGTTGGTAGTTAAGAATTTCATCTTTGAAACGCGCAACAACACTTCTTGGATGAACGTGGATGATAACAAATATTGGCAAATATACTGCAAAATCAGTATATCTCAAAATCAATACATCTCCATCTCTGCACTTGCTCAAACGTAGACACCAGCCAAGTAATGCATGCCTCTTCACCCAAAGGCCTAAATATTTTTTTGAAAAATATCATGCCGGGTAAGCTCCATTTCATCGCCCATCTGCATGCCCGATGCCCAAGGGAGTCCCCAAGGGAGATTCACCCAGCACGGGCTGTACCTAACTGGGAGCCCAGCTGGCAGAGACAAGAGCTGTCACTGCCTCTGCGCCCTTGCACCTTTGCCGGGGAGAGGCTACCGGAGGTGGTGTTTGACAACGTAATCTGCGGCCTGGATCCCACTGTCAGCCCGTCTCAAAGGGCAGAAAGCGAGAAGGGTTGACAGTGGGAGGAGTTTTCTTCCCTTCGCTCTCTCTATGCTTTCTCTGCGTTGTTGTAGTTTTCATTGCCTTGGTGGATACTTTTATTCGGTATTTGTTTAATACATATGTGACTATTTTTGGCTGTAAAATCATTTGCTTTCTTTGTTTATTGGTTTTCTAGCACTGTTTGCTAGTTCTGTTTATCCGGTCGAGATATCTACATAGATATCTGATCACTTGCTTCGCGCCTATTCTCCGTCCCGCAGTCCATTAAGGTAAGTGCCCCTTTACTCCAGCCAGCTCACTTCATACTTGGTGACGTGCCACAGCTGCGTACCTCACATGATGTATTGTCTGCTTAGATTTTGATGATTAAAAAAATCTGTCAATCCCATGAACCTTTCACCGTGTCTACGGACGTATCAAATCGGTGTCTGGAGATGATTCTTGTGTCGAATGAATTCAATTTCTAGGAAGAGTTAATTGTTAGTGTGCTCCAAGAGATGAGCCAAATGAGCTAAATGAGCTAAATGAGAGAGAGAGAGGTGACTAACATTATTAGTATACATGTTGCTGGTTAATCGTCCTTTTTAAGGCTGTTACACTTTTTATAAAGATTCCTGTGCACGAACATGAAATAGATATACCGAATATAATTTTATACCCTTTAACATAAAGTGGACGTTTTGTATCCGATATCATGGCATTCATTAAGTCTATAAACACCTTCGATGAATATATACACTAGCTCAGTCTTTTTGCACCTGCAATCACTCCATTGAGATCTCCAATCACCTCATCCTCCAGCTTAAATCTCCTTGCTCCCTCCACTATAACGCCTACGGTATCCTTGGTGAATACACCAGCAGAGATACTCTCCGTGAGGGTTTGATCGTTATAGAGGAAAAACCTCTTCAACACATCTCTATAAAGCCAGCCAAACATCAGCTCATCTGAGAAGATAATAGCGCATCTGGTTATTGTCTCAATCATATCACCGCTGAAGATCTTTGCCAAATCGCTTATTCGTTTTATGCTGTCGACCGCTAGTTTAGCTCCAGCAGAAGGATGTGCACTACGATGGGGATTGTCATTAAGCTGAACCTGCAAGCTCTTATCACCATTCCCCGTCTTTTCAAAAGTGCTGTGGAAAATTACCTTCTGTAAGAGACCCTCAACAAGATCACCGCGGTTGAACTCCATACATCCCTTTAGCCCTATAACGTATGGTGTACAAGATGAAGTGAGCGGTGTCGTTGCGCACCGTGCTGACTTTGAGAAAATAGCCCTCTGTAACTCAGTCTCCTGCATTGAGAGGCTGCCATCCCTTTTGGAACCCCTCATGACACTTCTACCACAAGCCTTATGGTGTTGGCCACATTTTGGGCTTAGTATATGGTTGCTCCTTGATGGTACCTTAGAATAAATCATCCTTATCAATTGCTGGAATGCATTGGTGTCATGCCCTTGAATGGAATGTTCCAACATCTTGCAGTATAATCCTTCATCAGGAAGCACCGTATAAGAAGACGCCATGCTGAATTTGTTGCTATCATTAACCGTGGATTTGAACACAGCATCCTTATAAGAGAACAAGCCACGCTTGCCAAATGCATCCATGAGGTACGAGAATGTTCTTGCACTTACCTCGCACGAGGCATTGTGCAGACATTGTGTGATATCAAAGAGTAGCGACTCACCACCAGCATTTACACTCGAGTTGAACCTCTTTTCCAACTCCTCGATGAGACTACCCTCATCCATACACCCTCTGTTAAATGGGTGTGTTTGCAGGCTACTCTGACTGGCCAAGTCATATCTCAGAATACTTGAATATGACTTGCTCTTAAACACCGAGATGGTCTCTTCGATAGCACTCTGTGGACTGCTGCTGAGAATATCGCTTATCTTCTTTGAATGTGTTTTTGAATCCGGCCCCTTTGCTATCGGGTGAAGTATCAGTTTCATTGCATTTTCCACCAGAATCACCTCTACAAGCCTTTCTACAAGTGTGGTCTTGATATGTGTGTTGTATGCGGGGACACCTATCTGGCGTTCAAATGCCTCTGGGGTTAAAGGCAGCTCCTCAGTTAAAGTTGAGGCCATCTCTTCATCAAAAGTTGGCAACACGTACTCAATAGAAGCTTCTGTTTTGAGCTCGTGCTGCGACGATGCGTTTTCTGTTGAACTGTGATCACTTTGTATATGCTCCTTGCGTTCGTTCTGCACTTTTCTGTGCAGCATATCCACCTCATCCAATAGCCTGGGCTTTGAAGAGCCTACTTGTGGAGCATGCTCAATGAAAACAGAAGGAGAATATAGTCCTAATTGGGCCCGGGTATCAGTAAGATGGTATGGATAGGTTTCTGCTGATGAAGTATACTCCTGTTGCAGATTTGAGGGCTTCTGGGTTGTAAGGGTTCTGGAGAGGTAAAACGGCAATATTGCAATTCCAACGAGATTTGTGCCCACAAATATAAAGTTACCATCCATGATCGTCTGCCAAAATAGTTTTTTCCTCCTCTGTTGAAACGCTCGCACTGATATTGCCGGTCTATGTCTTTGTGTGTGGATAATCCTTCTGGGTGTTAAGGGTTGGGATGTGAAGAAATCAAACGCTCCACCGGAGGGTTGCTTATTAGTCTTTTTTGTCGCCAGCCTCATAAATGATACGGCTGGTTCTGATGATTGCCTCAGCCTACTGGCCAAGCCGAACCGCATAATGCCAGCCATTATCAAGACTGTTTGGTCACCACTGTATTCTAAACCACCAGTATCATGCAATATTAACTGGATGACTCGCTACCCAACCGTGGATGTACTCTTCTATAGAATGATAATATGAAATGTCCTAACCCTATAACCCTGAATTCTTGACAAAAAAGATCTCCTTGTATAATTCTTTTCAATAGTCCACTCACTATTATCTTTCTCTCTCTCTCTCTCTCTCTCTCTCTCTCTATGCCTGCCGTTCTGCTCTTCACGCTCACTATGATGTGTACCCTCCCTCCTCTTCCCAAAGGGCCCTCCTAACATTGGCTCTTCCTGTCTCTGTGTAACAGAGCCTACACAATAGGCAGCGCCATACCAGGAAAAGCTGCCCACATTACAGTTGAGTATAAAATCGTATGAGTTTTTTGGTGGTTGCACTGCAAGGCACTGAGCGTCCCGGAATGGTTGAAAGGGCAGAGATTGAGGAGATTGCGACGCGGTTGGTTGGATTCTGTGCACTACTAATGGGATAGTGGCAGGAAGTGCATACATCGGGGTTCATACTGCTCGGGACGCAAGCGACTGGAGATGGGCCCTCACCTGCTTGGCTATGGCGGGAGCACCTGGTTAACTACGGTGGAAGCACTCACTCACTTGCGTAGCTACGGTGACAGAACTGAGTACTACCAATCCCTCTGCACTCTACACGCTGCAGGAGATGGTAAATAACGAGAGAGATGAGGGTGATGGGACGAAGCACCGATGAGACATGCAAAGAGCAGAGCAGTAGAAGACCTGAGAGGAAGAGCTAAGAGAAGAAGCCAAGTGAAACAGCCAACAAGTTGTACGGAATACAGGAGGTTTGTACAATTTTATGTCAAAACAGAGTAGAGATTCCCTTTAAATCACTTTCTAAATATCTACATAATGGGATTCCAGTTGATCGTGAGTGCTCAGCTTGAAGGAGTCACCTCCCTTCAGCCGACAGACACCCCACAGGAGTCATTTGAGTACACCTTTCAAGTAGAGTGTACCTCATGTAGACAAGTACATGACAAAGAAATCACCATCAACAATTACGAGAAGCACGAAATGCATGGAAGCAGGGGAGAAGCGTCATTTGTTTTCAAATGTAGGAATTGCCAGAGATCATCATCTGCAAGTGAGTAGTATCCTTTACTATAACCTTTCGTGCGTTTCTTCCTATATACCTGACTAACATGCCCCATTTTTTAGACATTACCAGAACAAAAAATGTCCTAACCCCACAAGATGCAAAGCCGGTTGCAATTCTTGATATTGACTGCCGAGGGTTAGAACTGAAGGAATTCATCCCAGTGGTGAGTATTGACAGATTGTAGATGAATCATCTAGTTATTATATTAACTTTTTTAGGGCAACTTTGAGTGTGCAGGTGTGGATTCGCCTACAAAATTCAGAGAGGTGGATTTGAGTGAAAGTGAATGGTACGATTATGATGATAATGCCGGCGCTGAGGTGTCGATTACTGATGTGAAATGGGATATCGTAAGGACATAAAATCTGCGATTTGGTAAATTAAAAAAAACACCTCCGCTGATGTCTGCTCATCTGGTATTTATTATTTCTTCGATTATTCAGTTTAATATAATTGTGCGTGGTGTACAAGCAATGCATTACGCGAATGATCATTTATGTCAGCTACCAATCTCCTATTATAGCACTAAGATGCCTTTGATCGGTCATGCAGTTTAACTGGCCACGAGAGAGGCCAGTTAATCTCCCTATGGAGAGCATTCACAGCGAAATATACAGAATTTATATATAGACTGATCCACCTCTTATATATAGATAAATTGCTCCACTTCTGGTCCCAACCGTCATCTATATTTAAATATAATACTTAAGTCGCCTGCGCAGGCCCTCTCTACTTGGCCTCAGCCTTACTTAACCCACCCCCACTCCTCATCTCCGATATATCTCTTTGCGGCGCACACCGGGCACTCAGGTCCTTTGCTGGCTGGCCTGCTTAAGCACCTCATCGGCATCCCAAGCGGTGAATTACCCTAAAGGGATATCTCGAGTTAATCGCTGTACAGTTAGCTGCAGTAAGTTGGCGATGGGTGGATAATTAATTTCAATTAATGGGTGGAACAGCGTAGAAAATAGATAAGAGGGGTCATTATTTCTGTGCTTTTTCAGGCGATTTGTTGTTTGTTTTGTGGTCACGAGATCGTTATAGACATTGGTTTGGGTTTCTTTAGTTCTCCTCTAAGTAGCCCTACCATCACGAGCCGTTATCTCCCCCCGACCTGTGTACCATGCCTTTGCAAATGGAGACGGTGGAACCTGAGTCCAAGAGGAGACGTAGGACACCATTCTCTTGCTCTCATTGTAGGAAGAAGAAGATTAAGGTAAGCATTTGTCTACGAAATTGTGTGTGACTGTATGTATATTCATATGGCACCATAATGTAGACACCTATACAGTGACTTGGAAGGATACCGTTTCACCTTATGGTATATCAACTAACTCAATATTTCGCTTTGATAGTGTGACAGAGAAAAACCTGTATGTGGATGTTGTCAAAAGAGCAAAGTTGCACATCTGTGCTCGTATGAAGGGCCTCCTTTCTGGGCAGAGAACGCGTTCGGCACAGCACCAAACAATGACTTCAAGGACACCACTGTCTCATACATGCAAGCGACGGCAATTCCAATTGGATTCGTTCAACCCTCTATAAGGCCAGACAACAACATTAAAAAACAGACAATCCCAGCCGGCATACACAGTACGTGGAGTGTCCAGGATAACCTCACCATCAGTGGATTGCCTAATTCGAAATCCAGCAAGTGTACCGCAGATTTCAGTTCAGCTTCCACACCGTCAACAGCCGACCCACATAAACACTCCCCAGCCTCCCATAGATTCTCTTCTTCCGTTGTGGAGATGCACTCGAGGATTTTGAAGAATCCTTTGGAGACGGTCACCAGGTCTCTGAGCACTGGTGCGTCTCATTCTCCAGTGGCAGAAGACCCAACAAGGAAAGGACTTGTGGATGATATAGAAAAAATGAGAAAGAAACTACACGATTTGGAAACGTTATTATCTCAATTCGACTCTAAGAAGGCCATACCCACTGTGGATCTGTTTCAGAAGGATCTTAACACGCTCATTTACGTCAGTAAAGAGAGCCGGCTCCTAAAGATTGGTCTCTTCTCATGGATAGCAATCACCAAGAGGGACCCCTTCTTGTATAAACTCTGGGATGATTTTGCAAGGTTGAAAAAGACAGTGAAACTCAAAGACATAAAAGAAGGAAGGCCCAAGCGTTTGGCTGTGGTGGGACCTTCTTCGGAGAATCTTACAAGGCAGATAAATCTCAAGAAGTCGGCCCAGACCCCCATATTTTCAGGACCAAGTGTAGATAAAAGAGATGTAGGCAACATTGTATCAAATGTCTTGAGGCTCTTGCCGTCAGAGCGGGTCATTACTCTTTTGGTTGACAATTTCTTCAGGCTAATACATCCATTTATACCCGTCTTTGATGAGGCATCATACAGAGAGTCGTTTGCCAGGGTTCTCACGTATGATTTCTCAGGAAGAGCACAGATAATGATCCAGAAGAAGTTTGATTTAACTATTATGGCAAGTCTGCTAGTCATTATAAGGTTATCCTACATAAATTTGGCGCTCAAATATGAGGCACGGCAAACATTACCAAAAACAAGTGATGACGAACTCATATTGGCAGCAGCTATCAATGCAGACGCCATAAATGTGGCCATGCTCTGTATGGATTACTTCAAATATCTGAGGAAATCCTCCCTAGAAATTTTCCAAGTATTGCTCCTGCTGAGGTTCTACTACAAAGTTGCTCCAGAAGACGGCGATGGAGGTGATGGTAGCGATTCCCTCATATATACAGGTATGCTGCACCATACAGCAATGACGATTGGGCTCGACAGAGATTTGTGCGGTCATGCTGGAAGGACAGCAGAGTTCCGCGGGGACTCACAGAGACCAAAAGTTGATGGTAAATTCTTCCAGTTATGGCGTAAGCTGTGGTTTGTACTAGTAGATATGGACTTAAACCAGGCAGTTACATATGGCAAGCTGCCCGCTATTAGAGGTGGCGATTCAGACACCCAGTTGCCAGAATTGGATTACAGTGTTGCAAATTGTCTAGATCCAGAGATTGAGCGATTTGTAGTGACCAAAATGAAGACTCACAGAGTGTTATATCCTCTGCTCACCAGCATTCTCAACCTGGTATTGAACGTGAAACGCTCTCCAACGGTGGCTGAGTTGAACGTTGATGTGCAGGCTTTGGAGGACTTCATCAAGCACAGTATATTATTAGAGCGAAGAGATAATCCACTAGATACCGTTGAGGACACCCAGTCATTCCTGGAGCTTAATGTCCTGTTGTATATTTTAAACCACTATTTGTTTCTCCATTATGAATCTGCGGGGGATGTGGAGAACTCCATGTCTCTATTGAAGAAGAACTTAATCCTCACTTTAGAGATCGTTAAGGAGGCGGAGAACTACTTTGGAAGTTTATTTGGCAACCTTGGTGACTATGGTCTAATGCTGATTCCCTCTATTACCAGTGCGCTGTACAAGGCAAGCCAGTTCTTTGTGTGTATTTTAGTGAGAATTCTCAAGTTACAGCAGAGACGGAAGGAGAGACTTACACCACATGATGTTGATACTCTGAGGCGTTCCTCGGAGGTGTTTGCTCTCCTTATAGGCAAGATGGAGAGCATTTCTGCCATCTTTGAAATGGTTGGTGATACATATTATCATGCCTATAAACTACACAGTGTGTTCTTCTTCTTTATTGATATGCTTAAGAACAAAACGGAAAGAGTTGCCTACCTGAGCCAAATGACCACTCACAACGTTCTGGAAGACCTGACCGTCTCTGACTTTACCGAAGTTATTGACACACTGAAAAAGTATAAGGAGACTAACATTGCCAGTATTGCCAAGGCGAATGGCAAGAGTAACACTTGGAGTAATGGAAATGGCACAGTAGGCAACAACGGTGGTGTAAATGGCAGTAATCTTATGAACGCTGGAGGAGCACCTGCATCAACTCTTAATCCTGTTGTGGGTGTGGCTGGATCCTCAAGTAGTGTCTTGGGCGACACCCCAGGTTCTGTTACACCTGCTGGATTTGATCCTCAGATTGAAAAATGGACCGCTGCTGGAGTAGAAACACCTTCCGCCGCTAAGGAAACTATCTTATGGTCAGAGAACGATAACCTTTTTGAAGCATTTGATATATTCGGGGACGAATTCTCTGATTTCCCAGAGTTTTGATTCGGTAATGAGCCATGAAACGTGTACGAAAAGGATACTTCTGTAAATAAAATGTATTTTAATATTGGTAACTGACTGCTCAAACTGCTATTTATACACATTATTTATTATTTCGTTTATTATCATGATTGTTCAACATGATTGGGGCATATGCGTTCCAAAAAAAAAAACTGGCGTGCTTTATATATATAAATCAACATGATACTATGCTGGATCTGCAGCGTTGGATGTGAAATGGTGGGGAGATAGAGTATATACATGTGTCAGTCTTCTTAACTGAGATTTCGATTCCGCTGAAGATGAATCTTGATTGCTATATCGTCCATCTACCTTACTACTTGCTTCCCCTTTGTCTTCACAGGAATGAAGCCGGTCTCATCGGGGTCGTCATACACTCCTTCAAGTACGCTTTTTTCTATGAGTTTTTCCATCTTTATCCTCTGCTCGTACCGCATCATATTTTCATATCTCATCACTTGTCTTTCTGTGTAGAAAGAAGCTGCTGAAGCTATCCAAATGGTGTGGTAGAATATTCTACCCCTCGTGCCTAGCCATCTGTACCAAGGCGACCTCCATCTGAACAGCTGATCGGTAGGTATCGCTATGAGTGCTCCGTAAAGCCCGCCTTGGAAAATCGACCTCAAAATCACATCATTCAGGCCATCCAAGTGCTTGCCCGATGCTTGTTGTGTTCCATTGGTCATTTTCGTGCTTTATTGAAAGCTGGAGTTTTTTCGCCAGTCTGTCGCGTGACAACAATCAAGTGGAGAGAGCACACCAGTGTAGATACAAAAAAATCTGGCTGACACTATGAACACACCCTATAGAACCAACCTTTTTTCGATTCAAATATCATAAATCGAAATATCAATTGTCTTAATCCCAAGTGGTACGATTGGTTTCATATCGTTGGATTGAATCGGGAAGGTGGAGGGGGTTTGAAAAAGGATATGCACCTCAAATTGCTACCCCTTTCGGATTTGTTAGGGTGGGCAAACCCCGTCTTAACGCTAGAGATGAGGTATTGAAGTGGTTAGAATATCAACAATTTCTGCAACCACACCAAACCAATAAGAGAAGAATCCTGTCTGAGGTTAATAATAGTCATTGTGCATACCCTTCTGATATTAATATAATTACATCGGTGCCAGTTGGTGTCAATAGTATGGCTGCGGTAGCCATGCTCTTTACTCTACAATACTGCGCAGACAGTATCAACTAAGTCAATAGTATCATCATTTAATAGTTATATAAAGTATGCCTAATCATATCCTATAATCACCCAAAGCTACTCCACCATGGAGAGGACTGTTATCACTTGAGAAGTTAATCAGCGATGAAAGGCCTTGCAACCTTGAATCTGCCTCTGCAAACTCGCTGGCATCCAAGGCGTATCCTGTGTTATTGTATTTGTCTATTTCCTCTCTGATGTAATCATGAACTGTTTTGAACTGGTTGCTGTTGAGGTCATTGATCTCCTGTAACTTCGATAACCAGTCATCATTGATCAAGATGAGAATATTTGATTGCCTATCACCGAGGAACTGAGACAAAATATCGTGGAACACCGTGTTCAGACGCTCCATTGTGAGCTTCTGGTAGTATTTGAATTCGATGTTGTTGAAATGCGGGATCCTGTTTAACACTCTGGTCAAAAAGGAGTACAAAAAGTTCATGGAGTTTATCAACTCAGTCTCGATGGGAGGCAGGAAATGAAGCACGTAATCGCTCAGGGCCTGGAAGAAATCAGCAACGTGGCTCTTCACTCTCAAGTATGCATATTCACCTCTGGCATCCACCTTATAAGGCAAATGGCTCAAGATTTCATCCGCCTTGGCGCTCAGCATGTTGATGGCACCCTCCACATCAATAGTGGGGGCAACGTTTATCACGTCCTGCGTGACATCTGGTCTTATCCCCAAAAGATCATTCACCAACTTCTGCAGTTGTTGTTGATTCAAAGTCTCTACGATTCTCTGCAAGGGCAGTCTCTCACCTTGTATGGCAGGCTTGCGTATCCTCTTGGAGTAGTTGAGCGATATACCAGCGTGACTCATACGTACGCTGTTCCTGGTGGGAGTCGTTGTGTTTTTCCGTATTCTTCCTGAGGTAACAGTAGATGTATTGCTCGAATGTGGCATGATACTGTTACTGGTGTAGTTCTCCTCTTCACCGTCACCCATGTCATAACTACGTCTCCTCTTAGACTTGGTTGTGTGTCTAGCAGTATGTGCTTTTAGAGCATTCTCATCAACATCCTTGTCATTATGGGAATCTTGTTGAGTGTTCTGGCTGTCCTTCACGGCCATGGCATTATCAAACCCCCACGTGAAGCTCGTAGGTAATATAGAGCTCATCGTAAACTGTGGAAAAGTGTATGAACTGTGGAAAAGTATGACAATATATATGCAAATAGTCTGACTATGATATATGATGTGGTCTTCTCAACTGTATAGAATATCTCGAATACCTGAAATATCTCGAATATATTCTTGTGATATGATATATAGAAGATGTATAGCAACTGCTTGAATGATTTGGCCTGTGTGTATTTTACTAATTCATAGCAACCAATATGCTGATCGCTGGAAGGCACACTAGAATAATGACACACAATAAATAGATGACGCTATACAAATCAACAGACAAAGTACTGCTCTAAAATATTGCCCTGGAATGTTTGATACCCTTTATCTATGCTCTATAATATACCTTTCTGGTCTTGATCGGTTGATTCTTTTCCTCCTTGTTCCTTCTTGGGCTGCTGAGCTACGTTTCCTGTTGATTCTCTTTTCCCCTTTTCCTTCACCATAGGAGGCACCCTTATCATCTAACCTCCTCCTCCCTTGTGTGCCCTGCTCACTTTGCTTTTTTGTTTTCTAGGAATGTTTGCCTCCCTGCAGAGAGGACCGCACAAGGGCAACAAGGCGCACGGCCTTTTGTGGCTGTTTGGTTTGTATGGGACTATCTCTTTTGGGAATTTGTAAATACACTGTTCAGGTGGGTGCTTTGTGCTGCATAGTAAAGGGCACAGTAAAAGCAGAACCTGTGCACACTAAGTGCATACTGAGTAGATGTGGGGTACACACTGTGCACTCTGAGCACACTATGAGCACACACTGAACAAACACACTGTGAGCACCCTCTATATATTGGGCAGAATGGTGAGGGTGTAAAAGAAAGTGGAATGGGCTGGGATCAATATGAGCACGTAAGAACAATAAGAACAAGTAATTTCACCAGCAAGACAAAGAGACAAACGAGCCTAAGTGGTATTGAGTGAAAAAAAACATCATCATTCATTGAATAAATATCATTGAACAAGGATCATTGGAAAAAATATGTAGTTCATATTTCAGCGGTGTTAACCTTCATTTTCAAGAGAATTGTGGGGAGAATCGGGAGAATATATATAGATAGGCAGTGAAGAGACAAAGCTAACTATTATCCAAAACAAAAGCCTAACTGTATTATATACACAAAAATAAAATTTATCAATACCGTCTATTATATATTTTAACAATTGGTGCCAAATGCAATATTGTATATACTTTAAATACACCGTAATCCCTCAGCAGTATTATTTCAGCACTGCAGCCTCATGGATCTTTGCATATCTTCCAGAGGGATCCTCATGACAGCCCCAGTCGGCCTTTGGAATCCATCTCATCACTGTTGAAGCTGCAGCGGGCTGTGGGAATAATTCGTCAAACTTCAACCTGTACCAGTAAGCCTCCTTTGTGGTTGGAATATCACTGCCCCACTCCGGCTTGGGGTTGGCAAACTGCTCATCTGATACCTCCTTCTCGGCTGTGTCCTTGAGGCAATCGATCCACGAGTAACCAACACCGTCTGAGAACTGCTCCTTCTGTCTCCAGAGGATCTCATCTGGCAGGTATGGCTTGGCACCAGGCTCATCCTTGTTATCGAAGGCCTTTCTCAAGATGTATTTTTCAATTTTACCAGCTGCGGGGTCAATCAGCTTCTCCTTAGGATCAATGTTCATACAAACCTCCAGGAACTGCTTATCCAAGAATGGCACACGGGCCTCAAGACCCCACGCCATAGTTGACTTGTTTGCTCTCAAACAATCAGACAAGTGCAAGTTCTTCACCCTCTTAACACACTCAGTGTGGAATTCTGGCGCACTTGGGGCAGATGCGAAGTACAAGTAACCACCGAAAATCTCGTCAGAGCCCTCTCCAGATAGCACCATCTTGACACCCTGGGCCTTGATCTTGCGGGAAAGCAAGTACATTGGTGTCGAAGCTCTAATGGTGGTCACATCATATGTCTCGAGATGTGAAATAACATCAGATACGGCATCAAGGCCCTCCTCGAGTGTAAAGGTGTGTTCGTGATGAATGGTACCAATGTACTTAGCCACCTTTCTAGCGGCAATCAGATCTGGGGCACCTGGAAGACCAATGGCAAATGAATGCAGACGGGCCCAACCGTTGAGAGCAAGGTGGCCCTGGTCATCAACACCTGTCAGAGTATGAGAAGCGTCAATACCTTCGTCACGCTGAGCGATGTCCTTCGCAGCCTTGGCAGTCTCACGGGCAGCAATGGAAGCAATCAGAGAAGAGTCCAATCCACCAGACAACAAAACACCATATGGCACCTCAGCCATGAGTCTCTTTCTGACAGCCAACTCAAGGGTCTCTCTAATGGCGGTATAGTCAATTGGGGTGGTTGGGATCTTGTCCTCATCCCACCATGTAGGGTCAAAGTAACGTGTGATCTGGCCCGTGGTGGAGTCGTATACGTGACCTGGAGGGAAGGCAATCACCTCATCACACTCATCGATGATACTCTTGAGCTCAGAAGCAAAGAAGGCAGTACCAGGCTTGCTGGAGCTGGTACCCATGTACAAGGTAGTGACACCAATTGGGTCTCTGGCAGCAATGATACGATCCTCTTGCTTGTCGTACAGGACGAACGCAAACATACCATCCAAGTATTTTGGAGCATCTGTGTCAAACTTCTTGAACAATGGAATAATAGGCTCACAGTCAGATAGAGTTTTGAAAGGGTATGACTTGAACTGTTCTCTCAGGTGGATATGGTTGTAAATTTCACCGTTGACGGCAAGAGAGTATCTTCCGTCATCAGACAGAATAGGTTGGGCACCAGAGTCCAACCCAACAATCGATAGCCTCTCATGACAGAGAATGGTGTCGTTGGCGATGTAGTTTCCACTCCAGTCTGGACCTCTGTGACGTATCCTCTTGGAATACTGGAGGGCCTTGCCCTTGAATGACTCAACGTCTGGGTAGCGATAAGCAGCAAAGATTCCACACATCTTGATATATAGTAGATGTCCATATAGCAACAGCAGAATACTTCACAGCAGGTGTGTGTACCGAAATATAGATATCTACAAGTTATTGAAGAGGAGAGAAAGAGAAAAAGGAAGGTGAGGCAAAAGGTGAAAAATATCACTCGTTATGTTATATAAAGACCCTCTCTCTGTCACACTCACTGCCTCTGAGCCCCGGTCTGATACGACTCATCGATGCATCACCGGGGCACCCTTAACATCGCTCGTAACCCCGTTATCTGACTCATCCCTATACCGTTGGCGTTTATGCGCATATATACTAATAGGTAGGGTGCTCACATAGGGAAACCACTCTCACACGCCCATGCTTTAAGCTTCCCCCAATCCTCTCGCTCGCTACCCCGGTATGTCTCATCTCGCTGTGAGCTGCTGCTTGGGCGACGTAGCTATGTTGCCTAACCCGTGCAATAACCACAATGCCAACGGTGTGCTCTTAAACTGCCAACACTACACGCCTACCAGTCGGTCACTGCCAGCTTCTATACGTGTCACAAGGGACAATTGCGGGAGATGCCCAATTTATGTAGTCGGCAGCACAGAGAGAGGGCAGCACAGAGAGAGGGAAGCGGAGAGAGATGAGCGAGATGGGGACATCCTAGGCTGTCCGCAGTGCCTTACAATGCCGCGGCAGGAAAATTTAAGGTGAGGCTGTAATGTGTGTAACAGGCAGCTAACGTGGACAAAATGTATGGCAAACATGTTGGTTATGCACGCCTACACACAACCCAGTGTACACAGTATGTGAACCCTATATATGTCTGTATTTCTATGGATATGCTGCAGATGCATAGCATTTCGCCCATTACGTATTATGCCGGCCACTCTAACGGGCGATGTGCACGCGCACTGTGAGCGGCACTCACTCTAAGGGCAAAGGAGGGGTTGAATTTTTTGGGCGAGTGTCAAGCTGAGGACGGAAGATGAGGGCAAAGCTGGAACTGGAATTGTTTCTCTGTCGTACGCATTGCTCGTATGGTTCTGTTTACCGGTGTGATCAGACCATTAACAAGGTATATTTCTTCAACAGGCAGAGTAACCTCTCTGTATCCGGTACGCAGTATACACAGAATGTCCGTTGAGTCTACTTTGAAACCTCTTTTTGAGGAGATCAACAGGCTCAAGCCTGCCTTCATCCAACGTCTCTCTGATGCTGTTGCTATTCCATCTGTTTCTAGTGATGAGTCTCTCAGACCACAGGTGTTCAAGATGGCCGAGTTCCTCAAGAGCGAGCTGACCAAGCTTGGCGCCTACGACATCCAGATGAGAGATCTTGGTATCCAGCCACCTCCAGTTGCTGACCCAACTCTTAAGCTGCCTCCAATTGTGCTTGCCAGACTTGGCAACAACCCCGCAAAGAAGACCGTTCTTATCTACGGTCACTACGATGTGCAGCCAGCCCTCAAGGAGGATGGTTGGGCCACCGACCCCTTCACCCTTGTTGAGAAGAACGAGAAGCTCTACGGTAGAGGTTCAACAGATGACAAGGGTCCTGTCATTGGATGGTTGAACTCTGTTGAGGCTCACAAGAACCTTGGAATTGAGCTTCCAGTCAACCTCATCTGCTGCTTTGAGGGTATGGAGGAGAGTGGTTCTCTTGGTCTTGACGAGCTTGTTGCCCAGGAGGCAGACAAGTACTTCAAGGGTGTGGATACCGTGTGTATCTCTGACAACTACTGGCTTGGTACCAAGAAACCTGTTCTTACTTACGGTCTTAGAGGCTGTAACTACTATCAGGTGATTGTTGAAGGACCGGGCGCAGATCTCCACTCTGGTATCTTTGGTGGTATCATCCACGAGCCAATGACTGACCTCTTCCAGGTGATGAGCCAGCTCGTTGATGTCAAGGGTAACATTCTCATTCCAGGTGTTCAGGACATGGTTGCCGACGTCACCACTACGGAGTCTGCCCTGTACGAGGATATTGAGTTTGACGTTGAAGAGTTGAATCTCGCCTCCGGCTCAGACACTGCCATCTACCAGGACAAGAAGAACATCCTCATGCACAGATGGAGATACCCATCTTTGTCCATCCACGGAATTGATGGTGCCTTCTCTGGTGCAGGAGCCAAGACTGTTATCCCAGCCAAGGTTATTGGTAAGTTCTCCATTAGGACTGTCCCAGATATCGAAAGTGGTAAGCTTGACTCGCTTGTGTTTGACTACGTCAACAAGAAGTTTGCTGAACTCGGCTCTAGAAACAAGCTCAAGGTTGAGCTCATCCACGATGGTGCCTACTGGATCTCTGACCCTTTCAACGAATCCTTTACCGCTGCGAAGAAGGCTACAAAGCTCGTGTGGGGTGTTGACCCAGACCTCACCAGAGAAGGTGGCTCCATTCCAATTACCCTCACCTTTGAGGAGCAGTTAAAGACTAACGTTCTCCTTTTGCCAATGGGTAAGGGTGATGACGGTGCTCACTCTATCAACGAGAAAGTTGATCTTGCTAACTACATTGAAGGTGTTAAGACCCTCAGTGCATACCTGCACTACTACGGCGCCAACTAGATTTTGAAGGCGCATGCGGTTGATGTTTAGTTTATTGATCATTATTGGGTGATTGGACTGCTTTATGCTATTCATTGTGCACCAATAAATATTCATATAAAGATAATACTATTGGTTAAGTATGTTGTAGAGTATCTTGTTTACCTATAAATAATTTGTAGTTAATATCTTCCACACGATTGAAGAATATTGGCTATTAGATATCATGTGCTTTTTCTACCCAATTGGGTGGTTCAAAAAAGAATCCTTGTCAAGACAAACAAGGAAAATAATGAAAATAAAGTGTTGGGAAGTAGGGCGGCTTGGCTCATCTTCTTGTGTCCCTTTTCTTCTGCCCTTTTTCTTGTGTCCCTCTGCTTGTGTCCCTCCTCTTGTGTCCCTCCTCTTGTGTCCCTCCTCTTGTGTCCCTCCTCTTGTGTCCCTCCTCTTGTGTCCCCTCTGCTACTGTCATGCACTCGTACTTTAACCCTCTATAGCCCTGTTCTCCCGATGACCACTCCCTTTCGTTCTCCTGGCAGTCCCCGTATCTGCTCCTCCACATAATACCGGGCCGGCTATGTGCGGTAGATGCAATGCGCGATAGATGCTGTAAAGAGGTGACGTGCATTCGCTGTGTACGTGAATATATGTGTATGTACGTTGCAATGGGATGGGCCAATTCTGGAGAAACGACCGACCAAACAGGCAATATAGCAGGGAAAGAAATAAAGAACTAAAATAGATGAGAACCAGCAGGTTCCGTAGTTGGTGATTTTGTTTTATTATCGCTCAGAGGTACCTGTCTTTTTGGACCTGTTTGGAGTTGCGAGCGCTTTTTTATATTATCTGGATTGTGCTGTTTCCATCCCATCGTCATAATATTGGCTCTCCCACTAAAGAGTCTCAAAGAGGTCGCTGCCATGGAGTCCGACTACCTCAATTCGCTCAATGGCAAGGCTCCAATCCAGGGAGCAGATATAGATGATTTGAGAGAAGAAGAGATTCTAAAGAGACAAAGCCATAGTCAGCTGAACATTCCTGGTTTGGTGGAAACACCGTTGCCGGATGCTCAGCTGAGATATGGATTCGGCCCTGTGAACCCAGACGATAAGCTTGTGTTTTTCTTTGATATTGACAATTGCCTCTACAACAGGTCCCTCAAGATCCATGATCTAATGCAGATTTATATTCACAGATTCTTTAAGAAGAGTCTTGACCTCTCTGACGAGGAGGCGGATGAGCTCCATCATAGGTACTACAGGGAATACGGGTTAGCCATCGAGGGGTTGGTGCGTCATCATAGAATCGATGCCCTAGAATATAACAAGGTGGTGGACGATGCGCTTCCTTTGGAACGTATACTGCGTCCCAATCCCGAGCTGAGGGCAATGTTGCTGAGGCTAAAGAAGAAGGGTGTTGTATCGCGGTTGTGGCTGTTCACCAACGCATACAAGAACCATGGCTTAAGGGTGATAAAGCTTTTGGGACTGGGTGATGTATTTGATGGTATGACATTTTGTGATTACTCCGAATTCCCATTAACCTGTAAGCCAATGCCGGAGATGTTTGCCAAGGCTCTCAAGGATGCTGGGTGCAAGACTCCTGCCAATGCATACTTTGTAGACGACTCTGGGCTCAACGTTAAAGCAGCTAGCAAGTATGGCTTTAAGAAGGTGATTCAATTTGTGGAGTTAGACGAGGATATACAAGCCACAGCAGCCATAGATCCTTCCCAGGATAGCAACATCACTCTCATCAGAAATATTCTAGACATTGAACAAGTATGCCATGAGTTGTTTTAGATGCGTGTAGAGGGCATACACTACACAGTAGACACTTAGCACGGTTAGAAATATTTAAAACGGTATAGAATTAGAATAGGTTTATGACCATAACATGACCCAATCATAAATGTTCCTTGTTATTCTATTGATGCCTTCGATAAGTAACTGGCCTCATAATGCGCATCAATCTCATCGTTGGTCGAGGTCATGGCTACCACGTGTTTCCTCTTTAAGCAATAGACTTGCCGCATATACATACATACCAGATGATCACACGGGAGTTGATTATGTTTAATACTTTACTTAGTAAAAAATAAGTGGAAGGAGAGAAAGCTGCTAATGTTGAAAAACTGTAGAACTCATACCGCATACAGAATAACCATCCTAATTAGGGCATAAATTAAAGATTTTTATAGTACAAATTATATACATGGTGCACCAATATGCTCGTATACCTATAGTGTGTTGTATGCTTTAGAGGGGGTATATCTGCAGGGCGCATTCGTGGAAGAGCGGGACGCCCTTGTTTGCTATATCTTGAAAATATCTTCTGTAGAAAATTCTCTACTTATTCTATTTGCAAGACTTGTCAGTAAACTTATACATTCACTCACGGCCGAGTTCAGTGACCCCCTGTGGTGTATGAAGTAATTGTCTCTGAGGGATACTATAAGACTGTATAGATTTGCAGATAAAAGCTCAGCAGACGGTGTGTTAAATGTGTTCAGATTGTTATAAGACAAGATATTGGTATCTTCTCTCTGGAATGAGCCACCCTGCGTCTTTTGCTTGGCCATAATCGATGGCGTGGTTTCCCTGGCTTCCATTACATTTTCAATCTGTATGCGAGGCAACATAGTCAAATTCATAATCACCAGCAAATCCAAAAGACGGAACCTGTATCGTACGATATGAAAGGCCATTCTTTGAGAAACTTGACTATCTGATAAATCTCCAACTCCAGGCGATGGCGAAACCAGGGACGATGATACAGCCAACTCCCTAGAAAGCCGGGATTGCCTAAGCTCCTTTAGGAACCTATAAAGATATCCAACATAAGATGCTTGTTCGAAGCAGTTGAAATCAATATCCAACTCCATCAATTGATATCTCCAATCCGTTTGGACCTGCAACTCTTGATCACCTAGCTCATATACATCGTAGTCATCCCAGGTTACTATATAGAAGAGCATGAGCCATTGCTTCAAGTGCCACAGCATCGGAGATGTCCTCTGGGAAATGCGCACTATTAATTGGTATATGAATGAAGCATCTGATGTAAGCTCTTCAATAATCTTCACAATCATCGAGCATAAATTGCGGAATTCATCCCTTAGCAATCCTGGCGAGTCTTGTGTCTTCGCTTGGGTATACTTGCAAAGCAGCCTCGAAAGCATCTCATTTAACAACACCAAACAATTGCCCCCATGATCAGCATAGTCACTCAAGTAAGGAAAGGTGCTTCTATGGTCGAGCATGGTGAGCAAAATTATCTTCATTACCTGGATGAATGTATTGCCTTCAATATCCATCTGAGAATCACAGGCTATCACAAGGTTGACGATACCGCCAAGTTTATTAACAGACAAAACAGGGTTTGGCATTATTCTCTTACTGTCTAATTGGGTATGGTTTTCTATCTTACAAATCAGGGTAGTCCCGCTATTGCCACGCACTATTTCAGGATTTGCCCCTATTGCAATCATAAAATCGTTAATATCATCCACCTTCAGGACACCATCCGTTTTTGTTTTCAACAGTTCAACGACACTACTAATGTTTTTGGGATTCATCTCACATGCTAGAGTGTGTAGAATGTCGGGAATTGAAGCCTCCAGTATAATGTCACGGTCTAAAGTGGATAATTCTAGGTCGCTGAAGAATAGCAAGTTGTTACCCAACTGCAAAGAAGCACGCGAATAGCATTGCGGTTCTCTGTCAATAAAATAAAAATGTCTGAGCCCCGGCTCATGGTCAGCGATACGCCGTGCCAGATGTTTCAAGTAGCCACTACTGTACTTTGAGTCAAACACATGTTGTGAAATATGATCTCTTAATGACTCATGGAGCTCGCTTTGCTTGTTGATCACTGCGCTGGCATTCTTTTCATCTTCCTCTATTAGAGCGCTGAGTCTCTCCTCTTCTTTGATTCTCTGTGGCAGTGTGTCATCTTCCAATATATAAGAATTAACTCCTTTTTTCACTTCTAAGGAGAATCCTAATCCCAAATCATCATTTTTGCGGTGCCGCTTGGCTGATGTCAGTGATGTTTTTTGCGATTGGTATTTTTGTAGAGGGGCTTTTTTTGCAACTTGGTTGTTTTTCGTCAAAAAGGAAAGGATATCCCCTCCGTCCTCGCTGTCTGATTGAGAATCAGATACAGAAGAACAGTTTGGGGATACGGGGTAGCCATCTGGGTTTGTATGTGCGGTCATTATATCAGAATTTTTCGATGCTCTGAATCAGAGTTATCAAGTGACCAAAAAGGTCCATTGAACAAGATAACTATTTGAAAATTGGTATATCAACATATCAGTGCATTCCATGTACTCATATCAAGGCATTTTTCAACATAGCAGTAGCATGCGTTGACGCGTGCCTTCAAGCTAAGGATAATGATTTGGATTAGTCCGTTGCAAACAAATAAAACACTATTCACGCAACTGTTGCTTGAATGAAATATAGAATTGAGAGGGCCCAGTTGTTCTTATACTCGTTCGTACCCTACCACCTGGAATAGTTGAGTCAAAAGTTGTCATCTTGTGGTGGGGTGCAGACGCGGCTTAAGGTCAATGCGCGTCGAGGGCATCTCACATACTAGTTGGTTATTGTGAACGTTATAGTGACTCCCCCATGGGTTGATAGCGGGAGAGTCATATCAATAGTGGGATATACAAAAGTATGATCATTAATTCATTAACCGTAGAATTTATATACATTTACAGAGATTTAATAAGCTATATACACTGTCGTGAGACTGCCTAATCCGTCTTGTCAGCAAACTTTTCTTGATCAGCAGCATAATTCAAAAAAGTGAATCCGATAACGGAGAATAATATACTGCTGGAGAAGATCTTGAAAATAAGCTCTGGAAAATTGAGCTGCTGTTGATCTCTTGGACCCCATTTCCCGTATGCAAGGTATAATATTGCCTTCCTTTCGTCATCCTTCAGCAACTGCCAGTTGAGCTCCTGTTTATCCTTTAAGTAATCCATGATATCATGTTGATCATCCTGCTTCATCTGTGGCCATCTCGATGCTAAGTTTACAACATCAGGTGCCACTTCCTCAAAGTCTTCTTCATATGTGTTGTTCAAAGCATTTCTCTGTTCTGGAGTTCTGGCTGTGATTGAATACGACAACTGTCTGTGGGTGCCAGCATTATCAGTCACACGGGCACCCCCACCAACACTCCTATTAGCACTCCTGCTGATGCCGCTCCTTGCGACTCGTCTCAATAGCCCCACTGAATGAGGCATATTCAAACTCCTGGTCATATCAGAGATAGGAATAGTGTATATATTGGATAGCTTTTTCTTGCAACTATACTGTAACCATATAGAAATATTATATTCCGGAGTCCTCCAACTCTATCCACCATCCCACGCCCACTCTCTTTCGCTCTTCTCACGTTTCCTTCTCATCTGCCTGCCTCTTCGGCCCTTCCCTGCCTCTTCAGCTCCCTGCCTCGCCATACATACGTATGCCCTTCTCCTGCCAAAACATGAGGTGTGTGTGAGAGAATGAATGGCCGATAGTGGATCGTGGATAGAGGCTGGAGAACCGCGGTATGTGGCGGATCATGTAGACGCTGAATATATTTCGGAATGCCAAATACACTCTCAGACAATATCTAATTATTCAATTGATCTTATAAACTTTTCTCATTACTTAAACATCGTTTGTTAGGGTTTGGTAGTTGGTTTCTGTCAGATAACATATACATATCTCTACAATGGACAGTTATTCATCACTTCTGGTGAGTATCTCTTGGGTGACAGTTGTCATGAGGGTGTATTGCCACCTAGTCAGCTCTTACTCTCCTGTTGACTAACACGCTATATAGCATGCCTACTCTACAGAGTTCACCGCCTACAAGGAATATCTGGTTGTTGACAGGCACCCAGTATATGCCTTCGTACTGCTGTTGATTGCTATCCTTGGGCTGCTGTACTGTGTGCTACCCCAGAGCGGAGCAAAGAAGACAAGTGCGGTGAATTATTTGTTAGTTTCTATAGTGACATCCATCAGTTTTGGGTAAGTACATATATGTGTTCATATGATTATGATGGCCCCTCTCCCTACTAACATATCCAATAGGTTCGGCGTGACGTTGCTGGCCTCCTCTTTTGGTGTATATTCATGATGGGGTTTTTGTTCTGTATAAAAATATATGTCAAATAGAATGAGAATCTGTAATTTATATGCATATTATTTACACACCCTCTTGGGGTTTTGGTTTCAATTCACCTTCTCGTGGAATGTAACCTTTTTTGGGTGCCTAGTAGAATGTAGATACCTATAGATGCTATAGGCCCCTGGAATGTACAGCAACAAAATTAATCTCAGGAAAAAGGCATATATCTTGCTGTCAGCTTCGGCAAATGGAAGGCTCACGAATATCAACACCATCTCACTCATTATTCTTACAGGGAACAAAAGAAGAAAAGCATTGAACCTGATCCAGCCGAGCAATTTGGATGTCTTGCCAAATGTACGCACTTTGTATGCGTAGTGTGAGTACCTGAAAAGCTCTGTAATGGACTCTGTGACTATCAGCGATGAGAAGCAGATGTTCCTGGCAACTTTTGGGTATCTGAATATAACTCCGTAATAGACAAATACCCTCATGGCACCTGTGAAGAGAAGCAGCCACAGAGAGGGCTTGAGCCTTCTGGCTGGTGAGGACGGTACCTTCCTGAATATGAGCAAGTAGTTGAAAATCTCAGCACCAACGAGAAACTGACACCCCAGAAAGAAATCAGCCATACCGGCAGGCAAGAACTTTGTTCCCACTAGGGGAAACAATACCAAAAACCGCAGCAGAACAGTTAACCACAGCAGTCCAGATGCACTGTTAACAAAGAGCATGTACTTTTGGAGCACCGTGTACGATGGGGCCAAAGATGGCCTGGTGGGTGGCATTGCAGACTGTGATTGATGCTTAAGAAATTGGCGTATATGATGTAAGTATAATGAAAGAGAAAAATGTTAAGAGAGTATCAGACTGGTTATTCGATATAACCTCACCTAGCTTATTGACAACCTCAACTCACCCGCTTCTCCATTTAAGAAACTTGACACCTGTAACTCATCGCGCATTCAAATCACACCCTGCAGACGCCAGCGTGTACGCGTTAAGTGAGCAGTGGGTGGAAAACTAAGGCAGATGAAGCCCTCGGCGAGTGTGTGTAGGTGAGGTTGAAGGATAGAGATAGCTTGAGAATTGAGTTGTGAAATCCTGTTGCTCTGGGAAAACCATAGATCGAAGCATTTTGATCGTCACAATGAGGGTGAATGTATTTTTCATCTCCTTTGTATTTTTCATCGGTGCACTCTGTTGGAGTGCTGCTGACCAGGAGATCTTTGACCTCACTGCGCAGGTGCAGGCTGACTTGGGTAAAGATGCCAACTTCTACACATTGCTGGGTCTTCCAAAGGGTCCAAAGTCCTCCTTTGATGATATAAATGCTGCTTACAGGAAGGTTTCGAGGAAGATCCACCCGGACAAGTTTAAGAAGACAAAGGATATGTCCAATAAGGAGTATACGAGGCGCAAGAAGGCTCTGGAGGAGAAGTACCAGAGAGTCAGTGTGGTGGGGTCCATTCTCAGAAGCGAGCGTAAGGAAAGATACGATTTCTTTCTGCAGAACGGATTCCCAGTTTGGAAGGGCACTGGGTACTACTATTCCAAGTTCAGATTTGGCCTTATCTCTGTATTTGCGGTGCTCTTCGTGCTGGTATCTGTGGGTCACTATGTGGCTATTAGGCTCAACTCACTCCAGCAGGTGAAGCGCGTGGAGAATCTGATTGAAACCGCAAAGCGTACGGCTTGGGGTGAATCTGCTATTCCCCCAACTGACATGCGTGACAGAAGGATATTCAATCCCTCGCTAAACAAATGGTTTGTGGTAAAATTTGACGGGAGCGTACACCTGGTGGACCTTCCAGAGGATAAACCAGGGGACGAAAACGTTGAATATGGCGATGACGGTGATGGAAATATCGTCTATTACGATGAGGCTGAGCAGGCAAGGAGAAGGAGAAAATTGGCTGCAAAGAAAGATGCCGTTGAGACTGCTCCTCTGTTGCCAGTAACCACCGATGAGGTATACATCCCTACATATAGGGATTCTTTGCCTGTTCGTCTTGCTGTATACCTGTGGAATTCTTGCGCTGGGAGAATCTTGCCCTCTTTAAAGATTGTTTTTGCTGCTCCGGTGAAGAAATCCACTCCACAGCAGCAACACCCGGATCAAACTACCCAGAAGAAGAAAAAGAAGCCAGTGGGTGACAAGATCGAATTGCCCAATGGTAAGGTGATTTACGGTGCTGCAAAGGGTGCTGGAGGAAGGCGGCGAAAGTGAGCTGGAATAACAAAATATCTATTGTTGAATAAATCGCTATATGTGTTAGATGGAGATTTGTCCCTGTGTTATTTGTAGTGTGTTTTTATCCCCTGTATTGTTTGCAGTGTGTTTTTAATATGTAATGGAAATCACTTGCATAAAAGAGATATAGAAATAGTATAACAGCATATATATAATAATATATATATAACAGTTTATAACAATAGTGCAACCGGGCATCACTCTGTATATTGACATTACCAAGCATAAACATATATACACAAACTACACACCCCGCTCTTTTCTTTATCACTCCTTGATCACCACATGTGCTGCATCTTCTTCGGGCTGTGCCTCATCATCTCCATGTTTACTAACAGGACGAAGATCTGCCCCAAAACCAACTTGATCGACAGCACCATCATTAGATTCACTCTCTGCAATATCGTCATTCGCTCTCAAAACCTCTTCGGAATAGGGTTCATTGACATTCAGCACTGTGGCTTCCGGCTCGTGTCCAGCCCAGTCGAGTGCACCTCTTGTTGCTCCATCAGCTTCTTCGCCAGCTTCTCCTTCCAAAACTTCAACTCCACCGATCACATCAGTGACGTCGGTGTAATCAGAAGGTATTCCATCTGAATCCCTTAGAATATCGTCATCCTCATATTCATCATCCAAGTCATCTGTTGGAATATCGCCGTCTCTTTGAAATTCCAAGTTGTCTCCGTTGTCCAGCAGTATGACACCATTCTGCCGGTCGAGTTCCAAATTGGCCTCAGATATGTTTGCAGACTCCTCCGAATTGACACCTCCCAATACCTGGTTGTACATCTCTCTGATGTTTATCAGTTGGGTCGAGACAAAATCAAGCCATTTTCTGAACCGCTGCAGATTATCTTGTGCATCACCGGATTCACTCAAATGGGCATCCTCTGCCTGTAACGTGTGCTCGGGGTATCCGTACAACTCATGGTATAAATCAGCATATATATCAAGAGCAGGGCGCATATAGTAGGATTCGCTTGAACTCCTCGTCTTGTCGGAGAGTATACTTTGGTTGGCTCCTCTCTCTTCTAATACGCTCTCTTTCTGAAGCTGTTCTTCTCTTTGCAGGCCGAAACTCTCCACAAAATTCTGAAACTTGACAATCTCTTCAGCTATTAGTATGAGATGGCCCATATATCCAAGTCTGAAGTTGGTTTTCTCTTCATGTTCATGCGACCGCTCGAAACAATAGAGGATATACTGTGGAAGGTTGAATGAACCTGGAATGGCCCTAACAGTGCCATCATCTATAGTGGCAGGGGAATCTGGGTATTTGGCATCAAAATCAGTGAAGAAGCCGAACAAAGACCACAGGAGACACTTGTTTATGCTCAGGCTGTCGCTGTACCTATTAGGATCAACACCTCCTTGAGAAGGGTTTGGTACGGCGGCCTGTGGGGACTCACCACTTTCTGCCACCTCCAAACCCTCCAGCTGTGTCTCGCCTTCGAGGATTCTGCCGTTGAATATCTGTTGTACCAGATCAAAAATAACGTTATGCATGAAGTTATTCCATGGGAACTTATGGAGCTTCAACACAATATGAGGGATCGCCATTGTGTTGATGAGCTGAAATTTTAAGAAATTTCCCACTGACATCCTGTGAGGCACAGCGATATACTCTTTCATTCCTGCTGAAAGGGACAGAAACGATGAGAACTCAACTGCATCTTCGTCGATAATAGGATGCTGCTCTGTATGACCTGCTTCAATGCTGCACGCGCTGTTGGAATTGCCAGAACGCTTCTCAACTTTGACATCGCCGTCGCCGCGAGGCTCAACGTCACCAGCGGTCAGAGCCCCAGAAGGAGGTGTCGTCTTCTTGAGGGTATCTGCACTGGTGTTCTGTTCACTTTCCACAATAGTGACATTATCAATACCGGACAACAGCGCAGAGAGCTCTTCGTCATCTTTATAGTCATAGATAGCTACGTTATCTTTGCTCTCACTCAGGGGAAACACAGATCTGTCTACTATTGAGTCTCCCAACGCATCCAGCACTAGTTTTTCCGTCTGCTTTATATCCCGCAGAAGGTCTCTCTTGTATATATAATAGTCTACTTTCCACGACTTGTTGGCAAGCATCATGTTAGAGCAGTGGAGAAGTTCTGCAATAAGCTCCATGATCTTGAACCTCTCATACCCCAATGGCTCATACGTCCCTATCGAACTCTCCATGGTTGCCACTAACCTTGCTTGATCCTTCTCACCGGTGCCACCTCGGCTATAGAAGCTATCCGTTAGATATGTCTTCACAATCTCAGGCAGATGTATACTGAATAGTTTCAGCATACTGCCCAGGTATATGGGGTCTCTGTTGTTGGGAGGAGGAATGTCGATCTTTTTTATCTGTGTGTGATCCCCCTCGTCATTCTTGCCATCATTACTGGTCGCTTGTGAGTTTCTGGAAGCTTGAGAACCGCGATGGTCCCAATGACTCTCATGGATGTTATCGTCAATGCTTACCCTCGCGGAATCGGCATCCTCTTCAACAGCAACAAACCCGCACCAATCGAAATCGTCATAGTCGCTGTTGTTCTTTCGGATTATCTCTATAATAACAGCAACGCATGTTACAAGGGCATAACCACCGTAATTGACAATGATGTCTATTATCTCCAACACCCTCTCCTGGCTCACTAGTTGACGGGTAATGTCGTTAGGACCAATATTTGGATTGTGGTGTTTGTGAGCGGAATCAGCCGCTCCACCTCCATTAAGGCTGTGGAATATCTCGCCACCGTTAACTCCGGAATCGCCCATTCCGAATGCATTCTCTCCAATATTGGCATCATCCCAGAAGCCAACGTTGCTGCTTATGCTGACTATACCGTTGAGGAAGGCGGATATATTATCCTGGATGAGGCAATCGTTGTAGTGCACCTTGATGAGGTTCAAAACAGCCTCCACAAAGTTACCATCCATAAGCACTTCTATGAGTCCTATGGAATTATGTGGCTTATCATAAGATATAAGCTTCGTGAGTAGCTCAGCCACCTGTGAGAAATGCGGTATCAGCACCAGGAACTGTTCTACAATTGGTTTGCTCTCCGCCAGTGCGGCCTGAGCCTGCTCCGTTCGTATGAAATTCATCAACGCATTCGCATTCTGGGAAGCCAGATTCTCCACAGATTTGGTGAACTTGCGTAGCATTATGAGGTTGTGTTTGGTAGAGGGCTGCTCTTCATCAACCATAAATGTCTCTGGCGAACTGTTGAGAAATCCACGCCATATCCTCCTCAGGATGGGAAAATCGGGTTGCGAAAGTATCCTGTGTGCAACAACACTTGAGTTCTCTGCTGCGAGAATATCTATGGCGGTTGTGGCCCTATGGAGAGCAATGGTCAATGGATCATCATCAACGTCAACTCCTACATCACTATGGAGCTGTGCAGGCGAGTTCTGCGAATTGTCATCCCTCAGCATTGAAATAACCTTGTCCTCATCGGGTGAGAGCAATGAAGTTGTGGAAACATCCCTAGTGATACTAAGGTGTAAGCTCTCCAAGGCGTAATCCGCCAGGCATTCAAGAACGTCGTCTTGGAGCACGTAACCTACCAATTTGATGTTCTTGCCTGCATTCAATTCCATCAAGAGATTCGGCTGGTCTAATAACTTATTGAGGAGATATTTATTCAAAGGCTTTTGGGGTACTGGTTTATGTTGAGCCTCACCGTTAGCTGGGGCACAAGCAGCACCATCGTCCGATGAGGAAGAGAGTGCTGGTGAATATGTTGTTGTTTGTTCGGCAGATGGGGTATGAGGTGAAGATGGGTGGTTTTGAGTTTGCTGCTGCGGCTGTTGTGATTGTTGTGCCTGTTTCAAAGCATCGTTTTCCTGTATTGACATGAGCAATTGTGCGGCTGTAGTCGTTGCGGGTATTGGCTGATTGGATGTGAGGGAGGCTGTCGAGCTCGGGCTTCCTGTGGTGTTGAGCTGCTGGTTGTTGTCCATTTCAATCTCCACGAGGATTCGGTTGATGGCCGCATTAGAGTACGAAGTGTTGAAGAATGGCCATATCCCAGACATGTTGCCTGTATGCGCACTGTGCTGAGAGGGGGAGATGGGAGAGAGGGAAGAGTTGCTTGGTTATAGAGATTCAATTGAGTTCCTTATCCGTCTGTGTTTGTTTATTGTTTTGTTTATGCCTGGTTAATGTATCTGTGTATGTTGTTCAACTCCACTTATAACGGTGACCAACTACTGCGTGGTGTATACGCACATATGTAAGCTCACCGCTAATTATATACGAAGCGATAGAGAGGGTGTGCAACAGAGATCAACGAGTGGTTGTAAGTAGAAAGGGGAGGTAAAATAGTATTTCTATATTCAAATATCCTACGATATGATTCCAACCAGCAATAAAGTTGAAATCACCGAGTATATGAGGATGTTGCGTTTGATAATTGTTCAAGCTGGAGACCCAATTCATATATCGGCTCCGGCTCCCACACCAAACTACCGTTTCCTGCTCGCTTCCTCATCATGCCCATACATAACACGCATGGCTTAGCAGATTAAGGCGCACCTCACCGTATAAGCAGGCGGGCACACAGCATTGCTTATTGAGCACACTATGGGGATTTCACACTATGGGGTTTCCTCCACTATGGGGCTTGCTCACTATGGGGTTTCCTCCACTATGGAGCTTGCTCACTATTGAGCTTCCTCACTATGGAGCTTCGTGTGGAGTATACTACGCAGAGTATGGCTGCAGGCAGTGTGATCTGTAGTATGGGACAGATCATGGGGATAGCTTCTGGGGCTCTGTGGGGCTCTGTGGGGCCTGTGGGGCCTGTGGGGCCTTTGGGGCCTGTGAGACCTTGTGGCACTCTGTGGCACTCTATGGAGCGTGTGGACTTGGTGCCCCGTGGGACCTGAAGGACCTACCTGTTGGTTGCCATGGGATGTGCAGAAAACTGTATGGAACACCGCATGGAAACCTTATATATAACTAAGCTGCTTGTGCAGCCCTTGTAGACTCTGAGGAGGATCACACATAAAACAGTTACTGGTGAGGAAGAAGCTGTGGGAGGTGGGGCTCTCCCAACAGGGGATTATTTTACTTTGTATGGTTTAGTTGTATTAACCACGATTAGCTTGCTGATATGCGATTTTCCTGAAATTCCCTGAAATACACCTGATGCATTGTGAAAGAGATTTTCTTTCCCACTATACCGTCGTGCTGTCGTGCTATAAGGGGACTACCCAGAGGTATGGAGATAATGATCTGATATTGGGTTCCATGATTAAGTCAGGATATCCAGGTATTAGGTTATCGATTGTAGATTATGGGTCATAACCTACAGGTTTAGGTTATAGATTATAGGTTACAGATTATAGGTTATAGATTGTAGGTCATAGGCTGTAGGTCATAGGTTGTACTGCAGGTTCAAGTTATACATTGTAGGCTGTTGGTTCTGTGGAGATATGAGGGTCACCGATAATATCCCTACTGCAGGAGATCCCCTCGAGATTCACTGCCGACATTGGCATACTGCCTTTAATGCCAATATGATTCACTGCCTATGACTCCTTTCTTTTTGTGATTCCATCGCATTAAACCAACAAAGATACCTAGCTTCATAATCCTCCCCTACCCACTCACATTCCCACATACTAAACTGACTGTCTAGATACTATGGTGCTGCTCTGCCCTTCCTGCCTCTCATCTCTTCCTCCTATATGAACAATCACAGACAGGCACTCTAAGACCCAAGAGATGACCCAAGGGACTCCATCTCCTTAAGAAACGCCCAAAGCACCGCCCTAAGCACTACCCTAAGCACCGCCCTAAGCAAGGTGGTCCGCCCCTGGCGTGCCCTCACCACGGATAGGGAGAAAAAAATATGCAGCGGCAGGTATGGCTGTATGTGCACTCTACGGTAGAATTGGTACAGGCGTTTGTTTCATTTGGTGTAAAAAAAAGTCGGTGATGGGTTTGGGTGTTGATCTATTGGGTCACTGAACTGGCCGTTGTCACTATTCTACTTCGTACACCTATAAAAAAGAAGCTGTCAGGACTGTATGTTTTTGCCGCAGTGTTGCTGATTATAATCTTGTGCGTGCAAAGATAATATCACGAGCTTTCGCCACGATGAAGTGTATCGCTCTCCGCGTGTGGGCTCTGCTGCTGCCAAGGTAAGTAATAATGGAAGGAGTTTGAGGTGGATTGGCCACAGAAGGACCTTGGTGGGCAAACAGAAAGTTTGGTGGTGGTGAGCACTGGTGAATTAGAAAACGGCTTCTTTTTCTGCAAGTTGTTGGATTGTTTTACTACGATATCTCTCTGCTTAACTCCAAATTGATCTGCCACGTCCCCTGGTTCACAACCCTGGTGCTGCTGTTCATCAGACTGTTCAATGCTGTTGACCGTTGGAGATTCGCTTGACTAACACACTCTAGTATCCTCTTTTTATACTCATACAAGAGCATCAATGAGCTCTGTCCGCTTGGAGATGCACTTCCAAAGGAGCCCACAACTCTCTGTGTATGGAGTCACTCCTCTTATGATGTGATCCGCCCGGTATACGATGCATATGTGAGCCCATTTGCAACCCCAATTTTTGAGCAGTGCGATGTATACGCGTCAGAAATTCACAAAAGTGTCACTGCTCCAGTATATGGTTACTATGAGCAGTACGCGAAGAGTAAGGTTGACAAAGCTTGCGGTGTTGCATCTCAGATGTACACCACCTATGTGTTCCCTCAGGTGAGCCGTGCCTTTGAAGCATCAAGTAAACTCTACTTTGCTCATGCCCACCCATTGGTTGTCTTGTACTCTGAGAAGGCTAGCGAACTGTCAATTCGCTACTCCACCAAATTGTACCATCTCGTGAAGGAGCAGTCTCTTTTGCTTGGTGCTTCATCTAAGAAGAACATCATCAGGGGTGTGAGATTCACAGCCTTAAAGACTAAGCAGTACCTGTTCTACTCTTGGGATATCATTTCCAACAAGCTGTGCCCAACTGTGTACAATTATTCGGTGGTTGGCTATGGTTACGCCAGTGAGTTCACAGTCCACCACTATACCCACACTGTGTACCCATTGTTGCAAAGGGCTTATGTGGTGCTCCACTTGGAAGTTGTTGATGCACAACTCGAGGTGTTGAAAGAAACCCCCTACTATAAGCAGGCTGAGACGGCAGTTTTGGCTGGCATTGAGTATGTCTCGAAGGCATTCTCCGTTGCGGTTCACCAGGTCAAGGGAGCGTTCGAGTTCATGTGCAAATGCATCAGGGAGGAGGACATTCGTTCCAAGTTTAGCCAGTCTTACATTGAGAAGAAGAAGGAGTTCCTCAGACACGAGTTCAACAAGATCTTCGATGCCGGGTTCAAGATCAACAACGAGTACTACGCTGAGAAGCTGGAGTTTTTGAGAAAGAACAAAAGCAACAAAAGTAAGGCCAGTTCTGTTAAGCAAGCTGTAAGTTCAATTATTAACAGTGTTACTTCTAGTGATGTAATAAGCAACAGCACCCCCATCACTTCTGCTGTAGCAACTGTTTCATCCTTGTCCACCTCCGTCTCTTCAAGCACCCCGGCCTCAGCTTCAAGCAGTGTTTCCACAACTTCTGTAGACACCCAGGCCCCCTTTTCAACTGTCGATATAACAGCTGAGCCAGAGCAAACCGCCGCCGAGAGGTATAAGAGCATTGTAGAGCAAACGTGTAAAAGCGCCGTGGATGACTTCCTGGCTGAAGTTGCGGTCATTGAGGAAGCTGCCTGTGACAATCTCACGAAACAGCTTAGGCCAAGCTTGCAGAGTCTGGGCCATGATGTCAATTCAGGCTATGAGGAAATACACGCTCTGATTGCCGATGTATACTCCAACACCACCGTGAGATATGTCTCTAGGCAGGATATGAGGGATGCCCTTGCTGAGCTATCTGCAAGCGTCAACGCCAGAGGAGATGCCCTGTTTGAGGAGATTGCCAAGTACAAGAAGACTCTTGGAGAGCAGATTGCTCAGGCAAGAACTCAGGTGCTGGAAATCCTGGAGGAGTTCTCTGAGGTGTCTTTGAGAGAGTATTCTAAAGAGATCATCAGTAAGACTTCGTTGTCGTCTGCTCATCACGCCGGCTCAAAGGAAAATTGGACTGAGTGGAAGGAATTTCACAGCCTTAAGAATCAGATATTTGCCACAAGAGACCAGCTGCTAACGTATGAGCCGGAGTTGGAAAAGTTTTCTACCCTCATCAAGGAACTCAATCTCACTCTTAATGTGCTTGTGAATGAGAGTGGGCAGTACTTGGCTATTTTGAGAGCTAAGGCTAATATCCAATTCCAGGCAAGAGAAGCTGAAGAGAGAAGAAAGGCAAAAGAAGCTGAGGTGAATGCGGAGCAGAAGGAGCTGGTGAATTCACAAGATGAAGACGAGGAGGAAGATGTGGAAACCATTACTAGAGTGGTATCAAAAACAATCACAATTGGGCCAGAGGGCACCACAATTGGAGTTGGCGAAAGCACTGATGAGCCAATTGATCACATGGATGATTTGGAAGAGACACAAGAGGGGTCTGAAGTGGACGGAGCAGTGGAAGAACAAGATATTTTGGAAGGGCCGTCTAAGGCGGTGGAGGAGGTGGCCCAAACAGAGAGCGATATAGAGGCATCATCAGAGGAGTCTTCAGAGGAGTCTTCAGAGCAGCCTGTAGAGTATCCATTGGAGGAGGAAGTACAAGATGTACTCTATGAAATACCGGAGAAGGCTGTTGAAGAGGGGTCGGATGCATCGAGAGAAACTACACACCGTGATGGTGATGAAGAGCAAAATGAAAACGATGAAGGCACAACAACTATTCAATTATAACGAAAAAGGCTCTCAAGACAACTTTCAAAGGCTTATTGTAGTATGATTTATTTTTTTTGCTGGTTGGGGATTTGTTATTGGTGTGTCTTATCTTTCACTGCTCAAGAGGTGATTCTTTCTAGTACTTGTGTGTATATGTATATCTAGCGGTAGTAAATAAAGTTCAGTTTAATTCAGCTCGTTTTTCTCGTAATATAAATCATTGGTGGGAAGGAAATCTAGCAGTCAACACACACCACAAAAACTCCCTAGTCTATATAGAAAAATACAATGATAGATATGAAAGAATAGTAGAAGGATAATCGTGGATTCAGTCACCATATGGGAACTGATGATATGAACCACTCCAAGTATCACATTGAGCGGGGATTAATTCTATGCAACATTCCTCATTTTTGACAAATGGTCGATTCATACAGTGGCCACTGTCCCCTCTGGCCAGGATGCTTACTCCTTGTAGTGAATAGTCCTGAAGAAATCCATGCAGCTGGTAAACACAACCAACAAGATACCACCACCTGGTCCTAGTCTCAGCACCTTTGGAAGGAATCCCTTGTAGAGAGCACTGAATCCTTCCTCTTTGTATATGAGGCCGAGTGATGGGACGGTCCAGTTGTACTTTGGAATGACACCTGGCTGCTTGACGGTGTTTTGGATTCTGGACTTGACCACGTCGAATGGTGTGTTCAAAATGGTACCAACAGTTCCACCGATACTACCACTGATGAGGTCGTTGACGGTCTGTTTCCTCTTGTTCTCAGCCTTTGGCAACAGTGTTCTAATCTGGAAGATGATACCAAAGTAACCTGCGTTCCAGGAGATATGACGCCACAAGGTGGCCTCCAGACCGTTGTAGATGGCAAGGACACCCTCCTTCTTGACAATGTTAGCTACAACATCGAGTGGGCCCTTGTAGGTGGAAGTCTTGTCCTGCAATCTAATCTTCACCAATTCGAATGGCACCACAACGAAGGACTCAGTAGCACCGGCAGTGGCACCCGTGAGAATAGAGAGGGGCTGAGTCATGGTTTGAATACCAAATGCCTTCTTGTAGAACTTTCCCCACTCATCGTTGGCTGCAAACTTGGTGGCTCTCTTGGGGGCCTCCATGAGGATTGGCGCACTGATACCTCTGTACAGCCTACCTGGACCCTCCTTCTTGATGATCTTGGACATACAGTCAATGATACCAGTGTATTCAGCATTGGCTCCTGAGCCAACCTGGAGCTGGATCCTGGTCTTCACGACATCCAGGGGGTACATAACCAGGATCTCAGAGACACCAGCAATGGCGCCAGCAGCAAACTGGTAGATGAATGGGAGTGCTAATTAGAGTGTGGGGTTAATAAATGGGCTCGCAGTTTTCAAATGATTGGAGTGGATCCTCTTTTTTAGTATTACCCCAGATTACTCGGCACCCCATAAGACGGAATCCGAACATGGGGTGAGAAGGCACACTTGACACCCCCAAGCCCTTGGGTGAAAAATATACCTACGCTTTGCGTCTGCAGACATGGTTTGGTATGGTTTTATCAATTCTAACTTTAAGGGAAGTGCAGTGAGAAAAAATAACAAAAGCAAAGAAAGAACAGGTAATTACCAGAATTGACCTTTTTTAATATTACAACACGCCTGTTGGCTACACTTGACCTTGACAGGAAACAGAAATAGTGCGTGAAGAAAAAAATACCCCCACCCGTGTAGAACGGTGTGTCTCTCCAGTATGGCCCCGTACCGCCGATACCGCAGGTGTTCTCCGCTTTGACACTTCCCCCAGAAAATCCTTGCAGGTGGGTAGGTATGACTCTACATTAATAAGACGCAATCGCAATCACAATGGCGGCAGTGTAACAATCAATTGAGGCACAACGAGACACAAGAGGTTGTGTGATCAAAAGGCACGGAGAAATACGGTTTTGCTTAATAGCAAAATGATGCTCTGATTGGCGAAACGGCAACATATCCGATATCCGTTACCAGAGGGGGAGACTCCATCGTCTTTACATGACACTTAAACGGCTGAAACTTTGGCAGGCCAACCGATGTATGGCACCAGATGTAATTTGGAGAGGGGGGAGGCGCTCGCATGCATGATCCCTTCCCCTCGGTAGGCTGGCGTTGCCGTTTTAGTGGGGTAATCGTCCCGAGGGAGTTGATTCGTGGTAGAGATTACGGAGAAATCTGGGGAAGGCAAAGGGGTTGATTCAGGATGAGACGGTATTAGTTGGGATGATCATTCTAGAGGATTCGTATAGGGGACTCTCACAAGGATGCTCTTGATATTTTGATAACTGCACCAGGATAATTGGATTATCTACCAAGCTTATCTGACGTGGAGAACTGCCGCCCCTCTATCGGTAATGAGACGCCTCTGATGGCAGCTGGTGTGTAGTTAGTGGTTGTCCCATCCCAGCACCATCATTGCTGCTGTGATATAATAATGAAAAATCAGCCTCATTTAACAATAGAGAATGTCTCCATGTTGTTTTGGTGTTCAACTACAGAAACAATGAAGATTTTACCATATACATGAAACATATATAATAGATAGTAAACACCTCATTGATTGGATCAAATCTAAAAAAAAAACTCCGATACCGGGAGTCGAACCCGGGTCTGCTCGGTGAAAGCGAACCGTGCTAGCCGTTACACTATATCGGATAATCTTATCATTTTTGGTGCTCCTGACTTAAGAGCATTAGGTTCACAATTGTCAAAAAATGACAGATAGAAACCTCTAGGTTGCAAACATCTGGAGAATGCGAACAAATGCTAAACTTGCTGATCTATACTTGTCGATCTATAATTTTTGATCAATACTTTCATGTCTTTGTTTGTGTTTTTTTAACCAGGATATATATATATAATGACAATAACAATATATCACACAAGTAAATTTAACAATTATGGAAGTTCACAATATTTAATAATCTAGTTGCTGTTTCTAAGTTTCGTTCGAGAAACGTAGGTTGCCATTTTCCAATACGAAAATACGCATTTATCATGATTGACAATTTCAGTCATTCACTCTATTCATCTCGCCGGAGGAAGTTTAATGATACATCAGCCTACCATATCCGAGATTTTTTCTGTTCTGGCTTATCTGAGTCTTCTCAATATTCCTTATCTCAAGACTGAGCCTTGTCTATCCTGTACACTCTACTCTATGCATGCGCTAATCCCGAAATGTCCTTGCCCCCTCTCTCCCGAACGGCTGCCAGCTGACGACCCTGATGGCGGCTAGTGTAAATCTTTTTTACTTGCTGACATATCCCCAACGTAATCCACAAGAGAAACCCCATCGTGGCCTCGACCTCTAGAACTCACCCTGCTGTGTAATGATCCCTACCTCAATGCAGGCATGCGCTGCCGCTGTGTACTTCCGGACTTTGTTACTAAAACAGGGCCTCAATCTTCGGGCATAGCTTTTGACATCCGGGTAACACATGACACAAAGCAAGCTTTTGATGGATGAGATAACTGGGAGGCGGCGCACAAACGGGCTGGAGAAAGTTATGCCGCAGTTGCGCACACCTCTCTCCATATATATTATGTATGACTTCCTCTTCACTTGTTGCGACAATTGAGACGATTGAGTAACGGCATCGATTTATCAAGAACACGAGCAGGTGAATAAATTTCTATATTCACATTTACTCACGTTTGTACATACACTCACAATCATATTTTAAACGCATACGCATATAATATTCATCACCATGTTGTCGAGAGCTATTGTGTCCTCTGTGAGAGTTGGTGCTAGAGCAGCAACCATGCCGGTCTCCAGAACAGCTACGCAGACCGTTTTTAGACAGACAAGGTTTTACCACCCCAAGGTGATTGACCACTACCAGAACCCAAGAAATGTTGGTTCCCTCAACAAGAACCTCCCCAACGTGGGTACTGGTCTCGTGGGCGCTCCCGCATGTGGTGATGTTATGAGACTCCAGATCCAGGTGAACGACGAGACCGGAATTATCGAGGATGTCAAATTCAAGACTTTTGGCTGTGGATCTGCTATTGCTTCTTCTTCTTATGTCACTGAACTGGTGAGAGGTAAGACTCTTGATGAGGCTGCCACTATCAAGAATACAACCATTGCCAAGGAGCTCAGTCTTCCCCCAGTGAAGTTGCATTGCTCCATGTTGGCAGAGGATGCTATCAAGAGTGCTATCAAGGATTACAAGACAAAGAGGCTCAGTAGACAACCAACTCTTGGTCCAGATGCTGTTGCTCAGGAGACTGTGTCTGCTGCTTTGTAGATGTCTTTGTGGATTTATTGCAAAGAGAGAGATAAGGAAAGGTGGTTAGAGTGAAGCTGGAGTTTCACAATCACCATTTTGATGCAATTGCGATGCATCGCTATTTATTTAAGTCATTTATATGTATAGGAACTGGCGAATGATTTTTTTATGGGGTATTCTAATTTTGTATTACCAGAAAATGAATTCCATTGGAAACTATGTCGCCTTTTGTCGTAGTGTGTGCTGTATAAACTTGGATGGGTAAATGAATCATATATCGTGGTCCTAAAGCAACACCCAAAACAACCGGGTGCTTGGTGAACAGTGCCATGGTGGGTGGAGCCTATGGACCTTCTTGATTGTTGTGTACTTGCTTCACCACAGGACTTGTCCCTTGCATTCAACGGGTTTACCTGTTGGTTTACATGATAACAACCCTCGGCCGTCGCACTAATACCCGAAAGGATTCACTCGGCTTATGAAATGAGAAGAATCTTGCTACTAAATATTTAGTTTAAAAAATCTAGTTTAAAAAATAAATACATATTGCAGTCACTTTTTGGTGAGGAATGTAAAAAAATAAAACTCCGAGACGGGGAATTGAACCCCGGTCCCCCGCGCGACAAGCGGGGATTCTAGCCACTAAACTATCTCGGACGTTGCATGCTACCAATGATGTACGGCCACCCTTATTGTGCTGTTTGGTGGGTGAGTTTCACTACGATTATTTTATCTCGTGCTTGAAACTAAATTTATGATAAATACTCAGAGTATACACTGATAATGCACGATTTCTTCATTCATATTATCACCTAACTGACCGCACTCTGACTACATCGTCCAGTAGCTTCTCATACACTTCATCCACAACAGCGGTGTCTTCGACCTCATTAATAAGACGTGGTGTGTTCAATTCTGAGGCGATCCCGTCCTGATCGACTCCATGATCCAAAGACACAGTGGAGGCTGGAGAGCCGACAGAAACAGCACCAGGAGATGGCGACATCTTACCAGAACCGGAACCAGAATTAGATGTCATGATAGGGCTACCCAGGGAGGCACCAGCCTCGGTTGCACCCCTAGTGACACCGCTGTTATTTCCAGTAACTGTAGAAATCCCCTTCTTCAATAACTCATGTGTGGTTTCTGAATCGTGCTCCCCACTATTCCCTTTAAGCATGTAGATAGTTTCCAGTTTGAGCTTATCCTTGTGTATCCTATCTATGAGCTCACTAACACTCTCTATGCCCTTAGCTTTGATAACTGCCTCACGGAGCTCACTCCCCGAGGGCAACACACTAAGCTTGGGTGTTGGAGTCTGGACACCAGATCCAGGCTGGGAGTTTTGAGCAGATGAAGCATTGTTGGTAGATAGTAACAGGCTAGCAGGTCTTGTTTGAGTTGGAACGGTAAAAGTCGGGTTCAGATTGGAAGGCTGAGGCGCCGGAGGGAGTTTACTTGGAGGAGCTGTCAGTGATAAGTAATCACTCACTTGAGGAGGTGGGTTGTTCTGTTGTAACACAAAGAATCCCCACCTATGGAACTCGCCTTCCTCTTCTTCCTGTTGCTTCGCGTGGATTGAAGTATGAGAAGGCTTCCTGAAAAGGACAGGCTTACCTGTTGACTGATCCACGGGAACAGAACTCCCATCCACAGCAGGCTCAGCAACAACCTGGTGTGGATGTTCCAAAGAGGGGGGAACGCCCTGTGCACTGTGCTGGAGGTTGAAATACGAAGAGGGTTCCGTTACATTGAGATGTGGAGACACAATAGGTCCAGACATCATTATATCGCTGGAACTATTATGCATGTGAAGATCATTGGAAAGAACCAGCGAGTCAATGTTACCCATATTGGAGGTGCTGGTGCCACCCTTGCTGGTGAGGGAAACATCACGCTCAGCACCGTTTACTGTTAGTGCTGCTCCATCCTGAACGTGTTCGCCATCCTCTCCAAAGATCTGAACCACTTTTTCCAAAGAGTTGTCCAGCATACAGAAACGCAAAAGAGTCTCTTTACCCTGTAATGTGAGTTCACCCTTGAGTCGCTTCTCAAATAGATCATCCATTGTCTTGTGAATCTCCTTACGCAGACGAGAGGTACGTTCAATGAGTGCCTTTGTGACAATATTCTTGCTGATCTCATCGTCTTTAACAGAACCATCGTACTTTGCCTCCAGAATCTTCTCTGCAGCTTGGGTTAACACAGACCCATCAAATATAAGCTCTTCATCGTTCTTGCTGTTGTCACCAGTCAAGCCGTTGTTGAGATATTTCTCCATATTCCTCATCAGATAGAACGCCATCTTCGACGATAACTCATCCGAGATGACATCATAGTCCACATCAAGTGTGTGCACGTTGGAAGTCTTGATAGCCGTGTAGAGGGCCGCTGCGGTGGGATAGTCCAACGGCTTGTTACCCAACAAAGAAACATGGAGGAGTTGCTTACAATGCGGAATAATATGGGATAGAGCAACAACCTGGTTACCTGTCAAATCGTCCAACTCAAAGTGCACTCTCTTTAGGTCAGCAAATTGGGGTAAATACTCTGACAGGACAGGAATAATACCCGGGAAAAGGTGAGCGTTGTTACTCAGATCAAGGAACCTGACATTGGGAAGCCTCGACAACACCTTGATCATATCACCACAGTCTTCCACGCTTACCCTTGTGCTGTTAAGAGAAAAGAATATCAGCTTATTCTTCTTGTCCGCATCAAAGCTTGCGATGAACGGTCTCAGTTGGCCACTGCTTAGATCGTTGAAACCAATATCGATGCCTACACACGGGGAATCGTTGCAAGTGACCCAATTGGCCAAGATGGTTGATTTCTTAACGTTGAGGTTAGTGCCAACGACACCAAACCGCATCGTTTTTATGCTAACTCCTTTGCTCACCAGCACTTCAAACTCAGAATCTGTTAGCTTGCATCCATTTATGACAAGCTCTTCTATTCCTCCTCTCATAGTCAAGGATAGTGTGAAGAGGTCCCAGTCCATTTCTGAACGCACTTGGTTCCTTGGTGTGTCGGCCCTCACCTTTTGCTGCGAGATATCCAACTTGATCAACGAGCGGTTAATGGTGAGGAATTTGCACAGGTACAACCAGCCTGTCTGGTCTATTCCAACGTTGTGCAAAGACAACTTCTCTAATGTCTTTGAGTTACGAAGAGAGGACAATACAATCCGGAGCATTTCAGAGTTGATTGTGACGTTATCAAGAATCACAGTGACAATTGGTGTGATTGCAAGAAAGTCGGAGAAAGACAGGATATCAATCAACGTGGGCCTGGGATTGAGCATCTTCAAAACCTGCAGCGGCTTCGACTTGCCCTTTAACTGCTTGAGGGTCGCAGGTATGGGGAGAATCTCTCTCAGGTGGCAACACCGGGTATATACAAGGTCAAGAGGGAGTTCCCCTACCCCATGGTAATGATTGTCGTAATCATCTTCACCATCTTCAGTTGAACGGCCATCGTGATGTGCCATGTCAAAATAGTCAACGTGCTCGTGCAAAGGCTTGTCAATCTCCACATTCAGAGGCGTGTGAATAAAGCCATCATCACCAAAAGCCTCATCGGCCACCGTAGAAACCTCTCTGGAGGATAATTTGGAGAGCTTCCTGTAACCATGCACTTCCTTTGCCAACCTCTGAGCCGCGAGATGGGCCTCCTGTGCGTGTTTCTCCGCTTCTGCCAGCGCCAGCTTTTGAGCCTCAATGGCAATTCTCAACTCCCTTTCATCCAATGCCTGTTTTTTTTCTGAAACATGGCTCGAATCTGCGATTCCCAAGTTCAGCCTTGCTGGCTCTGAGATGAGGTCATCGGGAATAATCACATTGCCTTTACGCGGTCTTCTCGATGGGATCTGTTGTTGTGGGTCATCAGGGAGGTCATGCAGGGCAAAAGTAACACGGCCCAGTTTGACTGCGTTAAGCCTGTTGACGCCATGCGATATCTTTGTGGCCCCTTCGGTGTGTGCACTTGATGAGGCATCTCCATTATTTCCTGTTGTGTCCACCTTGGCATTCGCCGGGTGCTTGGAGACCCTAGAGGACCCACTTCTCTGTAAAGGTTTGTCCTCTTTCTTCTCTACGCCCGGTATAACAGAAGCAATGGACATTCGCCTTCTACCAAAGAACCCACCCTTCTGATCTGGGGAGGAAGCCAGTAGAGGAGATTTAGCGGCAGGTGTGTGTGGGGCTTGTTCGCTACTATTTGTGGTTCCCGACACGGCCGCCGTAGTAACACCACCAGCGGGCCCACTGGAAACGGGTACTGGGGAAGTGGATGTCCCTGTAATAGAGCCTGCTCTACCAAATCTAGATGAAAAAGAGGAGAAGAGCGACTTCTTCGGCGGCGTTCCTGCCGAAAGGGGCTGTGACGCCATCAAGACATTTGGCTCAGAAACCTTCCGAGCTACGACTGGATTACTAGTGGCGTTTGGCGGGTCAGAGAATGACCTGTTACGGCTGTCTGTCGTATCAATAGCCAAAGAGCCACTCTTGCCGGACGTCCCCGGTGAAGATTGAGGCTTCTTTGGGGGTACAAATGGTGTTTGACTCGCAGTTGGAGGCACAAAGGGTATACCTCCGTACACAGGTTGTCTGTTCGACTGCACTTCTTCATTGGTATTTGGACTTTGGGAATTGAAAACGGATATGTCCTTATCGTTTGCATTTAGTTGTTCGAACTGTGTAGTTAAGTTAGATGTCTTTGGAGAAACGGAAGGCGCATGTCCTGAATATTCTGAACTTTGCTCTGGAGGACCCGAATGCGGGGACTGTGTTTGAACTTCTGTAGAAGGCCTTGACTTAGCCTGAGGAACCGGATTTATATCAACTTTCCTCTTTGCCACTTCAACATAGGTAGAATGTTAGTAGAGAAAAAAAAAAGATAACATGGTTTCCATCACAGAAGGAGAATGGCACTTACGCTTTTTGCTGGCTTTGCCTCGAAAGATCCAATCAACATCGACATTGGAGACACCAGACTCGTCATTGACCGGAATCGCCTTGGGCTCTGTCACCTCTGGCACCTTAGAATTGGACGAACCGGAACTCTCCATAACACATATACGGATATGACAGGAGGATGTGAATTGAGCAGTTGATGAGAAACGGCAATGAAACAGATTTGCTGGTCTCGGAACAGCGTTGTAGATATGTATAAGATGCAAGGGAATGAAACACAAAAGATGCGACTGACGCAAGGTAAAAATCGGTGCCACTAGATGCTCTGTGGGGTTGTTGCCTGCGCAAGGGAAAGCTGATGGCACGCAACACTAAGGCTATAACCCCAGCGGCTGTTCTGAACCAACACAAGAGCTGAAAGAAATATACACCAACCGGAACAAAAATAGGTGCAGTAAGTCCGGCACCAGATTAGATACTGATTATGATAGGTCTCAGATATCGGCCCAGCAGGCGAGGTTGGCTCTCTTGACGATCGTAGTCAGGCAGAGGCAGACAGGCATAGACAGGCAGGCAGGCAGGGGTAGCGAGGCAGACACATGTATTCAGCGCAGGCTCAGGCCGGGGACTTGCCTGCATGGAAGAGGGCAGTGGTGGATTGATGGGGATGGCGAGGGGAAGAGAGAGACAATGAGACAGTGAGACAGAACAGCCAGAAACTAGGAGCTGAGTACTGATGCAACGGAGGCGGAATATCTACAGCTTGTGATGGATATGGGTAAATGCTATCATTATAGGGAGCCAATGGAGCCAATGGAGGTGGATGGCATCGTTTGCTACCCAACTGTTGGTGCACTATGGAGTATTTCCGGTCCCATGATTCAAACTCGCATGTACATGTCATCTCACTTTCAACTCCGTGCCGTACCCTCTATGCACGGCATGTATAAGATATAAGACAGATAGAAAACCATCTCCGTCTAACATCCTATGACAGGGGTGGCAGATGCTCTGCGGAGAGGGAGGTGTGACCTCTTGCACCGATCCTTTCGGATGATAATATCCAAGAAAAATCCAAGAAAAATCCAATAGCATCCGATAATGTCCACCAATAATGAAATGATAATAACAATAAAAAAAGGCGTAAACTTTCCCCTCGTTTCATGTCCCGTTTCCTGCTTATATCTCCACCACTTGGTGTGCGTCCTTCCTCCCCCTTATTGGTCTGCCTATGCTTCTTGGCAGGCAGCAAGTGTGTACTCCATTGGTACTCCATTGGACATGCCAGATGTTCCTCGCCCCCATGGGGCAGCACTTCGTCGAACCACGCCCAGATTTCAAGTTAACAATACAGATTTGTGAATGGGTTTGGCGGGGCGGTGTTTTAATGCAATTCCAGGCGGAGAAAGACTCTTGGCGACCAAAGGAAGGAGCTTCCCTCGTGAGAAGTGCGAAGCACATTTAGCAAGACGAGCAAAGCACATTTAGCAAGACGAGCGAAGCACATTTAGCTAAGACGATGAGTAGAGAGGATCAAAAGGCACTCACTACGTGTAAAGCACAGGCCGACCGAACGGTACAAGGTAATTTCCTAATCACGTCGCACGAAGCCTCCTTTAGGTTGACGTAGACAATAATATGCAAAACACTCCGGATGCTAATACTTCAATGATACCACTCTATATGTATACTCTATGTAGTGTTTTCAAACCTAAGCTTTTACATATAAATCACTTCAAGACTCACACTCATTATAAATCCACTACGATTTGAAAATCATAAAGAGGCTTTCTACTACCAAAAAAATCCGTTGAAAACGATCATTTCATCCATTGACAGTACAAATTATACACTATAATCTCGAGACACATATGCCATTTTCAGAAAGCTTTTAAGAGAGGAAAACCCTAACAGCAAGAAACTGCTTAGTTCTCGGCCTTGAAAGCAGCAATCTTGGCGGCAACTCTGGCGGCACGCTCCTCTCTGGTGAGCTTGACCTGTCTGTACTTCTTAGACTCAGCAGCGTACTGCTCCTTGGTGAACTTCTTCTCAGTTGGCTTGTGAGCTGGGTCGGCTCTGATGGCAGCGTGAGCCTCGAGGTAAAGGTCCTCAACAGCGTCAGCCTCAATGTCGTCAGCAAGGTAACCCTTGAAGAGAGTTCTGAACTTCTCTTCATCATCGTCAGCAAGCTCCTCCATGTACTCAGCAACGTGACCACCAAAGATGTACTTTCTCAAGGTGTCAGCATCAAGCTCCTCACCCTCAATATCCCAACCTGGAAATCTTGAAGCAGAGTGTGGGATGTAGAGACCACCGTCGGAAGCACCCTTGAGGGCACCGAAGACACGGGCACCGGTGGTGGTTCTCTGGAGACCAACATCAAGGAAAACCTTGAATGGACGTGGGCCATCCTCAACAGCCTCAGTGAGCTCAAACTCACCCTCAACCTCCTCGACACCGGTGTAGGTCTCGTCAAGGCCAAGCTTCTGAAGAGCTCTTCTGGCAACGAGAAGACCAGTAGCGTAGGCGGCAGACCAGTTGGTAAGACCGTGGCTGATACCGTACTTTGGAAGCTCGTGAGAGTAAGCAGCGGTCAGAACAATGTCACCAGTGATGGTAGAGGAGACAATCTGGCAGATGATGTCTCTGTTGGTGAATCTGACAACAAGTCTGTATTTTGGAGAGTTGTACTTAGCCTTGTGCTGAGTAACAAGTCTCTTTCTCTGCTGGTAGTCAGTCTTACCCTCAGCTCTTCTCCTGAAAGGAGTCTGATAACGGGAGTGGTAAGCAGATGTCTTGAGTGCCTTGTGGAAAACCATTTTGTTGGTATTTGGATATCAATGATATAATATGTTGAAATGATCCAAGCCGCTTTTTTCTAGACACTTTTCAAACTTTTATTAAAAGTTCCACCAACTCCAGCTCTCTCTCCTCACACTATGTGATTCTCTCCTAACCACAGCACGAGATGAAAAATTCAATGCAGCCGGGTAATAGAGTAAGTTTCTCAGGCGACGCACTGTACTGAAATATCCGCTGCAGTTCTGTGACTGCACGTGTAAAACTGAATCCCTAGTAATTGGTTGTCGCACTTTATGAGTCGGATAAGAACACCGCTGGAGTGGGTCTTATCTCTATAACTGGGTTTCACACGTCCACTTATATACTATGTTAGCCCTTAACTAGTAGAATGTTAATTAACTTTATCATTAAACCATTTAAATCATATATACATAACATTAGTGATGGAGAATACTGAATGTAACAAGTACTTGTATCCTTGGCCATGTAGCAGATCTGGAGGTTGGTGCACTACTTACACTCTATACGAACATCTTCTCCAGTAACTACCCCTCCGGTTCGAGTAACTAAATCCACTCTTACCTTAACTGTTGTAGGTCCATTATCTCTCAATGGAATACTAGTGATCCATTTGGGAACCAACGCAACCCCTTCAAAAACATTTGAAATAAATACGCACCAGTATAGAGGTGCCATATCACTGAAACTCCTAACAGAGCCGATGGAAGAAGAGCCCCACGTTAAACATACCTCGCTCTTAGTGCTCCCAATTTGCTGATATCCTGATTGTGACTTCTTATTCACAATTAGCTCAGCAGTTATCATATTGGCAGTTATAGCAGGGGGGTTCAAGAAGGCTCCCTCAAATACCCTTGCGGGGGCAGAAACCAGAGCAATCTCTCCAATCAGAACCTCATCTACAATCGCTTCATCATCAAGAGAATAAACCGAGTCCATGTTATTCTCGAAAACTTTCCTATGTGAATCATGCTTCACTGCCGAAGGTACAACCACCCACTCATCGCTCTCATCACTGTCCTGGCTGTCATTGACTAGTGCAATTGCTGCACTGTCGGATAGAGGGAACGTATCGTCTACAAAAATGTCACCTCCTTGCGATGTGTGTACTATATCTATACTCTCCAACACAAGGTGTTCCAGCTCAGATTTGGTGGGGATGAAGAATCGCTTCTGTAATGTGTGCCACTGTGAATCTATAGAAAGAGAAAGTGGTATTACAAATGAACCACTTCTCAATTTAGTGACTGAGCGCACCCTTCTCTCTACTCGATACTTTATCTGTAACTTGAAGCTGGGGAGTTTAGGTCTATATGGAGAGAGGTCTGCAAAGCTAGGATACTTGTAGGATATCTTCACCCCAAGTTCTGGGAATAAACAGTCTCTATTTAAAGTAAAAAGAATCTTGCTCTGTGGAGATAAGAATCCCTTACTCATCAACCTGGTGTGTAAATCTGAAGTAGCATACGCATCTCTAGCAAAGGGATGATGAGAAACATTTAGAGACTCCCCTCCATGAAAGCCATCATTCCTGATGACACTTAAGCTCAAAGATGTTGCTGAGTTATCAAAAGCCGCCAATGGAACTTCAAACTGAAAGCCCCCATGCACCCAAGGTGCTGTATATACTTTTGAACCACTGAGAGAGAAGAATGATCCCTCACCACAGGAGAAGTTGGTGTAAAACACAAACCCATCTAGAGCCTCTCCATTATTAGATTTGATCGTTTTCGAAACCTCGGAAAGATCCAAGACACAAGAGTTGTGATTGACTACATTATCTGCAATCGACTTGCCAGTGGAATCACCGGGGGATAACCAGAACTTGATATCATTGTTCTTGAAAGTTGCGCCGCCGAATTTCTCATACGTCCAGGCAGGAGCAAACAGAGCGACATTTGCGACATGCCGGTTTACGATGCTGATTGAGTCCGCTGTGTCAAACCCTCCAGCGCCAATTTTGGTTCCTCGTCCCCAAACGTCTATGCCTACATAGAGGGACTCCGATGCCCCTATAACACCAATATTGTGTACGTTTTGTTCCAACACATCTATAGTCCACCAGTAGTTTGTAAAGAAAGTATCAGCGGTTTTGAAGAAGTCAAAATTCGCCTCCGTGACTCCGTTATAATAGGACACCCGGTTATTCTTTGTAGTGTAGGCATCGTACCAACTGAGCTCGGAGTGATCATTGGCCATATGCATATGTGATTTCAGCGACTCCACAAATGGAACTATCCTTGTAGAATATCTGGATTCAGAGAAAGAGGTTTCAATATTAAGCAAATAACCATCAAAATTAAAGTGGTTCATTAAGGCAACCAGCATGGGCACATACTTGAAGCTGCCATCACTATTTGTAGCCACCAATCTGTCGAGTTCGATGAAGTCTTTTGCGGAAGCACCTTCGAATATTATCGTCCCCAGGCACTTAACTCCATTCCGGTGACACGAAGTGACCCAACTGACTGGTGGTATGGACACTCTGTGGTGAGAGAAGTAGACGAATTGGCTCACTAGAGAAGGAAACTGTAGGTAGTAGTGTATTCCGTTTGGATGCGGGAAGTAGCCCTGAGGATCATTGTCTTCATTTTCTTGATATCCTCCTTTGAAATCGTGGCATACCAATAGTTTGGCTGGCCTGGTAGTACGTTGTTTCGCGTTCCGGTTCGTGGCATCGGCACCTGTTCTACTATACAGTGACAATGGCTCTCTAGAAATGTTCACAGAGTTGGTGGTGTCGTTAGACACACGTGCAACCACTGTGTTATGGTACCATTCTTGTAGTTGTTGCAGATTTGTGAAATAAGGTTTCATCATGGTGTACTCCTCATCAACACTGTTGGAGGTATTCTCCTTACAGTCGGGAGGCTTGGGAGAAGAGTGTGGGAAGCCATTGGTGGAATTCATACTGCTATTCGACGCTGGCACAGGGTGGAGCCACCGCAAGCGTTTATCATCTACTTTCTGTGAAGTTGAACGCTTTTGTGAATTTGATGATTTGTAAAACCGGGATTCGTTGTGTATATCTGTTTTTCCGAATGATTGGTACAGTCTCGTTGATGATGTTCCCGTACATGGCTGTCGCAGGTCTAGGAACTCCATTGGCTCCATAGTAACTAGCTGAACATGCCTGGTGGAGAAAATCTGTTGGTCTCAACGCTTCCAAAGCTGAGTTATTTCAACGCTCCCAAAGCTGAGCCACGAAGTTACACTCAAACTGACACACCTCATAATATGTATTAAATAAAGTACCATTCATCCTATCTGCAATGAGGGGAGGCAATCGCAGGCATCTGTCCCAAAAGGGAAGTTGAGATAACAGCTGGGCGATGAGCTGATAGGCATTGGGGACGCCATACTGGAGACACTGGGGCTCAGCGAAGGACTAGAGGAGTGGGTTTTAGAGTGAAGAGATGAAGAGGGGGGGTGCGTCAAGTGTTAAATATACAGATGACGACTAGAGGATTTAAACGATGTATGAAAGATATTGTTTCGTAGCCATACCGTAATCGTTGAGGCAATGTAACAGCGGCCAGTTATTGGTGGCTGAGCTATACATCAAATGTGGCGGTGCATATTATGGCTGGTGCAGGTTATTGCTGTGGCAGTGCCACCCTGTGTATGTGCGTCGCCTAAGATACTTGTAATATGGCCACTTAATGGCTACACACACAGTGCTATTGTGTTTTATTGTATATTGAGAATATTTAAATTATATATCACGATTTGAACTGACGATGATATGTCTGAAAGAAACAACACGTGCGTGCAGTGTTCAATACGCCTGTAAAGATGAATTGGGGGTTTGCTGTCTTTATCTGCAGAAGCATGCATGGAACAGGGTATAGCCAAAAATATCACATCCTCCTAACTATTAATTATATTATGGCTTCAATGTATTAACCCATTATGTTTCGTGAACAATCATCATAGTGCACGATCACTATATAGTGCGTACGGTATGTGGCATATCAATCTTGTTCATCTTCTCCATCTTGAGCTTTCGCTTGTAAGCTCCCATGGTTGCTGATTTTTAGTGACATCTCCTTCTCCGTTCTTCTAAATCAACCTCTCAAACTCCTCTTTGGTGATAGTGCCAAGAACATCATTTATGGCCTCTGCGATTACGGTGAATGCTTTCTCCAGCTCAGCCTTACCAAAAGCAGAGGTGACAGAAATAATAAGCTCAGGGATAACCGGCAGTATTTCATGGTGCAACAACCTCTTTGAACGAGAAATGAGGACACCGTCGTGTAGCGCTTGGTCAACAACAGTCTGGAGCAAATAGCTCTCTCTGTTGTACTGTTCGTCAAGGTATTCGGTTTCCAGGCCTCGCTTCATAGCCAGCTTCACCTTTGAGCCAGGCCCGCCATAGGACTCTGGGAGCCCCCATGCTTGGCGCACAACAGGGTGGATTCTCAAATGAATGTTTGGAGAGTAAAGCTGTGAAACAACCACAACCAATTTGGAAAGTTTTCTGTTCTTTGTGATAGCGTTGTGCATAGTCTTAATGTTAGTCTGTAGTCTCGACACGATCCTGTTTGGCTTGCCCTCCACCTCGTTTGACTCAATGAGCTGGATGGCAGATGAGGCCACCTTCGCACAGTATGGAGGGAGAGCTGCGGAGAAGACATATGCATTACTGGACAATACCTGATGATGGATCATCGCTTCAACACCAACACAGAAGCCGCCCGAAGAGCCAAGCGACAGAGCCATCGACCCGATGGTGATCTCAATATCACTTCTGGGGATGCCGTAAACCTCTGGAAGACCTCTACCATTAGGCCCCAGAACACCAATGGAGTGTGTCTCATCCAATAAAAGTCTGTACTTGTACTTGTTCTTAAGTTCAACGAGTCTTGCAAGATCAGGGGAGTCGCCAAAGTTCTCAAACAGACCTTCGGTAAAGATAAACCTCCTTGTAAGTGGACCCTCATCCAGCTCAGGCTTCAATTCCTTGAGGAGCCTTTCGAGATCATCCATGTCATTGTGGTTAAACCACTCAACGGAACAACGCGAGATGAGAGCCGCCTTCTGCAGAGCAATGCTGACACCACTGTCAACAAGAACGATATCGCCACGTCTCAAGAAGGTGGGCACAACAGAGGTTGCGGTACAGAAGTCCTGGCCGTAAAGGATGCCCTTTTCGGCCCTGAGGAAACGTGCCAAAGCCTCCTCGAGTCTCACATGGGCATCCTGTGTTCCGTAAAAATTAGGTGGTCCACATGCACCAACACCAGAAGTTGTGATCTGATCCTTTGCGGCCTGTTTGATTGCTTCAGTGTTGGACATATTGAGGTAGTCTCTAGAGGCCAAGTTGACAATGTTGGTACGTACCTCCTGGGTAACGGGATCTATCAAGTCGATGTGGTCTTTGGCTGGTCCATTAACCACGGGGATGGAACTGAGCTGCCATCTTTCCTTGTCGGTAACGGGAGTAACAAGCGGTTCAGGCTTCCAATCCTGTACCAAATCATCCACCTCCGCTTTGCTGAGTTTCACGAGGTCCTTATCGTTGTAGGAGTACTTTGAAGAGAAGAAATACCACAATGCAAATATGGCAAGTGCCAGCTCGAAGAGTGATCTGATGGGGTCATTCTTGTATGAACTCCTTATGTACCTAACGATGATAGCACCTCCTGGAACTCTGTTCACCACATATATCAACTGCTCACCTTTGGATAGCAGATCTGAGGTGAACTCATTGATATAATCAGGAAGGAGAATTGAAGTTGTGGCGATTGTTGTTGTGACAGTAGTTGTTGTTGTCATAGTGAATGAATGAAATGAATAAATAATGAACCAGTCGATTGAATACCGGCTACACTCGGCTTCGATGGAAATGAAAATAATTCCGAGAAGGCTTTCAAACGTCAGAAAACAAGCCCTTGTGGCTCCCCTAATCTTCTACTTGTGTCCCCGTGAGAACACGTCGGATTCTCCCCTTTGCCTGCTTAAACCTGCAAGAGATTACCGGGCAGTGATCGCGTATACAAAGTGGAGGGTGGCTGTTCGTAGTCAAGGAATGTGTCAAACACGGCTAGATCTATGTGAACAACACAACACGACAAAGTCTCTGCCAATACTTCTCTTGCTGTTTAACTGCTTCTGCTTCACTCTATTAAAACCGGCACTGGAAAGTTTGCAAGTATTTCAAGCGTATCAAACATAACACACGACAATTGTCACGCACCTGTCTCATCAGAGGAAGAGAGGCTGAGGGCATAAGTGAGGAACACACGGTGTTGTGGCCATAGCGTAGCGCTATGCAAGTGTTAGTGGTGGCAGTGAGTGGCCCAAGGAGCACAAGAGCCAGTGGTGGCACGCGGTCGGATCAGCTTGGTTCCTGCCAAATACAACCGGGCTTTGTTTAGGCAGCTATGAAGAGTCCGGTGAAGGCACAGCTTCTGCGCTGATAGGGGACAGGAGGAGATGGCCAGGCCACGACGCGTGATAGGGTGGGAGGACTGGGGAGACATCGCAGAAGCTGGCGAAAGTCACAAACCGGAGAGACGGATATATTTGGAGGGAGGGAGGCATATTGAGAGAGCTTGGTGGAGGTAGGGAAGCTGAGGAGCTTCTAGTTCACACACGAATAGTAGGAGTGGCAGGAGGGAGAAGTCTAAGTTGATAAGTAAAGTCTAAGTGGATAAGTTTAAGTAGATAAGTGCGAGTGGATAAGTCTGAGTGGATAAGTCTAAGTGGATAAGTGCAAGTGGAGAGGTTTGAGTGGATAAGTGCAAGTGGAGAGGTTTGAGTGGACAAGTCTAAGTGGACAAGTCTAAGTGGACAAGTTTAAGTGGATAAGTCTAAGTGGATAAGTGCAAGTGGAGAGGTTTGAGTGACTATAAGTGCGGGTGGTGGACCACCACAGTAATTAGATGAATCGAGAAAGAGGCGAGAGAAGAGAGAAAATGAGAACCTAGGAAAAAAGATCATTCATTTATCTGGTAACTGGTGATGCCAAATGAGAATACAACAATCATCCATCACAATCCAAGTATTTTTTATGGGGTGGAGCGGGTTGGTTTTGAAGCGTTTCCCTACTGCTATCTGCCGTTGTGTGCTGGCACAATAACTATAACAGTCATTGTGTATGCTCGCTTCCCCAGTGTAGCAATATAGTGTTTTGGTAGCACAGTATACCTACCCTCTCTCTGGAGCGATGACATCCGAATGCGGCAAAAAGACCCGTCGTGCCTGCAGCTTCTAACCCTAACCGCTTTCAGATAACGTAGGCTCGGCATGTGTAGTTGAGGGTGATGTCAACTACCATCGCTATTTCCCCTGTCTGACCCCACGAAACTGATTCTCGCTCAACGGTCGTCATTACGTAGCCAAAGCAACAATTGCAACACTGTGTTGCTGAATTATACCTATTATATATCGCTATCGGTATTCCTAGTGTAGTTGCCCTACAGGACCAATCTATCAAGAGCATACATCCGCACATCTCACACAATGTCCTTGGAAACCAAGCTTTTTAAAGTGGATGCTGAAATTCAAAACTTTGGCGGTAAGCTCGTCAAGTTGTCCCATGAGTCTGAAGAGACCAAGACAAAGATGGACGTGAACGTCTACCTGCCAAAGCAGTTCTTTGCTGCCGGTGCAGCCCCAAAGTCTCTGCCAGTGTTGCTGTACCTCTCTGGTTTAACTTGCACTCCAAACAACGCCTCCGAGAAGGCATTCTGGCAACCATACGCAAACGAATACGGCTTTGCTGTCGTGTTCCCAGACACTTCTCCACGTGGCGCCAACATTGAGGGTGAGGATGAGAGCTATGATTTTGGCAGTGGCGCTGGTTTCTACGTCAATGCAACAACTGAAAAGTTCAGCAAGAACTACCGCATGTACTCCTACGTGCTGGAAGAGTTGCTTCCAAAGCTCTCTACAGAGTTCGCAACATTGGACTTTGACAACATCTCCATTACAGGTCACTCCATGGGTGGTTACGGTGCTCTCATGTTCTATCTGAGAAACCCAGGAAAGTTCAAGTCTGTCTCTGCCTTCTCTCCTATCTCTAACCCATCCACCTGTCAGTGGGGTGAGAAGTGTTTTGGAGGTTACTTGGGAGATGACAAGTCCAAGTGGGCCGAATATGACCCAACTGAATTAATCAAGAAGTACACCGGTCCAGTCGCTCCAATCCTTATTCACACCGGTCTAGGTGACCCATTTTACTACCGTGACTCACAGCTCCAGCCAGAGAAGTTGCTCAAGGCATCTGAGGAGTCTCCATTCAAGGGCAAGGTTGACTTGAACCTCGTGGAGGGTTATGATCATTCTTACTACTTCATATCTTCCTTCACCGGAGAGCATGCTGCCCACCATGCCAAGTTCCTGGGTCTTTCGAAATGACTACATGGTCGGCAATATGATCAAGTCAAATTATAGAGGAGACGAACGCTGAAATGGTACGGTGAGGTTGTTTGACCACGTTGTAGTACTGGTGATATATATATGAAGGATAAATGGAAAACTAGTATTGAATGATTTTATTAAAATATTACTAATACATTATGAGTCTAAACGATTAAAACTAAATCCTTGAAAAAGAAACTCATAATATACTGACATAAAAATCCTTGGAGAAGTGATAAATGATTGTGATGGAACAAAGGAGTGTGGTGTTGAGGATAATACTTTGCAAAGGTACTAGCCGATAAGGTTGATATCATCTGTCTTGACCTCAATAAATCTCATCTCTGCTACGGCACCATCTGGATAAATAACAGTTTTTGTGATATCCACGGTTTCAATGTAATGTGGAGCAGATGTTTGCTGGTTGTACATGTTTCCTAGAAGGAAAGCAAGAGAAAACAAGGTCAAGATGTAAAGCAACAGGTTGCCCTTGGACATAGTGACAGTCTTTCTTGGAGTGGTGACAGGGAGGGGAAGTTCTCCTGACTTGTCATTATCTTTCATCTCGTTTCCATTCTTTTGTGAATAAATTTCTGGTAGCTGGCTGTAGTATATGTCTGCATAAGTGGGTAGTTTCTCTGTGGTGTCACTACTCAGTGAAGAGGAGGGGTAAGATCCTGAGTTACAGGGTACACTGCCTACAGGTACCGCTCTAGACATTTTTGGCTGGTATTGTGCCATGTTCTCAGGGTCAACAGATGGGTCGTATTCAACCTGTTTGAACGCCATCACCCTCCAGTCTTCAAATGGTACATTTGAGGTCGAATGAGTGGAGGCAGCACCCGTCGTAGACTGCGGCTCATAGAGGTGATTTGGCTTTCTCATGCACATTGTTGCTATGAGATTTTATATATTTTTGTGTTTAGTAGCAGCCGATATAAACTCTGTTACAGTTGTCACAGTTGTGGTTAGAGTGTATATCTTGAAATATACATTGTTGTTACCGGCTCCATTATTAATAACACCTCCCATAACCGCTGTACCTGGGGAGGCTCATCCGTACTTTCTGGAAAGATAAGGGAGGTCAGCTACTACAGCCAATTGGGCACTACACGCATGTGATGGCGCTGAATTTGGTGATCAGTAGCGTGAGTTGCAGTGCACCTCTCTCTCTCGGGGTTCATCTATACGAATAAAATGCTAGAGGCGTATATTTGTCTGGAAATAGATAGATCAAAATTTTATCATGATGATCTTTATTCATCTGATATCATATTGTGTAGCAAAGTGAGAGGGGATACAGAGTCTTCAAGCTATGTCAATAGCTGCTCATCTCTAGATATGTTAGAACGCGTGGCACCGGCTATAGATAGAGGTGGCATGTCTTTCTACAATGTGGGAATGGCCACTGTATTCGTGGTGTATGATGTGATCCTTTGATGATTATGATCTTGTGATCCCTGCTTCATGAGATATCAGATTGTAAATAGATCCCACGCCTCATTTCATTCCATTCCAACAGCCCTGGTGGACCAGACGATTGCGTCATAGTTAAGTCACCGTACCTAGATGACTCGAGAGTCTGCCTGCTTGTATGTGTCCTGCGAGTGATGCCTACCACCTCTGCTTATATAACCCATGCCCGATGAACCTCTGCTTTATGTAGGGTGGCGGTTAACATCGGTACTTGACCTCATCGCAGCTAAGTTGTCCTGGCAATATATGCCCTCCATGCAGGCTCCCCTTCTTGCCAAGCATTTATGGCAGCAGGAGCTACATACTAGTACACTACTTATAGGACTGCGGGACAAATGGCCCTTGGGATCATCTCCCTCCTGCACGCGAAAAAGTGATGGACAGGAGGGGAATGACGAAGTTTGTATGAGATATAGAAACATGCGCATGCAAAAAGTCCATACAACAAGCCTTACAACAGCCATACAACAGCCCATACAACAGCCATACAACAGCCACACAACAGCCACACAACAGCCACACAACAGCCATACAACAGCCATACAACAGCCCTTCTACTGTTAAAGATGACAACCTTCTGCTCTCCCACACTTTATGCCACCATTTATCACCTCTTGCTACCTCAGTCAAATAGATCAACCCAACTCTTCCTTCTGATAAAACAGTTCATCGTCTTCTAGTTCTATAACCTCACCGATAGCCTTACATACTCATTATTTGACATTTCGTTCTTTTTTTTTTTATTCCCCACAAGCCATACACGTGTCTCATCCCTTTGACACCTCTTAGTTGCTTTCCCTTTGATCATCCATCTTTTCTTTTATATTCCAGCCCTCCTTCAACTACAACACGCATCCTCCGTCTTTTTGTTGACCTCCGCATCCGGCGTCTCATCTATCGCATAACCCAAACCGCGCCTCAGAGTCTCACCTCTGAATGCCCAACTTGCTATAATAATCTAGAGAAAATACCTGCTGCATACCTACGCCGCACCGGCTCTCCGCTCCCTCACCACTTTTGTAGGCAGGTCTTGCTACTGCATCGCTGTATGCTACTCTGCATATAAAAGGACTCCTTGCCAAGTGCGCCTCCACCCTACATACCTTCCATACTCGCTGTGGTGCAGGCTGTCGCTTGTCTCTGCGCGTCCACCTTACATTTTGCCCGCAAAACCCACGCACTTATTCAGCCGAGTGCCCTGCCCCGCTACTGCTCTCCCTGCGGCGTGCCGCAATATTTTCCCTTTGCACACTCAAACTGGCCTCGGCGCAGTCCCCTTTGGCCCCTAATTATAGTAGTAGTTGCTTCATACTATAAGCGATCGGTACCCATCTCGTTCCTTTGGGGCTGGCCGGGCCAAGAAGGGAACGCACACCATCAGCCATCGGGTTTGGTTTTTTTTTGTAGTTTCTTCCTTTTGATCTTGTACGCGTGGTTTAAAAAGTTTGTTAGGATATTATATTGTGAAACATTTGTATATAAATATATATTTATATATTGACATAGACACTTCTATTGCTGTTGTTTCTCTTTCGCTTTCACTTCCCCGCCATCTGTACGCCCTTTGGATCATATAGCCTTCGGTACGACAGATATACCACGCTATCGCGCCGAACGAAGCACTGGACACCTACATTCTGTGCAAACTCAACCCTGCAACAGGTGCTCTCGTGTTCCAGCCAAGTATACAACAGGAATATAAAGAACGTTCTTTATTCCGTTTCTAATATCTGGACAAACTTAAATCGTTAAACATCTATCCACATACAATAATATCAGCATCCCACACTATCCACAATGGCCATATTCGGTAACTCTAAGGAGGAGCACCCACACCAAGATAAATCCAAGATCACCGCTGAAGATTCAAGAAGGCTTAAGATGAGATCTGCTAATGTGCACGATCCCATCCTCTCCGCTGTGAACGAGGCTCAGCCCTTTGAAGAGCAGGCTAACAACCATGCAAGACAGGCCTCTTTCTCTAACAGATCGAACGATGGTGGCTACATCAGAGACATTTTCGGTTACGAAATCAACAACCCAGACATTTCAAATCCTTCTAGAGCAAGAGATGAGAGGCCACTTGACACAATCAGATCATTTGAGTATGCCATAACTGGTGATGTGTCCTACAAACAACAACTTGAGACTCCTCAGCTGGGATGGAGAGTTAGACCCGACTTCCCCACATTTGGCTCAAACCCATACGGGAACAATGCTGCTGGCGCTGCTGGTGCTCAGTACGGCTCTTCTACCGGCTACGAGAACTACCAAGGTAATAATGGCTTTGCGCCTATTGCTGAACAGGGTGTATACACAGCTCCGGCACCATCAGCAGATGCTCCAAAAAAGAAGAGAGGTTTCTTCTCGAGGAAGAAGTGATCTGTTGAGTTCGGCGTTGATTTGTTGGAGCTGCTGTTTTGTTTGTTCTATTTGAAGGTACTGCAGGAATGCTTCGTCTGTTTTCTAGAGAGGTAACATACGTCTCCATGTAGAGCGTTCCCTTATCCCTGTTTATATATATCCGTATGTCAAAGCAACCTCTCACTGTGTACTACTGCCCTTTTTTGAATTCATATATATACCTTTATTTCTCTTGTGTCGCTCCATCAGTTTATATTTTGCTATTTGATTTTTTTTTGCTTTTTCTTGAAGATCTTTCGTCACTGCAATGTGTACAATTGTTATGGAATGGAAAATATATGGCTCCTCACTGCTCACTCAAATCTCTATATCGAATAGAAAGGTTGAAAAATGCATCCAAAACTATCTATGAGCATTTGAGTAATCATATAAGATAATTATCCATCTCCCTGTCCGCTTTAAATTCTTTATACGTTGCTCTTATTATATTGGTTATTATACACTATAAGATAGATATTAAAGCCACATCTCCCTCTTATAAATGCACATATTGCAAAGACAAAAGAGGACTGGTCATTTATATATGCACATCATGTACTTCCTTCATCTCGTAACCTTCGTATGGGTTGCTCGCATCCCACGCGTCTGTTTTTTCAACTCCCCATCGTAGCACTCATTTCTCTTCACACACCTTACATCATGTCACCAAAACCAGTAGGGAGGCCCTTACCGAAACCACCCTCCTTCATGGCGAGCTCGTAGTACCCATAAATAGTTGTAACGGCCAACAAAATGGAAGTTCCAGAACCAAGGGTTCCAAGGAGGTCACTCAGCACAGAGAGGGCACCAATGGTGGCACCACCAAAGGCAGCGGCAGTGGGGATCACCTTCTTGAGCTCCTTGTACACCATGGTGTCTCTGTGACCTGCAATAACCAGTCCCTGGTCCTTGAATTGCTTAGCAACATCACGTGGAGAAGAGCCAGAAATCTCGATCCAGGTTTTGGAGAAGAGTGCACAGGTGGTGAGAACAAATGTCACATAGACAATGGTCTTGATTGGATCGAGCAGCGCCTCAGTGACGGAAAATGGTGGCTGCATGTAGTAAGACAATCCGCCAGAGGCAAAAAGCTGTTGGGAACCTGGACGAGCCTCCCAAGTACCCAAGAGCTGAGCAACGATATTGGATGGAAACCTTGTGTAGAGCATCTGAGAGATGATGAAAACGTTGGACGAGAGAGCACTCTGCAGCATGATTGGCATGTTGGAAGTGTAGAAGAGACGGATGGGGTAAACACCGTATGGGCCTCTCTGTCTTGTGGACTTGATTGGGATCTCGACACGGAACCCTTGCAGGTACACCACACCAAAGAACACAACCAGGGTGGAGAGTAGCTGAAACACATTTGGAGCATGGTCACGGTAGAAAGCCTCCATGAGGGCGCTCTTCTTGTCGCGCTTGGTGAAAACAAGGTGGACTAGTGCGACAATGGCGCCTTCAAACTCGTCACCTCTTCCTCTGTTGACGGTGGTTGGGGCAAAGGTCTTCCAGAAGATTTGCTCGCAGATATTAGTCGCCATGAAGAGGGAGATACCAGAACCCAGACCATAGCCCTTCTGGAGAAGCTCATCCAACAATATCACGACAATACCAGCAAACACGAGCTGAAGGATCAACAAGAGACACACTCCAGTTCCAAGATCAGATGGTGGTCCATACATACCAGTGAGGACATAGACGGTTGCCTGGCCAATGGAGAGCAAGATGGCAAAGATCTTCTGGGCAGTCTGAAACTGCTCACGGTCACTCTTGTCTTCCATGTTGACATCCAGCAGCTGGGTGCCCTGCAATAGCTGGAACACCATACCGGAGGTGACTATAGGAGAAATACCCAACTCCATGAGAGTACCTCTGTTTGAGGCCAACATCATACGGAGCCAGAACAATGGATCCGAAGAGTCGGAGGAGGTGATACCATAGAGAGGGATCTCACTCATCACCAAAAAGATGAGCAATGTCACTCCGGTCCACATCAACTTCTGGTTGAAGGGCACCTTCCTCTCTGGAGCAATCACCTCAGGGAGGAAGGGTGTGAAGGGTTTTACAAGGTCGAGGACACGGACTGTGACAACAGTTAGTACAGGGGCCAAAAATAATAACACAGAGAGAGAAAATAACTGCAACCACTATGAATCTGAGTCTGCATGAAGATTAAACAAGTCAAATTATCCCACTGCCTCTCATCACACAACAGATACCATCATATGGATAGCCTCTTGAGGTTACGTGTCCCCACGCCATACCCAAGCAAGGTCAACGGTAGGTCGTCTCTCTTTCCCCCTCTCTCTCGCAACACCGTCAACAAAACAATGGCTTTCAATACTTACAGCTACTCATTATAGAATGTAGTCTTTACTGTGAAGTAACTTCTTCATACTCAAACAGTTAACCATCAAGTGTATTTCACCCACTTAGTTATCTGATGTGTGTTGTCTCTCCTCTCTCAGCCTTGCAGTGAGTCGACGCCCGGCACCAGTGACAATTTCAGTGTCGTGCGCTGTTACAAATCCATCACTCATCGTGGTGGAGAAGCCATCAGCTGGCCTCATTGTTAGGCGGGGATGTGGAGGGATTGAAGGGATTTCTATGTAAGGACACGTCCGCCGTTTCATATGGTAGTCAGTGATGGAGGGACATCAAGCGGGACGTGAACGGGTGTGGTGAGCAGGAGAAGCAGGATGGACGGACGCCTCATAACTACGCGCCACTCTACTCGATGCGCGCGGCAAGAGTCTATTTAGAGATGATTGATTATAGTGAGGGATAAAGTGTGGGAGAGAAGGGATAAAGTGGAGGATGGGTGCATCGGCGGGACGATAGGTTTTTTTATGCTTTAGACTGATCCATTCAATTGAGCCATTGAGTGCTTTGTATAAGAAGAGATATTGTTATATTGGTGAATATCTGACAAGAGAATGTAACAGATCGATGGTCTTTCTTAAAGAAAATCCTATTACTGCGATTGCTAGTAGGGCTGAGAAAGTTAACTATCTTTGATCGATGGATAGTGTGTGGGGTCTATGCGGAGAGAGTATTGAAGGCTAGGTATCCGTTTGAGGATATTATGCCCACTATAGCATTGCAGCTATTCATAGAAAATATTGGATACATGAAAGTGGGCGCCAATTTTCTTGATTCACCTGGGAAACGTGTAGTTATTTTCACTTATGTATATGTGTATATATATATATTGAAACCCATATTTCTTCAAAGGCATTCCGCTGTTCGACGTGTATTGCATCCAAATCTGCATTCCGCAACTGCAGGGCCCAGGGTGATTGACGGCGTGGTGAAGGTTGTGCTCCGACATCAAGGTAAGACTTGTCAATCTAGGAAATTGACTTAAACAGATGCTCAATACTTAAAGCAATTGTTCACTGAATGTCTGATCATAACTGTCTGTTGATTTATTTGCACTCAACTCCACTAGAAATGGCAAACAGCGAGACGGAGCAATGTGTGTGAGTGACTTCATGGAGACTCTGCAGGAGAGATGCGTCCTTCCAGAGAGACAATCCAAACTCTTCTTGACGAATTACGCCAATCCATATCAATGGTCAAAATGGTGCAAATCCTGCAAACGCGGCACCTCCATATTCTCTTATTTTGTGATCTCACAGAATATGGTTACTCCAGCTATCCCCATTTGGGCATATACTGTCTACGCGCGGCTGCCTTAGCATGCACATATCAGTTGCACTTTTATTCAGGCACACGGCCCTGATGCATCTATGTGCGCATCTCTCGCGCATCGCATTTAGCTTTTAAGGGAAACACCGTTCAGGGTTATTTTCGCTTACGCGTCATCGGATCAGCACAGCTGAGGCGTTTGGGTCCGATCAATATAATAGCATTGTACTAGGGCATCCAATACGAGAAGAGAATAAAGATATTATTAAAGTGTAGTAAGAGTATTATAATAGTTTGGAAGTGAGTATGATTGATTTGATGTTAACGCATATTGCAGCTCGACATAAACGATGGTGACGATTTTATGGACATCCCATGCTGGCCGAAGCTTATGGTCCGAGTGATTTGGTCCGGGCCATGCATGATTTTCTCGTTCCCCCCTCCAACCTTATAGTCATCCCGTCGTAATCCCCACAGTACCTACAATGCTCCTCTGAATATCAAACACTCCCTTCTCGTAGCATCATCGCTTTTGATCTGGAGAGCAACCCTGCTACAGGAGTTGCCGCGGGGCGTGGCGGTGTTGGTACATTTTCCTCATTAGTTGATGATACCACCCTTTGAGGCACCGGCATTGCATTGCATTCGTAGCATTCCGCCATATGAAGTGCGTCAAAGGACTCCACCATACACACTGTGACACCAAATTGGGGAATCATTGGCACGACGCAATGCGTGCAATAATACACATTTAACTGCAGGCCGTGCGTAGTATGTGGCTGGCGTCGGAAGATGTTACAGGGGAGAGACGAGACCGGATCAAACGTCCATAGAGGTGGGGTTTCTTACAACGTTGCCAATGTGGGTGGTTTCTCCGTGAGGAGGGATCATCAGTTAATCTAAATCCTCCAACTATCAGTGTTGTGTACTGTTCTGACACATTCATTACCGTCTTCACAACCCCACTCTCCTGGTTAATCGCTTTCCCCTTGCAAGATTGTGAAGGGCATTGTGATCTGCTGCGATAAATACCCACATACTACCGCACACACTGCGTGCAAGCGAGAGATAACAGGTTGGACAACCATCAGAAAGAGAAGACACCTCGCAGGACATTCCGCAGGTGAGGTGAGTGACGATATTTTTTTTCCACTGTCCACACAAAAAGAGGAAGATAGCCAGCAAAGTTAATGATTATTGTATGAACTACCAGAGGTGGAAAGTTTTCCGCTAGTTTATTTTTCTAAAATTTTCAACTCTCTGCCTGCTGTGTGTGGAGTTCTCCTATCGCCGACGGGACCCCAAATCAGGCTGAATTTATCACGCGTTGCGGTAACTCGCTCGGTGATCTGGGGACGCATACGGGGACGCTGCTGCTGGCTGGAGATAGGATTTTACTGGCTTTAGAAAGCGCAACACAATTGCATTTAAATTGTTCTAGTTTATACTTCGAGACACATTTATTTTCCCTCTCATAATATTCATTGTCATATTATTGCGTAGGCAGAGGTGCAGTTCTACTGCTCGTTGCTGATTGTCTCTTTTTTTTTCACATTGCACAATGAGGAGGATATGGAGCAGAAAAGACAGAAGGGGCAGCGCTCAGCCCAATGACACCCAACAGGGGTCCAACACCCTGGCAATGTTGAGATCTTCTGTGTACATCGATAAAATTGCAGAGGGGCACGAACCCTTGCCGCAGCGTCGATCAACAGCACCACACACCGTTTACGATGTCGAAACAGAGGATGTCGATATCTTGGATATGGGTGACTCAGAGAGAGGGACCCTGCTGGGAATGCCTGGGGATCTTGACATGAATGGTGAAGGAGACGCCAATACTCTATTTTCAGATATCGAGGGTGCTCTTTCAGAAGATGCCAAGTTGGGCAACTCTCAACCTCCAACATTACAACCAGGCTCGCATAGCACCAAACCTTCAGATGAAGTTGCATTTCCACAGCTGAAAAAGTCAGCTTCCGTGATATCCAAACTTACTGGTCATTCCGGCTATTCAGATGAGCAGATTACCCCCAACCAGGATAGCTCACCGACTTTGGACGGCAACCGTGTGCCAACTGGTGGGAGCAATGGTGACAGGAACTCAGAGAGGCCGACACGTAGCTTCACCAGTCAGTCTCTCAGTACTGTACTCAAGGGAGAACGCAGGGGAATTGTGGGTGGTCCAAAGAACAAGTTCACAACACCCTCACGATCAAGCACGACGAGTCCTCCCGCTCGTTTTGTCAAAAGCTCAAGTACCCATAACCCCATTATTAGGAACGGCCTGGCTAAGCTCGTGAGGCCTGATTGGGATACAGAGGTTATCAAAAGTGGATGGCTCAACAGGTCCTTGGTACCTGCTGGCGATAACGTGAATGAATCACACGAGGATAATTTCCGTCTGGTGAGAGCGGAGCTCAAAGGATCTACTTTATACCTGTTCAAGCCTCCACAGATTGTATCTTATGTCAAGTGTGTTCGAGTGGGAGAGAATACAGAGGACGATCTCGCTCCTACAACCAGTTCATCGTTAGCAACAACTGCTTTGGTTGCAAGTGGGGCCCAAAATACCCTCAAGAGCCCTGATGTACCAACATTCAGAGAAGGTGAAGGTGTCCTGTCCATGAACACCGAATACAACTCCTCCCAGTTGAGCCTTGCCAGTAATGTGTCAAAATCCTCTTCCATTTCTGGAGCACAGGACCAGGATTCCCCAAAGGTATTTTTCAAATCCCACAAGTATCCTCATCCGTATCTCGTCTTTGACGATGATGGGATATTGAACCATACAGCGAACAACTCTCAGGAGAGTGTATGCCACACTATTCTATTTGGGGCAGAGAGCGTGGCTGAGAGTATGCTGAGGATCTTGCCTCTGGTTGGAGATATTCATGTATCATTGCAATATTTCAAATACTACTCTGAAATGTTTGTGAAAAGCACCGCCTCTATTGATCAGCCGGTGAGAGTGCGTGATCCAGACACAGGACTGGTACAGGTCGGAATTCCTGTTGCAATCTCCAAGCAGATGACGGATAGGCTCTTTCTCACTGTTAACTATATAATCGATCATTTCCCTGGTATGGTACTTGATGATGTTATCTGTAAGCACCTATGGGAGCTTCTGCTCTCTATGGATAGGCTTAGAAGCAGTGATGAACTCAAGCGGTCACTTCATCTCACGCAGCAGCCCTTGCTGAAACTGTTCACCAATGACACTGCCAGCCCAGAAATTGCACACGATGGGTTGTTGCCCGCGGCTGAGTTTATCAAAATGGACGTTCAAGATATTGCCGTTGCTGTTAATGTTACTGCCACTGCATTCAACACCGTCTGGAATCCAATGACTGATCCCTCTCTTCTCTTTGAGAGATGTATGGCCAACTACACTTACTGTAAGAAAAATCCACTGGTGTTTGATGCAGACAAGGCGATACACTATTTAGGCAGGCTATTTGTGTGCCACATATTTGGCGTCAGCTACAGCCAGTCATCCACTCCTACAGCCGGTAATGTGACTCCACCCTCACCTCAGATGAGGGCTGCTCTGATATCCCATTGGGTGAAGCTTGCATCGGAATTCGAAAAGATTGGTGATATGGTGAGTTGGTTGGCAATTGCCACTGTCGTGTGCTCTACTCCAGTTCTGCGTCTGCAGAAGACGTGGGGCTACATTTCGCCAGAGATTCGCACTATGCTAGTAACTCTATGGGCACCGGTGGTTTTTGAGCTCGACAGGAAGAGGATACTGAGTGAGGAAACACACAAGTCTTCATACCATGTCATTGCCCCCCAGGGCATTGGGTCCTCATATCCTAAAGATGATGTCATTGCCTACTTTGGGGATCTGACCATCCATTCCTCTGGTGCTGGGGGTGCCGGGATAATCGATATAGTGCAGTGTGAGAAACGTAGAAGACGCATTGATATCTCGTTCAAGAGGTGGCGCAAGTACCTGGATGATATTACAGATGATTTGGACCTCACTGGCTCTCCTCGGGCAGCTCGGCTCATTGATGCGCCTATCCTCAAGAAGCTAAGATGCCTCTTTAACGAGCACATTTCGTCTCCTGCCTTGTCTCAAGCGGAGATTATGTCTTTTTCCCTAAGTGTTGAAAGCTCGCATAGTGGCCAGTTTAGTGAGCTTCACAGCGAATCTCGCACTCCTCTTTTTTTAGGTTCATACCCCTCGGTTATCTTCCCTAATGTGCTAGGCTCATACAGATTATATGACGAAAAAGTGCTGATTGGCGCTATTGGAAGAGGAATCCATGCGGTGGACATAGAGAGAGAACTCTCTAGACAGACAGGTCTGGATACGATCGTTTCCGGTAGTAACGGGGATTTGATCGCTGCTGGATCTCAAGCTACACAACGTGCTGCTGTTGAGTTGGGTGGCACAGCAGATAACAAACCCGCAGAGGGCATAGTAGCATCAGCAGAGGGAAAAGTAGCATCAGCAGAGGGAAAAGTACCATCAGCAGAGGGCAACGTATCAGCAGAGAGCAACGCACCAGCAGATGTCAACTCTCGACCCCAGGAGGATAAAGCTACAGCCCATATTGTGCCACCAGAATTAGCTGGCCGTAACCAGCTGCTCAAGTACATCAGAGATATGTTCCGTATCGACTACGCTGACTTCCGTGTAGGTAATGGAGATGAAATTGTCTTCAAGACTGATATATCTAATGTTGAAGTGCTGAGCTCTCTACCAGAAGCTCCGGTGGGTATGGATCTTGGCACAGCAGCAGAAATAACAGGCGATGGGGCAGGTCGGGCAGGTGGGACCGGTGAGACAAGTGATTATAGACATAGTAAAGCCAGCAGCTTCGATAAGCTTTCCTCTTCTCTCAACAGGGTCTCCTCCGTGAGGACCAAATCAAGACCTTCAAGTATTCTTCTGTCTGAATCGGCTAATACAAAGAGATTTAGCAGTTACTCGTCAAGCACGTTTGCCCTGGATGCAACCCCGGGAACTAGTGGATTTGGCGCAGAAGACTCTTCCAATAGGTCCAGCAGAGTGCTATCTCTGAACGGGGGTGCCAGTGGAGTTAGCGGCGAAAAAGCCAAGAATAGCCAGACTGCTGGTGAAGACGATGAATTGGCCACACACTCCGAGGTGAATAACGGTGGTGGTTGTGGTGCTGCTGAAAATGCTGTCTCGTCCTCCCCAGTGGTTGAGATTGAAGTAAAGTCTGCTACGGTTGAGCGCCTTGTTGATCTGCTCGTTCTCACTGCTGCTGCTTTTGGATCTGAAATCAATCATGCTGATGTGCTGCCTTTCCTTCCGCAGAATCAAATAACCATTTCAGGTCCCCTTCCGGGTCCCATTTCGGGTCCCATCTCCTTCAAACTTGACAATGGTGTTTTCACTCTTGTGTTTTTCGCCACATATCGTAGTTTCACCTCTACCGTCTCTCTTCTGCAGAGTCTCAAAAGACGATTTGTGGGTGCCCCCCATGCTGCTGTTTCCATCTTCAAGAGAAAGCACGGCCTGCATTCCGCGACTGGCTTCGATGTTTCACATTACCCACAATGGGAAGCCGTTGATAATGAAGAATCGCTTGAGGATTTGAACTTGGGCGTGGCCAATAACCTCACCATCCACAAGTATATTGCCCAGATTCAGATTGGAGTGTTAGAAGCACTGCTAATACTTGTAAGCGACTATTTTGGTCATTTTATAGATAGTCTTGAGAATCGCAACGTTTTCATACAACTGCTCAGAGCCATTGACGAAGACGTGCTCATCAGATGGGAGACGGTGCTAAAAGACTTTAGTAGAAACAATGCCATTAATGCTTTTGAGGGCCGTAAACAGTACAGCATGGATGAAATCCAGTCTCTTTACAAGAAGATAGTTCACCTTTACAGGAAGATGAGAAAGATATATATCAAGAGGAGCTATCAGCCATACGAAGCTACAGCTAATGTGTCTGAGGTTGCAAAATTCTCAAACTCGATAAAGGCAGCAGATGTTCCTCTGCAACTGCCTTCCACTAAAGGAGTTGTTCAATTTGTAGATGAGCTGGAGAGACAAATCTCCCTCGTGTTTGGCAATATCACCGTAACCCACTGGTTGGATGTGTTTGACGTTGTTGAGACACAGGCTGCTAAGTCTCTCACTGGTCTTTTCAACTACAACTTGCAGAAGCTGAGTGTAAGTGGTGATAACATGGTTATTGGGAATGTCTATAATTGGATAGAGAGTCTCATGGATGATAATGGCTCTGAAGCTGGTGAGGGCAAGCCACCCTCACTTGTCATGGACAAGTTCCCTGAACCCGTGAAAGCAATTTTTGAGCTCTACTTCCGCTTACAGGCCTACTTCATTCAACAAATTACCGATGTATCAATCTCTAGGCAGACTAGACAGGCGCGAATGGAGAGCGTACTTGAAATTCTAGCGCTTGTGAGGCTCAGGATGGTTGGTACGGGCAATGGTGGGGTCGCGGGCGCTCCCTCTATACCATCCTTACTTGAGTCATGTATCGCCAATACGATTGTCTCACCCTCGGTTAGAGCTTTTTCTCATGGATGGGTAGCTGCTGCTAATTCGTTGAGATCAAGGGCTGGGCTCCCTCCAGTTACAGACTGGACGACGCTTTCTGCATTTGTATTGGAGGGCCATTCTTATTCTCCGCTGTGGTGGGCTGCAAGTGCTCGCGAACAGCGGCAACTGAGCGTCTGCCCGGGGTGGGTGCTAGAAAGACTCATTGAGATCGCCTATTACATTCCAAACATGTCTGTTGACAACACACAGATGGTGAACTTTGATAAACGGAGGTATGCCTATAATTGCGTGGCCAACGTAGTGGAGATGAATAACGTTGAAATTCCACACTCCTCGGGAGTGGGCATGTCTGGTGTGTTGAGTGTATTTGACATTACGCTTGCTTCTCCTGACTTGAAAACTATTCAAGAGGTGGCTTCCCGAGAGAATAAGGAATTCGCCAAAGAGGACAATCTGAAAGGTGTTGTCTTGTTTTCTCAAATCATCAAGGAAGAAACGACAATCTTGAAGGTTGAGCATGCAAGAAAGGAATTCCTCAGCGAGCAAGAAGAGGTGAAGAGGAAGAGTGGATCATCCAAAGTCCTCACATTGGTTGGAGGTTTCGGTGGTGCAGGAGATGGTGCTACTGCCCCAGGCATAGACCCTTCTGTGGCTTTGAACCAGCAGAAGAGTAAGCTGGTGGAAAGGCAGAGAGGAGGAAACAGAATGAAAGGCTTATTCAATAGGGCATCCAGGCCCTTCTCTCTAGCGGTGGGCACCATTACAGGTGGTGGTGGTGAAAAGGTGGTTGACGCTCAGGAACTACCTGATGCCGATTCCTTCAGAGACCCAAAGCAGAAGCCACTTGCGCAGATCAATCTCAGCGGGAATTCGATATTTCCTCTTTACAGACTATCAGCGGCTTTCAAGATCAGCAGTAACAACAGCGGATCCTCTTCCGATGTTGAATATCTGCTGCAGGCGACAAGTGAGAGTGATAAGGAGGATTGGTTATTCAAGCTCAATCACGGCCGCAAGCATTGGTTCTTCAGCAAGCTTCTCAACGATACCAATAGAAGAGTTTCTCCAAATACTGTATTTGGAATCCCCATAGAGGTTGTTTGTGAGAGAGAAGGCACTTCTGTTCCCTCGATTATAGAGAAACTCATGTCTGAGATTGAGATGAGAGGATTGGAGGAGGTTGGAATCTATAGAAAGAGTGCTTCGCTGAGTGTGTTGAACCGTATCAAAGCCGAGATTGACAGAAACGGCGATATCAGCATGGAGAACAATCTCGTTTTTGACATCCACAATGTGACGGGTTGTATCAAGGCATATCTAAGGGAATTGCCAGATCCATTGGTGGGTGATGTCTACGTCGGTGAGTTTGCTCGGTGCAGGGAGGGCTCAAAGGAAGACGCCGCCAAGAGGTTCACGCTGTACAGAGAGGTGCTTTCAAGGATGCCCTACCACAACTACCACTTGTTGGCACGACTCATTCGCCATCTGAAGATTATTGATGGGTTCAAGTCACTCAACAAGATGAGCGCAAGTAATCTGGCCACTATTTTGGGTGCAACCTTCACCGAAGGCTCAAGACCAGATAAGGGACATTTTGGAGTGATGAATGTTGTCTGTGAGGAGATGATCAACAACTACGAGGTACTGTACCAGTGACGTGCGTGCGAAGAGAAATGTGATTTCCGGCACGTTATTGGACATTACAGGACTTTATATGTCTACGTTGATGTATTATAGATATCGAAACGGAAAATGAACAAAAAGGTGATGTCATGTACGCTTTGGCATCTGTATCTGCGTAGGCCATAATGTGTAGTGTGATGTGTCGCTTCCAGAGCTCTTATATAACACCACACCGGTACAACGCTTCTATAATTTACCACAGAGCAAAGGCTTATGTGTAATATTACCACGGAACAGGCTTATGGATAATATGCACATTTTTTACCCTCTCCCTACACACAATATAACCTGTTTCCTTGCCTACACTCTCAGCATGTACTCCTTCGGCCCTTGCAGGGCTCTCCGTAGCTAACAGGCAATTGGCCAGGGTCCCTTCCAACTTGCCTTCCGTCCCCTTCCAACTTGCCTTCTGTCCCCTTCGCCCTTCCGAACTCAAGCAAAACCGGACCCCAGCGCACGGCGCTCCCCCTTACAGCAACTCCCCGTACAGCAACTCTTCCTGCACAGCAACCTGCACGCCTCTCGATATACGCATGGCAACTAAGCGAGAAAGGCAATAAAAGAGAGTTGGGCGTTGGGGCAAACGACGTGAAAATAAATTATATTTGGATATCAACATCTGGTGTACATTTGTATTAATATCTGAGCTACATCTGTATCAACATCTGGGTGTACATTTGTATCCACGTTTGGGTTTATAGTTGGGTTTGTTTATCAATTGGGGTTTCGCAGTTGGGGTTTGGGGTTTCTCATGGCTTTACAGAGGAACAGTGCTGGTAGTTATTTGGTTAGTGAGCCGGTGTGCTTTAGCAAGAATCTCTTTGCAGAAATATTTTTTATCTTTGCTTTGGAATATTCGCAATATTCGCACTCACTTTAGCGGCATCTACATCACATAATTTGATCACATCTGCTATACCGCTACATAGAGCAACCCCACAGCAAACAACATTGGTTGCTAACGATGGTGAGACCTAATTTGGTGCCGAGCATGTTGGCATCTTTACTCTATCCGCCTCACAGTGGAAGAATGATATCGTCATTACGCACCTATCAGTATCCTTCCGCTACTCGCTTATATCATATATCAACAGGCAATGGAACAGGGAATAGAACAGGCAATAGAGTATACAGGAACAGTGGGGTTCTTGTCGTGAACTCTCTTGGCAAGAGGCATATAACAGAAAAGGCAATATTGGAGGAATCTGAGGCAGGAGAGGAAGATGATGCCAACAACACGGGAGTGATCATCAAGAAGAAACAAGAATCTCTCTTTTATTTTGGGAACCTGATGCCCTTCAGGTCAGGAACATGGGATATCAAACCAATTCTGGCCAATACCGATCCTAAACACATTAAGCAAAGAATATTAAACCTGGTTCAAACAGAGCAGGATCTTTGTGTAGACCGTAGTGAGGTTGGACAACACCCTTCCCTGCAACCTCAGGCATCTCTCACCACCCCTCATCCGCCAATCGCATCTAAAGACATCTCCTCTAAATTGCCACCTCTGCCTCCACTCACCGTGACTAATTTCACTTTAATGAAGAGAGATGGGGGTGCTTTTGTCAAGTTTGCGGTGCCTGAGAATTTCACCCTCGTTCAGTTCAACAGGAAAGTACTTCAGAACGTTCATTATAACACCGCAAAGAATGGCGGCGGCCTCTTCAATCTCCACTCTCTGGTTCAACCCTTCTGCTTCCCCGTTAAGGGCGTGCCTTGGATAGAGGATTTACGTAGATTCCCCAGCCCCGTTATCAAGGTTATGTTTGAAGGAGCGGAATTGACTCAAGAAAATTTATATCTACTCTTCAGGAGATACGGTGAGATTGGTGATATCATTCCGCCAAAAGCAGACGCCAAGGAGTCACCTCCAGCGGCGAGAATTATTTTCAAATCTGCAATGAGTTCTATCGCTGCAAGGCATTGTATTACAGGCCTAAGGTTGGATGACACGGTGTTGCATATCCAGTTTGAGCCTGTTGTACAGCCACATGTCGTTAGGGATTTCCTCACCACTCACACTAGAATATCTGTTCCACTGCTCATTGCTCTTTTGGCAACCGTTGCAGTGTTGATCTTTGATCCTATTCGCCATTTCTCCATAAGCGAGAAGATCACCAAACAGTACTCTCTTTCTAATAATGTCTATTTCCGTAGAATTCTCCAACTCACTGTGAACACAAAACAGTCAATGCAAAAGCTCTTGACCAGAGGGAGATCCATTCAGGATGATTCTCTCCAGACCCACGGGGGTGTTTGGAATGAGCGGTATGACAAAGCCAAGCAGGTGCGGCTGTGGCTGGAGGAGAACGTGAATACGTTTATTATAGTGCAAGGTCCAAGGGGTTCTGGGAAGCGGTCACTAGTTCAGCAGCACGTTCTCCATGGTCGAAATGATGTGTTGTATATAGATTGTGAAAAACTTATAAAGACTCATAGTGAGTCGCAATTCCTCAGTGCTTTTGCACAGGAGATTGGCTACTTCCCCGTATTTGCATGGCTTAACTCTGCTTCCTCGTTGATTGACTTGGGAATGCAAGGTTTGACGGGCCAGAAATCTGGACTCAGTGAGTCCAAAGAGACCCAGGTGAAAAATATGCTTATGCTGGCGGCCAATGTAGTGAGAGATATCGCTTTGAAGGATTACCATAAACTTGTCAAGGAAAATAGAGGCTCCCTTGCCTTTACCTCTCGTGAAGCTGGTAATGGAAGCGGCGGTGGTAATTCTGTGGATAAGACCGGTTTCCAGGCAAATGCGAACTCTTCATCCCAGCCTGCTGTTTCGACCCCCACCACTGCTACATTGAAAGAGGACGATTACCTTCAGCAGAATCCCGACCATAAACCGGTCATAGTAATTGACAGGTTCCAGGCATCAAAGAAAGCTGGTGATGCGAACTCTTTCATATATAAGGAGCTGGCAGACTGGGCCAGCGGGCTTATATCGCTGAACATCGCTCATGTGATATTCATCACCGATGACATTGGCAGTGTTCAAACACTGACTGACTCTCTACCTTCCCAGGTGTTTAAACGGTGTGTCTTATCAGATGCTTCAGAGGAGTCTGCCAAACAGTATGTAGTCAACCAGATCAAGAAATCGTACAATCCGGACACGATAGAGCCACCCTCCCCAACTGGCTCGAACAAAGAGGTTGAAGTTGTTGACCCATTTAAAGATCTGGATGAATATGTCAAGCCATTTGGAGGACGCATGCTGGATCTGCAGATGTTTGTTAGGCGAGTAAAGAGTGGAGAGTCTCCTAAAGAGGCATTTGAGGGTATTGTTGCTCAGACTGTTGAACAGCTCACGCAACTATTTCTTGGGAATCCAACCAATTCGCCTTCTTGGACCGCGTCCCAAGGTTGGTGTCTGATTAAGCTACTGGCTGAAAAGGAATTAGTGGATTATGGAGATGTATCGGAGATGCCATTGTTCAAAGGTAAGACGCATGATATCCTGGTCGAGATGGAGAAGAGTGAGTTGATCACGTTGATCAGAGACAAAGGACTTATAAAGGAGGTGAAACCAGGAAAGCCTCTTTATGGCTCCGCGTTCCGGGAGTTTGTCAATGACCCTCGTATATTCAATAGTCAAGAAAAGGCCTACCTTACAACGTTGATCAAGATTGAGAGTGAGAAAATGGAAAAGTTGGAGGATGAAGTGCATAAGTTTGCCAGTCTTAGCGATAGCAAGCTGTTTAAAGTCAGATTGGCCTATTTGGCAGACAAGTTGGAGAGCTCTACTGCCAAGGTGAAGGAGCTTGAGGCCAAACTGAAAAAGTTGTGATACTTTTTCTTTGTGATTTTTTAGCCTGTATATATTATATTATACTATTTTTTTGTTTGTTTTTTGCTATCTCTATGATCATTAGAGAGCCGCCATTTCTCTGAATATCTCCATTTTCAACTCAACATTCCCAAAACTATGATTCCCACTTGTATAATTACAACTTATCACGTAATGTATGAAATCTATGGAGCACATCTAGTTGGGTCCCAACACAGCTAGCGCTTCTCCACCTCTCCGCCTCTCCACCTCAGTAAGGGGTTCAAACTATAATCATCTCTCTGCCACAATGTAAAAAAATTAAAGCAAAAAGATATGAGTTGCTAATATCAACAAAATTAAAAATAAAAAAATACCGGGAAGATTTGATCTCCAATGATGGTTTCAAGGAGGTTCGAACTCCTGCCTCTTTCGAGATCCGATCTTGAGTCGGACGCCTTAGACCACTCGGCCATAAAACCCTGGTATGACTATATAGCTCCCACTGCTGTCTATATCGAAAAAGTAAATATGTATTGATGTATGTGTCCTACTCAACTCATCTGCCATATACCACAAGAATAAATATTTATTCAGTGTGCCCTCACTGCTTAGGGTGTATGGCACGCAAATACACACCACTCCAAAAGGTGACACAGGATCCTATTCTTTGATTGAACGTGTAAAATAGCCAGGAATTGTAAAGAGATTATTGCGGGTTGAAGAGTAACTCTCCTACCGTCGCTGGCTGCCCTTCAAGAGTGTTGTTGGTTGCATACACCTGATAACACTGGTTACTTCACAATATGTCCAATGGATGGAGCGTCAGACAGCAACAACAGCCGTTGGTCAATGGCTTTGTTTCTGGAGACGGTAACGACAACACCTCATATCCCATAAACGAAGGTGGTGTTCCATCGCGGGTGCAGCTCAACTCCAATGCAATAACAGGGATCAAGACTAGAGGCATTTCCACGCACATCTCCGGTGGTAATGGTTCCCCCAACAGAGTGTACTCCTCGATCCGGTCTCTCAATTTCAACAATATTCCCAGTTTCAACGAGCTGGAAATCCACAGGGGACTTAGTGCAAGAGATAGAGATAACATCACAGCTTCATTTATAGATTTAGAGAGGTCGTATGACGATAGAGAGCTCCCGTTTGCAGGCAGCAGATACGATGACGAGAATCCTCGGCAAGCACCGCGTGGAGTGGATCAGGCCCACAGCTATACTGGATACACTGGGTACACTGGGGGTTATGCTAGTGGTGCCAGAAGAGTAGCTCCTAATAGCAGATTCTCCAGCAGTTTTGCATATGATTCCAATAGCAGCACCACCGCCACTACCGTCAATACCACTGTTAGGAGAAGCAACAACAACAATAAAAACAGTAACTCTTTGCTTTCTCCTGACCCAGTTACATACAACGCGACACGCAATTTCCACAACTTCCTTTCCAACAAAGCACTCGAGCCCCCTACAAACCCCGTAATACATAGAGCTCAAATGAGTCAGAAGAGCAGGTTCCCCTTTGTTTCCCAGTGGAATGCTGGCTTGACAAACGGAAGCGAAAAGGATATCAACTCGATACCCAATGGGGTGGGTGGCTCTGGTTTGCGCTACAACACTGGTGGGAATATCCACCGTCACGGTACCAACTCTGAGAATGAGGCTGTTGAGCTCATCAAGTCGATGCTGTTGAAATTTTTCAACTTGCTACTTGTGGTTTTGACGTTCCTTGTGGACAAAATCACCCACAGTAAGGAGTCTCTTGGTGGTTTTGATGCAGCTGACTCAAATGATATACTGGACGGTGTTTCATTTAGTAGTAATAGGTATGCCGCAAAGCCTGTCATCAGCTACAGCAGCAGCAGCGGCGGCAACAGCAACAGTAACGGTGAAACTGCTCTAATTCCTGGTAGCTTTCATTCTGTCATGTCATCCACCAAGAACCCTGCCGCCAAAACCGGCCTCCTGCGTAACGCTATTGGCGACCTTTCACCCAATGCCTCCACTCCCATAGTTAGGAGACACCTTTTGTCGTCGACACCTATTTCTTCAACTCCAATAAATAGCAGCTTGATGAACACCTTACAGGAGTCTCCTCTTGATGTGTCGTCGCTGAAAGTATCGCCCCTCGAGTGGGATAGTGCCAGTGATGAGCCGGGCTCAAAAGCTGTTGGAGACCAAACCCCCTCTTCCCTCTCTTCAAAAGTGGCATATGGCACAAAGTTCCTCTTTGACTGGGTAAAGCAGCCGGCACACAATGATGACTTGGAGCCTGATGTTGAAGCCGACTATATTCAAAAGGTGTTTAACAAGGAGAATGGATTCAGCGTTGACCTCAATGAAGAGCTGAGAGAGGAAACACCACCCTCATCGAAAGACGATAATTATGATGACATGTTATGGAGTTCCAACCGCACGTCAGCACATGGGGTAGAGAGTTCTGTTGGTAGTGAGCCCCAGAGGGGTAGCTTAAGAACATTTATGGACCTTGCCAGTAGAGTGAGATCCCTCATGTCCGTAGATGATGACGAACACCCCCGCCACAACCAGCGGGAAGTTGTAATTGCCCCAAGGAGGCCAATCTCTACAAAGTTGTCGGCTCTTGACCGTCTCCCCTCCAAGAAAAAGCCTGTTGAGGATGTGCTTTCGTTTGCGGAGGAGTTCAAGACCTACCAGTCTATTATGGAGGAGAAGAAAAGAAGACAGGAGTTGGTGCATTTGACGCAGTTGAAGGAGCTTGCCAAGGTGAAACCCCTTACTCCTTCGGAGACCGCAGAGGTGACTAGTGTGTGGGCTTCAAGGGATTTACAGCGGATAGTCATCGATGAGTTCAACGTTGAGGTTAGTGTTAGAGACCTTCAAACCCTTAGGGACGGTTGCTGGCTGAACGATACCGCCATTGATTTCTACCTGGCAATGGTTGTAGACAGATCTGATAAGGGCTCGAGTCGTGGGTTGCCCAAAGTGTGGGTGTTCACAACACATTTTTATACCACCTTGGCAAAGCGCGGATATGAAGGTGTCAAGAAATGGGCCAAGCGTAAGAAGATCGACGTCACCGAAAAGGATTATGTGTTTGTGCCTGTCAACATGTTCAATTCCCATTGGACCCTTGCTGTGGTGAACAACAAGCTCAAACAGTTTGAGTACTACGATTCTCTCAACGGTGCTGCTGGTGTCACCCTTGACAACCTCAAGGGTTACATGGTTCAGGAGGCACAGAGACTCGGTAAAAGTGTCAATTACGATGAATACAGGATGATGTCATCGATGAAGACCCCTCAGCAGCAGAACGGGTACGATTGTGGTGTTTTCACATGTACCACGTGCGAGTACCTTTCAAGAGAGAGTTCTCTATCGTATTCTCAAGGCGATATGAAAACGTTGAGAAGACGTATGACATTGGATATCCTTAGGGGGAAGCTTTCTACTTAACGGTGGTTTGGTGTAGATGTGTATACAAAATACAATATTGCTGTAAATATTAATGCCGCCTCTAACTGCACTGAGAATAAATATATACATCACCCGCCCCAGAATAGTCACTCTAAAACCTCTAAATCTAACTCTACAATAAAAAAATGACCCAGGAAAACACAAACCTTTAAACCATCACCTATTTACATCACTTGTCCTCTTGCTGTTTCTTGTCCTTCTCTTCTGCATCCGTCGCCTTTGTTACCTCCTTCTCCTTCTCCTTCTCCTTCGTCACCTCCTTCTCCTTCTGTTCCGCGTCATCAACCTTCTCCACCTCATCCACTTTCCCCTCTTGTAACTCCAACTTGATAGTTTTATGCTCCTTCTCATCGCTGATTTCCAACCCAGTCTGGATCTCCTTTGCCAAATCATCAACTTCTTTATCGGACTCCTTCAGCGCCTTCTCGTCCTCAACAAGCCCCTCCAAAAGCCTTTTGGAGAGTGCAGCTGCCTTTTCCTCCACTGTTGTCTCATCCACAATACCTGCAGCAAGCTTATTCTTGCTGAATTCCTTCTTGCCTGTCTCAATTATCTCGGCAAATTCCTTCTCCCATCCACACAGCTCAACTAGCTTCACCGCTACTTCATCACAATCCTCAAGAACAAGCACATCAGATTTCCTTGGAGACGTTACAAAATCACCGCACGTAAATCTGTTCACCAATACTCTCTGGCAGTTTGAGCTAACATCTGCGATCAACGAAGAAAATGGGTACACGGTTAAGGATGTACCTGCAACTATAGCCAACTCAGTCACATCGCCGTCAACCTCCCAGAAATCGAAAAACTTTCTGGGCAATGGCTCCCCGAAAAAGGTGATATCTGGCTTGACATATCCACCGCATTTCCTGCAAGTGGGTATGTTGGCCTTTGACTTGTCAACCATGTCTTTTCTCACAACTTCGATCGGCATCTCTGCATGGCACTCCACACAATGGCTGGCTGCAAATGATCCGTGTGCTTCAACCAACAGTTCGTCTCTTATTCCACTCAAACGCTCCAGGGTGTCTATGTTTTGCGTGTAGACTCTTCTAAGGAGTCTCTTCTCTTGCACCAAGCGCATGAAGTAATGGAACTTGGAGGGAAGAAACTTTCCCGGGTAGAGTTCGTCGGCCAAAGTGTAAAATGCCTCAGGATGCTCCTTGAAGTAATCCAAATCAAAAACAGCCTCAAAAAATGGAAGGTTCAATTTGCTCAGGTTATTATAGAGGCCGGTTCCCGGAGATCTGAAATCGGGTATTCCACAGGCCGTGGAAATACCAGCTCCAGTCTGAAGCGAATTGTTTTGTTAGTCAACAGAATGGAATAATTGGCAACACAAGGGCGCCTTTTAAGTGTTGAACTTTGAATAAAATATCAGCGCACTACGATGCTCTACTCACCATAAACACAACCTCTGTCCCTTTCTTGAGCAACTCCGCAACCTTTAGCAACTGTTTCTCCATTTTGATCTTAATCTTGCTTGTTGATTTTTTGCCACCTCTACCTTAACTTTTTCAATATTCAACATTTATACATCTATATATATAACTTATGCTATCGGTGAAATTGCTCAAGTTGGCCCTCTCTGCTCTCTCTCCCTGCGGCATTTCCCCAGCTTTGGCTCTCTATTACACCGAACTGAGTGTCATGGTGCAGGCATTACACTGAGATGTAGCCATATGGCGGGGCAGGAGGAGTTGGGCTACGTCATGGGAAGGGAAGAGTGGTCACCGGGCGGTCAGTAGGCGGCCAAGAGGGCCACAGAGTACAGGCCAGAGAGCAGATAGGGGCCAACCACAAGCGAAGAAGGGCAGAAGGGCAGAGGGCCAAAAGCGTAGAACCCATGGAGCGTAGGAGCCATGGAGCGTAGAACCCATGGAGCGTAGAACCCTCTAACCGCAGAAACTCAGCATACAAGCGAATACTTATCAAATTAAACTACACCAATATTGTTCTCTAAATATAATTACTTTTCATCACCCTATAAATTCTAATCCGGTTTTCACTGCAATCAAGATATCCGATGGAATTTAAGAATCTCCCTGTTGACAATCTCAACAGCCAATATCCCAATTTAAAAAAGAGCAAAAGATTATCTTTCAATTTTCTTTGAAATTAAGCACATACTTCCACTTGTACATTATACACGGTGAGGAAAATGAGGATCGCGCACAACAAAACACAAAACTGTGCAGAAAAATATAAACCACACCAGAGGAAGTAAAACAACAGCAATTATCGATTTGCCATCAGAGTGTATTTTGACTATCTTAGCTTCTTTCACTATCATTTTCCATTCGCATTTTACTAAGCAGCCGTCAGCGCGTGCATACTAATTTTTCACCCACTTAGCCTACTGTGGGTAATTCAGTGAGGAAAGGCGATGAGCAACGGGTGCAGGTGCCCAGGCAGGTTAGCAGGCAGGTTCGCAGGCAGATGCCCAGCAGAGGAGATGAATCGGGGAATGGCACCTTGCACCGAATATTATGTCAAACTCAGATATTATATATATACAAGTAATATACACATTTGACTTGGACAAATCTTCAAGGCTTTAATTGTAACGCCAACCATGAAGGTACGTGCTACTGTTCTCGCACTCTAAGCGAGGCACTCAATATCTCTAACCATGCAGTCTCGTGACTAACTGACCAAATCTTTCAGCAAAGGATATCCTCTTTGGATATAGCGGTTCTCGTGCCGGAAATTGAAAAGGCGGCAAAGGGATGCAGGCTACAGAATATATACAACCTCATAACAAACAACAGGTCATTCCTGTTCAAATTTGCCCTCCCAGATGTCAAGGCCAACCTCGTGGTGGATGTGGGTTTCAAGGTGCATCTCACCAACTTTCAAAGACCAACCACACAACAACCATCCAATTTTGTAACAAAGTTGAGGAAACACTTGAAGTCAAAAAGACTATCCAACATTTCCCAGGTGGGTGATGACCGTATTGTGGTTATGGAGTTCAGCAGTGGAATGTATTACTTGGTGCTGGAGTTCTTCAGTGCTGGTAATTTGATCCTGCTTGATGAAAACTTGAAGATCATGTCGTTGCAGAGATTAGTTTCAGAAAAAGAAAACAATGACAGATATGCTGTTGGCGAACTGTATTCTATGTTTGACAAGTCACTGTTTCGCACGGCTGAAGCTGCAGAAGATGAATCACAACCTCCCAAAGAGGTGCCAATACGTAACTACAGCAAACAAGAGGTTGTCAATTGGATTGTTAAAGAGAAAGAAAAGTTGGAAACATCTTCTGAAGCACCTAAACCTTTGGCAAACGGGTCTTTTTCACAAAAGCAAGAGAAGAAGGTGTTTTCCATCCACAAGTTGCTGTTTACCAAAGCTAGCCATCTCTCTAGTGATTTGATACAGATCAAGCTGTTGGAAAATGGGGTAAATCCGTCTGAAAACTCATCCATTTTCATCGATAATGCCGAGTTAATGGACAAAGTGCTTACTTCTCTATCGCAGAGTGAGGTTACCCTTCACGATATTAGAAGTAAACCTGTCGGAGAAGTGGAGGGCTTTATCCTAGCTAAGAAAAACCCACTTTACAGTGAAGAGGCAGATGAACAGTCCAATGGAGCTGAAACAGAGTTCATCTACGACGAATTTCATCCTTACAGGCCCACCAACAAGGAGACTGCCGAGACCAAGACGGTTTCCTTCACGGGATATAACCGCACTCTCGATGAATTCTTCACCTCGATCGAGTCATCAAAGAGCATACTGAAGCAGCAGCAGCAGCAAGCCACCGCCAGCAAGCGTCTTCAACAGGTAAAAAATGAACATTTCCAAAAGATAAATAAACTCACAGAAGCACAACAGCTCAACCATCTCAAGGGCGAGCTCATCATGATTCACAGTGAGCTGGTGGAGGAGTGCAAGGGTGCCGTGCAGACACTACTGGATCAGCAGATGGACTGGAAGAATATTGAAAAGTTGATCAAAATCGAGCAGGGCCGTGGAAACGAAATTGCGCAGGCGATTGTTCTTCCTCTTCATTTGAAGGATAATAAGATCAGTATCAAACTGTCTCAGGTGAACTATGACCAGGAAAGTAGCAGCGGTGATGACAATGATGGAAGCGACACAAGCGATAGTGAAGCTGACAGTGAAAGCGACAGTGATGCAGATAGTGCGGATGAGGGAGATTTCAGTAATGACGAAAAGTCTCCCAAGAGGCAGAGCGCAGTGACTGTTGTTGTCGATCTTTCACTTTCCGCATTTGCGAATTCTTCCCTGTATTTCGACGCCATGAAGTCGGCGCAGGCTAAGCAGTCCAAGACGGAGAAGAGTGCCAACTTGGCTATAAAGAATACCGAAAGGAAGATCGCACTCGATTTGAAACACCAAAAGAAAGAGGCCTCAGAGAACGTTAATGGTAATAACGCCCTCAGACAGATAAGAGGCAAGTTTTGGTTTGAGAAATTCTTTTGGTTCATCTCTGGTGACGGCTACCTGTGTGTTGCAGGTAGGGACAATACACAGATTGATTCCTTGTACTACAGGTTTTTTGACAACGATAACGATATTCTTGTTTCCAACGATCTTGAAAATACATTGAGAGTGTTCATCAAGAACCCATATAAGAACAAGGATGTTCCACCTTCCACTATTTTCCAGGCCGGTATGTTTTCTTTCACCACCACCAAGGCATGGGAGAATAAGATTGTCACTTCCGCGTGGTTTGTCAAGGGCAAGGGCGTCTCCAAGAAGGACTATGACGGCAGCATTCTTCCTACGGGCATGCTAAACGTGAGCAGGGAGAGGACGTATCTTCCACCGTGTCAGATGGTTGGTGGGTTTGGTCTGTTGTGGATTGGTGATGAGGCCACCACCAGAAAGTATGTGGATGGTAGAAAGGCCAGGGATGAAGAATTGGGGTTCAAGTATAGTGGCGAGGAATCTTCAAACAGAAAGGTTGAAGAGCTGAAGACGATCTTGAAGAAGCTAGAGGATGAAATCAGCAGAGGGCAAGCCACTGTTGGAGAAAACGAGAGGGAGGAAGTGCAAGCGGAAGTGAGTTCTGATGAATTGGCATCTGGTAAATCTCGGAGTGGATCGCCTAACCCCGTTGCTCCAATAACGGCCTCGATGATGGACCTTGAAGTAAGACCACCAACAGCTAACGAGCAAGTCCAGACGCGTATCCGTGGTAAGAAGGCTAAGCTCAAGAAGATTAAGCAGAAGTACGGAGACCAGGATGAAGAGGAGAGAAAGCTCCGAATGGCAGTTTTGGGTACTCTGAAGCAGGTTGAACAGCACCATAAAGAGGATGCCGATAGTGTAGGAGGCTCCAGCGTGGAGAAGGAGAGGGCAGCAGCGGCTGCCAGACTCCAAAGAAAGAAGCAGCAGGAGGTGATGCAGATAAAGAAGCTTATCCAGGAACTCGAGGATAGTGGTGACGACGATGTTGAGGAGTCTGCAGAAGGAGAGAGCCACCTTGGTAAAAAGAACCATGCTTCCGGTGGGTATGTAGTGGAATGTATTAGTGGTCTAGTTGCCTCACCCAACAAGACGGATACTATTGTCGATTGTGTTGCTACGTTTGCGCCTTATTCTGCCCTGGCTAAGTATAAGCACAAGGTGAAGATTGTACCGGGAAACAACAAGAAGGGTAAGAGCGTTGGCGATGTGATTGAGTTTTTCTCAAAGGCAAACAACAAGATGAAGAGCGAGGATGTGGATGGGTCTGAGTGGCACGACGATGGTGGCCTTGCTTCGACAACGAGTCAACAAGATGCATTGATGGTGTTGACGCCTTCTAAAATGAAGGTGGTGTTTCCCGGACAGGATGATAAAAAGGGAAGCGGCGTTGGAGGAGGGGGAAAGGGTAAGAATAAAAAGAGGTGAAAAGTATTCCTCCATACGATTATCCTACTAGTGTATTGCGGTAGTATTAATATATATTATCATAGAAAATTAAAATCCCTGTTGAAGTCTCTCTGAAACTTTGCTCCTTGCAAACTGGAAAGCATTAAATAAACCCTTCTCACTCAGATCAATCTTGATAGATGCATCCTCAGTTGGAGCCTTGGTTACACGAGAGGCGATAACGGCAGGGTCTGTCTCAAGGACGATGCCGTCGTCGACCGATTCGTCAACAGCGAGACTCACCATGTCATAGTTTTCAAAGATGCTCTTTTTGTCAATGGAGCTGCGAAGCACGATCTCAAGGGCACCCACCAAGCCCTGGAATGTAGAGTATAAGAGGGCCTCGTTCTCATCAATGTTACCTGTGAGGAGGATCAACACGTCAGGGTACTCTTTATATACAACCACATGCCCTTCAAATAGCAAGATATCGCCGTTCACCTTGTGGATTTTCTGGAACAGATTTGTTTCAAATGTATGTTGAGCCTTTGAGGACTTTGAGGCGAGTGACTCGGTGTCATCCTGTGATGACTTGTAGTACTTTGCAAACAAGCGCTTACCCTCTCCGTCGAGGATAACCACAGAGGAGACTGAATATAGAGAGGTTGACACCATGATGACAATGATGTGTTTGTCTATTTATATGCGATGGTGTTGGTTGATGATGATTTGAATGGTCGTATCTGAGTGATTTGGCAACGGGCACAAGCGCAAATTGAAGCACCTTTCATGAAATGCTATCTAATTAATGAGTCTCAAGAATTAGATAAACCAATATAATTTTTTTTACATGAACCTGCTATATGTATCATTTTCTTTTAACGATTGTCCCATTTTAACCCAGGGACTGGTTATCATTCCATCACACGTTGTGGGTGAGACACCAAGGCAGATCACCAGGCAGCGCTAGGAGAGGCAGCGTACAGTGCTGAGGAGAGGCAGCGTACGGCGTGGAGACAACAAGGCGTAGAATGGAGGCGTGGAGAGTCAAGCGCAGAGGTCCAAACTCGACGTAAGTTGGGCTCCCGCACTACTAGATTCTTTTCCAGAAGGTGTCACCAGTGAAAACCATCTCTGTGTAAAGTGACCTTTTGTTTATATTGGATCCCGAAACCGCACTCTCTACCCTCTACAGGTGCTCCATAATTAGAGCTCGCATGATTTACATTTTTCCCACCTCGTATTACCCATGTACCATGAACCTTGAGCTCTTCATATACTCTGTATTCTATCTATCATCTCTGTCCTACTTGATGCATACGTTAACAGTGCTACGCTGTATGCTACGGTAGGCTTACTGCAAGGCTTACTGCTAGGCTTACTGCTCTTACTGCTACGTTAACTACGCTTGCTGCCACACTGTATGCGCCCACACTACCATCACGCTCTACAACCACCTACTCCCTCTTAGTACACCATCTATACCTAATGCGTCACTTCATTTCTCTGGTGTAGTGAGTGCATATGGCAAAGGCATGGAAAAGATGATGTAATTAGAAATATATAGTGTATTGTATCATCTGGCGAACATATACAACCATTTGTGGTATGGTGGTTATATTTATATGATGGGAAAACACCTACGAAACATGGAGAACACCTACGGAAGATAGAAAACTGGGGCACATCATATATTCCGTCCTATCACCACATCTGCGGTTCAATCTATATCATATACGCACATTTGGGTACGATGCCCCAATCATCGTTTTTTTTCTGGTTGTTGAGGGTCACCCTGGCTCAGGTAAGTCAGTGGAGGTTCAATTGTATTTTTTCTACGCTCGCTAACCACCATTCAGCTTCTCCAATCACATGGATTCGACAAGTGCTCGAATAAAGCCCTCGATACAATGACAGACCTCTACATCCGACACCTCACACTCCTGCTTTCCACAGCGCTAAAAGTCACCACCCAAAGAGGTGACTCGGAAGAGGACATATCGATTCAGGATATAGCACAGGCATTTGTAGAACTAAAGATAATATCACCCTCGAATCGTCTCGATGTATACGATGTGTCACCTGAGAACGAAGCGGGGATTTCAAGGTTTGAGCAGTGGTTTCTTTCGGCACGTTGCGATAGGGCCAGGGAAAGCGCTAGACCTACAGGGCAATTAATTCAACAAAGACGCCAGCGGTATAACGAGCAACAGCCGGGGGGAGGCGTGTTCAACAAGTTTGCCACTGCCGCCAATACCAATACTACCACAGATAGGAAGAGAGATGATGCAAACGGACTCGGCACCGCAACTGAAGCCAATGATACCACTGTTGAAGGTGGTATGAACCCAGCAGAAAATAGAACGGATGAGGTGGATATACCGACACAGGACATAATAGTTGATGACGATTGGATCAAATATACAGTAAGGATGCAGATGGAGGAGATGGATTCCACAAAACTGGCATCCAAGTTTGGAGCTTCCGTATTGGGCGATTTTTTAAAAGATGTGCTCTCACACGCAGCTCAACTCACAAAGAATACTGAAGATAATGAACAGGCCGTGGATAATGATGAAATGGCTGCAGTGGAGAGAATCGTCAAGCCAGTACATCATGACTTTCTCATCATTGGACCAACCCCGGAGAATCTCATTGATTACCTGCCATATATAAGAAGCGATGATGAAGACTCCAGTGATGATGATGATTATAGTGATGAGATGGCAAGAGAAGCAAGAGAGGCAAGAGAGGGTAGCTTTGAGTACACCTTGCATGGATAGCATATGGGTTGCCGAATGTATTATATAACAAGTATAGAGCCAATAGAAGATTCTCAAAGTAGTTTCTGTGGAAGATGCTTCTTACTAATAAACATGCAAATGTATATGATATTGTACATATAGAGACAAAGAGTTACGATAGTTCTTACAACTTCTTCCTGGCCTTGAACTTTTGCTGAGGCTTATTCACACCTCTCCCGCTGTTGCCACCCCTGAATGGTTTCTTACCATGACTGTTACCGCTTCTCTGCTTGTGAGGCACCTCGTCAACAGCATCATCATCATCATCTCCACCATCATCCTCCTGAGCCCTTGCCCCTCTTCTGAACTTGAGCCTATTCCTCTGTCCTCTGACAGGTCCGTTCTTCACAGCCTCCACATAGGCATTAATACCGCTCTGGGTATTAGCCAAAGGATCGTCGTTATCCTCTCCGTCCTCTTTGAAGACGAATTTACCGTCTTTCTTAGCAAAGTTAGAACTCTTTGCAAGATCCTTTTTGGTAAACTTCTTTGGCATGCTAGATGAGATATGGGCAAGGGTTTTCCTGTCCAAAAGATCCAATGGATCTTCCTTACTCTCAAGGATGTACTGTTTGTTCCTGGAACCATTTCCGTTTTTGGAACCACGAGCATCCTCATCATCACTCTCATCTTCCTCTTCAGACGAGTAGAGTGCCTCATCATAAGCAGACTCAAAGTTGCGCCTCTTCTGCTGCTGTTGCGATTGCTGCTCACCTTCCTGCTGCCTTCTCTTTTCACGCTTCTTACTCTTCTTGATGTTGGCAACGAGTTTCTTATCCTCTTCAGGAATGTTCTCCTCAATGGCTTCGTAACCAAACCTGCGGATCAGTCTTTCCACGATGTGCTTCACCTTAGACTTGAAATGGCCCTTGTGTTCATGGGACCATCTCATAAGGTTTTCCAGGAGACCACCCAAGTTACCTTCAACAACCTCTGAGGGAAGGGTGAGAATGGCAACCTTCACAAATCCCAGAGTCGATTTCACAATCTCCCTGTTGTTGGACGTGAGGAACAGCTCTACAGTGGATGCCATCTCCACCAGCATATCAGGGTCCATCGTGTTGTGGAATTCATACACCAGACAACTAAGAGACGTCACAGCAGCACTAACCATATGAGGTGTAGAACCAACAAGACCAGCAGAGCACATGGTGAAGAACTCCCGCAAAGATGCCTCAGAATCGGGCATCTCAGCATCCATCCCTGGAACCTTGCTGTTTTGAACAATACCTCCTTCAGACATCTTGTGGCCCATAGCGATGAGAATGGAGTAAGCATTCTCTCTTGCTTTCTCATTCACATTCTTTGTAGCCAGGATTATCTCTGATAATATGGCAGGAATGAAGTAAAGGTCAGTGGATGGAAGTACCTTGACTACAGACTGGATAGCCACCAATCTTGTACCCTTTGCGGAAGGGTTGACAGACTCAGACGAAGAGATTAGCATTTGCTCAATCTCACCCATGAACTGAGAAGCAGACTCAACACCAGCGGAGGACTCCAAAACTCTGGACAAGATTCTGTAGCTTCTTTTTTGCACTGCACCATCCTGGGCAGATACAGTCTCAACGATAATGGAGAATAGAGCGTTGTGGGCAGAGGGTGGCACATACTTGGTCATAGATACAATCAGATCCAACATTGTTACGCTGGTTGACGGAATGCCGGCAGAAGAAATAGTGGTAGATGGCGAAGCTCTCTCCTCATCAAGGGCATTCCTCAAAAGTGCACACACTTTGTTGAAGGTGACCTCAAGGTCATCCTTGGGGGTGATATCCAAGTAGGCCTCTATCGTCTCCAATACAAATCCACGAGAATCGGCTGGGGTTTGAGCAAATACATTGAATAGAACAGAAAGAAGCTTGGATGCCTTGGTTGCCAGGAACTGAATGTTTTCCTTGGCCTTGGACTCTGGGAACTTCTGTTGCATGAACACATCGTCCTCAAGAGCTCCATTAGCATATGCCTGGTTGCTCTCCACAAGCAGACGCAGGGCATGGCATATCACAACTCTTAGTTCCACCTTTTCATACAAAAGGGTCGACAAGTTTGCAGCAAATTCATCGGTGAAGGAGGTTGTAAGGTCACTTGGGAGGTCACAAAAGTGGGGAAGCAAAGACCACACCTGGTCAATGACAGTGGAGAATACCTTGACATGAACCGAGTTCTTGTCCACGGAGCTTTCGATTTTGCTTGTGAAGAAGGAAATAAGAGGCAGGAATTGTTTTGAAAAGTAGGCCAACTCAGCATTACGCACATTATCTCTAAGCAGAGGCAACAACCACGCACGCCCAACGCTGTTTGGTCTGTCAAGGTTGAGTGGAAGAGAGGATAGAACAACATCTGGTCCCAAGGCGGTAATAGCGGCCCCGACTACTGCATCGGCTTCCTCCTTTAGCTGGAAGTGTTCCTCATCCGATCTCCATTCACCCACGATCTCCAAGGGCTTTATGAATTCCGGGTTGCTACGTGTGCTGAGCTTTGCAAAGATAGCGGTGAGAACCTCCATCACTTCCTTAGCACAGTGGTTGTAGGAAAGAGAGAGAAGACCTGTCACGGTCTCTGAGACACCGGTGAGAGCCTCGTCCACAGTTTCGTAGAACTCTGGTGTGATACCATATTTATCAACAGTATCCCTTGTGGGTAGCATCAAGTGCTCACGGTGAATAGCATCCACCACTATGGCTATGAGGCACTGCGAAGCAGAAATATAGATATTTTGGATATTGGAATTGAAGAACTCACTGACGAGTTTGAAAACAGAGGGAAGCTTCTCGTAGAACCTGAGAGGGTCAATACGAGAGTAGGCACCGACTGCTTTGGCCACGACTGCAACCCAAGCAGCAGCAAGATGAGCATCGTTTACAGATGGCTTCAACTCAAATATGATGTTGAGTACACGTAAGAACCTGTCACTATCTATCTCCTCAGTCATGGCATTGAACAAACCTTCAAAAGCGCTGAAGGCGTTACCTACAAGGAACTGGTCAGGAGTCTTGGCTACCTCCAGAAGGGCATCGCATAATGGCGAAAGGAGAGCCGAGGGCCACCCATTGGCACCGGTGATGGATGTCACCAGCTGGAGGTTGTGTATGATCTGAGAATCCACATTCTTTTTGTTGTTTCTGCCGAGCTGGTGCTTGGTCTCTAGCAAAGATAGCAGTGATTTCAGGGCAAACTCTCCACATACAGTGGATGCCGGGTGTTCTGCAGAGGGACCAGGAGGTGGGCTAGCTAGCACCTTGTTGACGGCCTCTTGAGCACGTCTTCTTACCTTTGGTCTCTGATCCAGGGAGAGCTCCAAAAGTCCTGTGAGACCTCTTCTTGGAGAAATGTTGAGGTTGCTAGTGTTGAGCCACGAGCTGTGGTCCTGTACAAGTAGCATAGACTCCAGCACTCCAATACTGGAGCGGATCAAAGGTGCCTCTGCCTCCTCATTGGTAAGAGCTGGAGCCAGACGAGTGAGGATCTCAGAGAACTTGGACTGAAGTAGCGCTGGTGGTGTGTATGCACAAACGAGGTCCAGGAAATATGCAGTTGAGGTTGCCAGATTTGTATCGAGAATCTTCTCGTTGGTAACGCACTGTTGCAAGAGAGCAAGAAACGATACAAAGTAGGCCACAGAGGTCTTTTTGTTCTTCTGTTCCTGGATGTTCTCTTCCACAGCAGAGAGGATCAGCGCAAGTTGTTTTTGGTTGTCCAATTTGCTACTTGCCTGTCCTCTGATTCTCTCGAGCTTCTCTTCCAGCTCATTTGTGGTATCAGATATGGCCTTGGTGGGAGCAGGGCTCTCCACATTAAGGCTGTGTTCTGATTGCCCAGACATCGTACTGTTTGGTAGTTGTCGCACAGATGTTGAAGTGAAGGGGGTAAGGGTGGGAAATTGCGACCAACTGTTAAATATGATTCAGAGTGGGACAGCAATACAACATGAAGCCAACAATGCTTCCGGAAGCTACTCTTTTTTCAGAGACGTGTTCACACTTAGCCAATACAAAATCTGTATGTGCCTACACTATGAGAGAAAGCAGATGCAGGAAAAAAAAATTATTTGAAAAATTACATAAGCACCCAGTTAAAGATTATGTGATGTCCGATGCCCGTTACCCGGTAGACTGTTCTAGTTAGCCAAGTGTTGGCCAAGTGGTAGCTGGTCAGGATATGAAGTATCGATAAAACAGGCGAGAGATGACACAGGTGATGAAGTTTGGCTGATCTTATTATAGAGTGACAGGAATTGAATAGAGCGGTCTTTATCCTATTTTTGTTGTTGAAAGTGCTATTAGGTATTCCCCCGCATCCATGGATCGATCGCCTCAGATGTGGCGTGTTGCACTCAATCGACCATGGCTCTCTCACATAATAACAACTCGCCCAGCATCTGTCATTTTTCACACTCTTCATCTTGCCAATTGCAAGAGTCGGGTGAAAGTTAGCATGGCATAAGGTGAATAAAAGAATAGCGGAGATTGATATTTACCAGATATATCTTCACAGTGAACAATCATAGGAATTTCCAGTGGTCACTAGAGAATATTGGCTATTAATTCTCTTAAAATCCGAGCTGTGCCCTCATTCATACTTTCAGTGAAAGATCACCAGTTCGAACGAGACTGTCTAATAAACACATCCAGAATCACAATACCATAGAATTATCATATAAAATGAAGGGAAGCGTCCGCATAAGATTAGCTAGGATGGGCCGTAGGCACCAGCCAGTTTACAACATAGTTGTGGCCAAAGCTAAATCGGGAAGAGATACCAAGCCAATAGAAGTGATTGGCACATACAATCCAATAACGTCGCCTCTTACGCCCGAGCAGAAGCTCAAGGGAGAAATCCCATCCAAGGACATTCGTTTGGATTTCACAAAATCAAAGTACTGGATATCGGTTGGTGCCCAGCCTACGCCAACAATTGTGAGGTTATTCAAGAAGGCAGGTATTCTGAATGTGGAGTGGCCATCCACCCAGGTTGGTCCAACTGTGCCAGAGAGAGAGGTTGTTAGGCCAAAGAAGGAGTTGACCGAGTAATCTAGGAGTAAAAAGTAGACACAGGGCAGGTGAAGCCTAGAGTTGTACAGTCACTAGGGGATATGAGTTCTCATGACAATGTAGAGAAGGCAAAAAACATTGTCATCAGATCTTTGCTTAACCATTGTGTATAGTTGTTTCGTGTATATATGAATCGGATCAGAACCATCCAACAATGATGAGTTTGATGAATCAAAGTTCGAATGAATGAAAGGTGTTCAGTATCTATGATAACCGTTCAAAACGATAACCAGGAGTTTTGTCACTTTTTCGAATGACTAGCACAACAGATTTTAGATGAACCGCAAGATGTATTTTTCAGAGAGTGTTATCCCCGGAGACCGTAAAAAACGCAATTCGACACCTTATAAGCCTTATACGCATCACTTCCAATAAGGAATGACGTAAGGAAGTGCTGTAATTAACCGCGAAATTGCTTTTGCAGCTGCAACAAACGAGGAATACAGGGGAGGGGGTGTTCAACTGTAGGAGCCAAATATTGTCACAAAAGGTAAGCAGACATCAGGAAAATGACATCGTATGGGTGAAAGCGGGAACAATGATTGGTGTTATTGTGATGAGGCAGGTGCGTTTCGGGCGATTCTCTCACTGCGATGAGCCTCACCCTCACTAGGAAATCGGTCCCACGAGACCAGCCACCCACGGGAGGACCACCATCTCCCGTTGGCAAACCTAATTTCTCCGTGCTGGGTCCACTAGATGATCCACTAGATGTTCACTTTTTCATACGTTCCAGGTCAAAGGATAAATAAACCCAACATGCACAGTCCAACCGTTAGCATTAGCATAGTGTAAGCCGTTAGCACTAACACTCTTTACTGTCTCTAATCGACCATCAGTGGGTCTCACTGGCTACTCCTAATTGATAACCCGTTCTCTGCTGGTCTTTCTCCCACCGCCTCCTCTTTTTTTCAAGTTTTTGAATCCTCTTTCCAGCTGATTCTATCTCTCGCTTCTTTCTTGCTCCTCCTGCCCGTTTCCTCCTCTCTTCCCGTTTCCTCCTCTCTTCCCGTTTCCTCCTCTCTGCCCCTCATCCATACACCTCAATCACACCTTTTCGTATCAACCCTCCGGGCTTGTGCCCTCTCTCCGATCCACTCAGCGCCGTTTCCGATGTAACCGTGCAGATTGTCCCGTCACACCGTGCAGCCGTGCTGCGATTCACAACTGCAAGCCACAAACATTCCTCACAGCGCCAAGGGATTCGCAACGCAACATAATAGGGCACCATCTGCACAAGGCTTCAGCCGAAGAGAGGGGGCCGCAAAGCACTCCTGAACAGCAAATGCGGAGGCCTGCATTGATCGGATACGGCAACTGGCCGGTCATGTCGCTGACGACAGCAGCATATGCGCATCGGCGGGTGAGATAATAGCGAGTGTATTGCACCCCCCATAACACACATAAATATATATATGACAGGGGAGGGGGGACCCACCCACTTTTCGGTGCATATTGTTGCTGCTGTCTTTTCTTGGCATTTTTCAAATTTTGTCACACCCTCGCAATTCCTAGTGGCTGCCTTCTCACATAGGTATATATTAAGATTGAGAGTGACTCTGTTATTGTATATCCAATTGTGATTTTCAGTTACCACCATAACCTGCATTTGCCAACATGTCCACTTTCGCAAAGGCCATTGCTCTTAGCAACAACGACGCTGTTGTGATCCCAGGGGGTCCTTCCGTCACCTACAAGCACCTCTCCTCGATCGTGGGCCACTTCCAGTCGATCTTCAACAGCGACCGTTCCCCAGTCAAGGAGAAGGCCCCACACCAGTCTGCGATTGCGATTGCCCTTCCAAACTCGCTCGAGTTTGTCGGTGTCTTTTTGGCCGTCACAGCCGCTGGCCGTATTGCCGCTCCGCTCAACTCAAACTACAAGAAGGATGAGTTTGACTTTTACCTCGAGGACCTCAAGGCCTCTGCTGTTGTTGTGCCAAGAGGAACCCACAAGAACAAGGATGCCGAGATTGTCAAGTCTGCTCAGGATAACAAGGTATTCCTCGTTGAGGTTTTCTACAACGCCCCAACCCAGAGAGTTGAGTATGAGGTGTTCTCCGAGTTTGGTGACTTCCTCTTTGCCTCCTTGAGTCTCGGTGCCCCATTTGTTAACTACTCTGTCATCTTGCCTGGTAACTCTTCCCCAAGCGACGTTGCCATGATCCTCCACACCTCTGGTACCACCGGTCGTCCAAAGGCTGTTCCTCTCACCCACAAGAACATCACCACCTCCATGCACAACATTGGTAACACATACTCCTTGTCCAATGCCGACAAGTCGTACATCGTGATGCCTCTGTTCCACGTTCACGGCCTCATCGGCGCTCTTCTATCCACCCTTGCCTCTGGTGGTACCGCTATTGTTCCTCCACGTTTCTCAGCAAGAACCTTCTGGGGTGACTTTGTCGGCTACGGTGCCACCTGGTACACTGCCGTTCCAACCATCCACCTTATCATGCTCAACACCAAGCTGCCATCTCCATTCCCTAAGATCCGCTTCATCAGATCTTGCAGTGCTGCCTTGGCTCCAGACACCTTCAAGAAGTTGGAGGAGACTTTCCATGCTCCGGTTGTTGAGGCCTACGCCATGACTGAGGCTGCTCACCAGATGACCTCAAACAACCTGCCATTCGAGGGCTCTGGCTTGTCCAAGTCCTCTGTTCCAGCTAGCAGACTCATCTCTAGAAAGTCCGGTACCGTTGGTGTTGGCCAGGGTGTTGATGTTGTCATCCTTTCTGATGACGGCAAGATCCTTGAACCAGGTGCTATTGGCGAAGTTTCTATCGCTGGAGAGAACGTTACCCCAGGTTACATCAACAACGCCAAGGCCAACGCTGAGTCTTTCACCTTTGTCAAGTCTGTCGGTAAGACTTACTTCAGAACTGGTGATCAGGGTAAGTACGAGGAGGGCCGTATTGTCCTCACTGGTAGAATCAAGGAGCTCATCAATAGGGGTGGTGAGAAGATCTCTCCAATTGAGCTTGACGGTGTTATGCTCTCCCACCCATCTGTTGCCGAGGCTGTTGCCTACGGTGTTGATGACGCCAAGTATGGCCAAGCCGTTAACGCCGCTCTTGTCCTCAAGGATGGCGAGTCCTTGACAGAGGCTGAGTTCAAGGAGTTCTTGAAGAGCCGTGTGGCCTCCTTCAAGATCCCAGACAAGGTTTTGTTTGTCAAAGCTCTTCCAAAGACTGCCACGGGTAAGATCCAGAGAAGAATCATTGCCCAGGTTTTTGCTTCCAAGGCAAAGCTCTAAGCTTTGGAAGTTATTATTTTTGGCTGTTGTTCAGATGCGATTCATCTATAACCTCGTAATGACGTTTGTTGATCAACCATTAGGGTTCAGATGGAGTTGAGGCATATATCGCATATAGATGGTAGAGTTGTTTTGGTTTTAGACTTTATATAAGTATATAAGTGCAAGTTATTTAATTTCATAAATGGGAGGGTCATTCAGTGTGAACTGATCTTTTTTTATGGAAGAAATATATGTTTTGAGTTTCACATTCTTGGTAGTCTACAACAGTCAGTATATTCTACAATAGTGAGTGATATTCTATAACGTGAAGTCCACCACGTGCTGGGTCCGAGAGTAAACCATTATATATATTCAACCACCATACCGTAAAACATATTTCAAACAACTTTATATGAAAATCAGGCCAATCCAAAGGGTGTGGTGAGTTCAAGTCAAGAACTCACCACCGACAAATATGGCCCGAAGTCACTCAAACACCATAGTGTACATAGCTAGCAATTAAAAAGAGCAATCAGCAAAACAAAGACAGACGCAAACAGGACAAGAAGCTGTGCTTACTACTGGAAACCCAAGTTGAGAGTCCAAGACGAAGCAACAGATGGACAGTATACAACGACTAGGAAAATATTAACTAACCATAGAGCGGAGCATAGTACGCTGACAACAATGACAAAGGAAAGCCAACATATCAGTAAAACTATACATCTATATCTATAAAGGTATATGTAGCAAAGCAAAAACCTCTCCAATATCAGAAAATATCCCTAGACATGGCAGCGACTAAGGCAGCGAATAACAGCAGCGACGATTAGCAGAGACGATTAGCAGAGACTGATGCAACTGTTGCCCAGTATATTCACCTCATATTCCTCTTCAATTTCAAACTATCTCTCTTACGCTGGCTGGTGACATTGTATAATGGATCAACATCGGCATCGTCTCTCCCCACTACAGCGCTTGCGAGACTTGAGCTTCCAGTTATGGAACCTGTTGAAAGCGTCCTCTTGGGTGTATTGAAGGTGAATTGCTGTTCATGGAAGGGGGATTGCAATGCGGTGGCTAAAGACGCAGAATTGTTTAGGGAGCTCAGTGAGATTTGGCCTGGAACATTATTACTATGAGAAGAAAAGCCATGGGGAATCTGCAGCTGCATATCTGGGGTGGTGAGGTTCGCTCCAGTCGTCAATGGAGCCATCTGTTGGAGTATACTATTGTGGGGTCTGCTGAGAAGGGGGTTTTGATGATGATGGTTATTATAATGATGCGAGTGGTGGGGACGGTTGGAAGTAGTAGAGGACGTCAGAGTCGATGTGGATGATGATGACGATGATGATGAATCAGTTTCGGTGGCAACCTTTCTCTCAAAACTGAACTCATCGTTGGCAGCCGGGGCAACAGAAGCAGTATTCATACTTGTTAGGTTGATGCTGCTACCCAGAGTAGGCATGCCTCCTAAAAGAGAAGCCCCATTAAGCGATGAGGATGCATCGGATGAAATGGAACCTCCCTGAGACGAAGGCGGAGTCATTGTGAACACGGTTGCTGAGCTGCCATGTGGTGTAATTGATGCTGATGAGCTTTTTCTTGCCAGCGCTTTTGACAAAAACGGGGGCTGAGGATTGGATCCTGTGCCATAGATAGACCCAGGGACACTGTCCACCAAACTGTCCGTGGACGATAGCCTTGCAACGGTGAAGCCGTTATTGATATGAAGCCACGAAGGTCTATGACCACCCTGGGACAACGAGGAGTTGAGTCCGAACAGCGGGGCTCCGATGGAGTTTTGACGAACCAATGAGGATGCAGAGTTTTGCCTAGAGATGGCGTAATCTGATTCAGAGTAGTTGCTGGAGTTGCCGTTGCATAGCTCAAAGAGACGTTTGCGAATGATAGTCAACGTATACGGCTTATTGGAGGCGGTCACAAGCTCCTCTGATTTCTTGGGATTAGCGTCCATGGGTATGTTTTCAGTGGTCATTCTCTGATACACCTCCTTCGACACCTTTGAGGCTATACCCGAGGGTGGAAATCTCTGGTTAAAAGGTGTGATATCAGGCTTATCCACATATGTCTGGTATACCTGAATGATGAGGTCATCAAAGCGCTTGGTGAAGTTAACCGAGGACGTGAAATCAGAGGAGGCACCTCCTGCAACCGAGGAGGCCACGGAAGAACGACTGTTGCATTTGGAGAGAGGGTTGGCGAGGCCGCCGGCCAGACCAATACCTCCGCTTGAGAAACTGCCTGAGGCGGTACGGCCCAATCTTGGAGCAGGCGTTACCTCCAAACTTGATGTGGTTGTATCCAATTGCATTTCATCTTCAGAGTTAAGCGAATATGTGGAGTTGTTTCTACCGGGGGCAGGGAGACCCATAACCAGTGGGGTATGTACACTTGGAAATGCTGTACCGGATGCGGTGGGAGGGGCATTGTTGAAAGCACCATTCAAGGGGTTTGCTGGGGGGAACAGAGGGGTATGACACGTCTGTTCAACAGGAGTCAAAAACCCGCTCGCAGTTTCAATCTGTAGCGATGAATTCTTTCTTGATCCGTTTAACTGGATAGAGAGGTTAGGCTTCATTGTCTGCATAGCGTTAGGGGAGCAAAGTAGCCGTTTGGATAAATATGACTGTGAGAGTTCACCACCTTTTTGCGGCCTAACTGGCGATAGTTTTGACACGGTTCCTTGCTGTCAGAAATAACCAGCAACGTTGCTGGAGAGGAGTTGTTGCAATTGCTTTTATGATGTAAATTCAGTATGAGATGCTACTTGAAGATGCTAATAAACCACCGAGCGCTGCGTTCTGTATGAGCGATGGTTGGGCGACAAAACTGGACGACAAAACCGTACGATTTCGAGTTATTCAACAAATATCACGCAAAATGAACTCCTAAAGCAACAGATAAATCTAATGAGGAACAACATCCGCACCTCGAGGCCTGATCTTCCTCAATAGTTGTGTGACGCTTTTGGGTGATAAATCACCCACTCCGGTAGGGGCCACCTGTACGAATGCGGCTATTTCGGGCATTCGTACGACGCGTTCCTGTGCGCCCTGGTGCGGTTGCGAAGGGATGCGGTAGCAAGGGCCTGAAAAGTGTGGGGGCAGAGCGGACAGAAATGGGGTTGATTCTGCCAAATTGTAGAGAATGAAAGGCGGGACGCAATGAACCTAAAAGGTCATATTGCAGGGGTTGAATTTCATTTATTTAATTTATTTTGTGAGTTTTCATACAAAAAGTTGCAGTTATAATGCCCCTTCTCATTGCAACTACTGGTGGGTCCCGGGGGCCTGCAGCCATCACCGCGTGCTAATTGCATGCATCAAGTATTTCCCAATGCGGCAAAATTGATGGGGCCAGCAGAGCAACGATGGGAATGACATGTCTGCAGTTTGATTTGGAGACGTAAAGAGCAAGGGAGGGGACCAAGAGGGGACATGAGGAGAGATATTTTGGAGTGGCGGATGAAGTTGAGTGGCATCATCCCGTTGATGTTGAGGAGTTTTGGTTTATCCACCCACAGACGTGTCGCATCTGTCAGAGGTTATGGCAACCCTCAACTGGGCTACTGACGCAAAGGGCGATGATGTAGGGGTATGCGTGAAGTGTGGGTCAAAACGCAGTGCGGGGGAGGGAAGCGGACATTATTGATGGGCGGTATACTTTATATGAATATTGTTTGTTTTTGTTGGAACACCATGTAGATTGTTGGGATCCAAATCTTGGACGCACAAGGCACGAACGGTAGTGGTTCATCAGAGTGTGGGGATATGCTAGTAGTTAATAGGGGGTGGGTAGATAGCTGGTAGGTAGTTAGGTGGTAGGTAGTTAGGTGGTAGGTAGTTAGGTGGTAGGTAGTTAGGTGGTAGGTAGTTAGGTGGTAGTTAGTAGGTAGTTAGTAGTTAGTTAGTAGGTAGGTGGTAGGTAGTAGGTAGGTAGTAGGTAATCAGCTAGTGTAGTAGATGCTGCCAAGTACTTATGGAGTAGAGAGTTATTTCACCGTCTCTGTAATGAAATCTCTACATTCAGGACCTATCTGACACACCGAGGTATCCAAATAGATATACAGAGCGAACCACTTTTTATGACTCACAACACTCTGAGCAGTTTCTTCTTGTTATTTATTAAAGTGTGATCATTTGATTCTAAACGTAAACCTCTCTATGCACACTTGACATTAAAATACACATATTGTACATAATCAGATGACGAAGATTACTCTAGAACTTCTGGATGCGCCTTCCAGAAATCTTCTTTGACAATATCTACATGGTATGTTTTTATCTCTCTCTTACTCAACTTCTTCTGAATACGCTGCTTCTGACGGATGCTCAAACTGATCTCTCTACCTTCAATTGCCTCAACCGTGGGCTCATTATCCTTTCCAGACAAATCTCTCTCCGGCAGCGCCCTTATGATAATAGTTCCCTTCTTGAATACTTCTGACTCGTTATTGTAATTGATACCAAACTCCTTAAACAAAATCTCATGTTTATCTTTGGCAAGTGTACCTATAAGTCTGTTTTCGCTCTCCTTTGGAGTCAATCCTCCCTTATCCACCAATGCCCAAAATGTTGTGTTGTATAAATTATTGATATGGCAATCCACTTGCCTCCAGGCAAAATAGTCTCGAACGTTATAGTCGTTAGGATATACCACGGCTCGGGCATCAAAAGTCGGCAACCTGTCTATCTTCAATGGGCGATCTGGGAAGTATTCGTGCCAGTAGAAATTGTAGTATGCTGTGAATGTAGATGCAAATGTACTTATTAGTTTGGCTTCTCTGCGCTCGAACAAGTCGCAGTCTTTTCTGAGCAGAAAAGAGTACTCATCACTGTCTCCGTATGCCATGACTATATCAGGGATGTTCTGCATCAGCGTGTGGGCTGCTTTGTTCATGAGGTCAAGAGCCCTCAGATCGTTTGGCTTAGTAAATTCATATTCTGCTGAAAGCTTATGGAAACCTCTTCCATCAACCCTTATCAGAATATGAGTTTCTGGAAGAAGTAGATTCTCCCGCTCAAAGAGCTTGACATATTCATATTTAGAGTTGGCCATAACAGGATATGACAGCTATGGATAACAGTGGATTTTCATATAATTGAAAAAGCTGAAACAAAAACAAACAAAATTCTAATCGAAAAGCATATCCAAACATGATACATTTACATTTGAGTTATAATGGACTGTTTTTCTCCACCCACACAATGATGTCATACCTCATCGCAAATTTCCACCCATCAGTGCCATACAAAATGTTTCTTGCCCTTCGTGTATGAAGCGCATAGTCGTAGCAACCAGCACACGCTTAGAGTGGGTAATAAGGTAATAAGGCTGGCAGGCAAGCCGATGGATGGGCTTAGGAGAAGAGAGCAGAGGAAGCGAAGCAAGGGGAGGGGGCGGAAGAGGACGACACTCAAGACACAGTGCAGCTGAAGGCATAGTCTCCAATAGCAGTTAAGGCGCCACTATTTATTATATGGTTCCTCTCGCTGCAGTAACAATAAACAGTGAGAATAAACTGGGGTTACAGCCAATCATATTTATGACTTTTTTCCTCATGATGGATCAGCGGCCCGTCCTTCGCTAGCCTGTGCAGTCCATCTCAGTCCGTCTGGCTCTGTACTTTCTTCCTCCTGGCCTCTCTCATAGTAAGTCAGGCTCCCTCCGCCCTTTGTTAAGGCCCCCGCTCTTTCTGTGCCCATCGCTCTCTGCCATTTTCGATGCAGCCTGTTTTCCGTACCCTTTAGTCTTCCTCTACTGCCATTCATGTACGTGCCCCCAAGAAAAAAGATCTTGCATACAAAATTTTTTCACTAATGCTTATTCAGAATAGTTGAAAGCAGTAGTAAATGGAACGAATTGGTTGGAAAAATAGACGGGTAGACTCATAGCATTCACGAGACATTTTGTTTTTTTGAAGGCGTGAAGTTGCACTATTTATATATTTCCGTGTGCCTTCTGTCTCATACATTCTTTGCATTGCCTGGTGAACCTAGTGAACCCCTCATCGAGTGTCCCACTTGAGTGGTTAGAAGAAGATTCCACTTATCTCGCTCCCCCCTCATACACATAGTGGCTGATACCACCACCAAAGTATCCCAATTGAACAAAAAATATTTGCATCATACACCATGAAGGCTTCTTTCCGCACTCTTGAGCGTGAGGAGCGCTTCCAGAATCCACCAAAGGACAAATCCGCTTACCCCCTCCTCAAGGATGCTGTGGCGCCTCATATCGGCTCTTTTGATGCCTTAACTGAGGGTCCAGATGGTGGCTTGCTTAACTTGGCCGTCAAGGACATTGGAACAAAGACTATTTTGGATTCTAACGACCCAACTAGGATTGGCAACAAGCTCCAGATCAGAGTCGACTCCGTTCAATTAGCTAAGCCAGCAGTACCACACAACGATAAGCTTTCTGTGAATAGAAGGACATACCCAGCTGAGTGCAGAGAGAGGATGTCTACTTACAGATCCCGTTTTATGTTGAAATTGGCATGGAAAGTAAATGACGACAAGGAAGAGATAACAGAGGTTAGAGAGGCTGGACAGGTGCCAATAATGGTCAAGTCCAACAGGTGTCACTTGGAGAAGATGTCTCCAGATGAACTTGTCAAGCACAGAGAAGAGTCCGACGAGCTGGGAGGTTACTTCATCGTCAATGGTATTGAGAAGCTTATTAGAATGCTGATTGTCCAAAGAAGGAACCACCCTATGGCTATCATTCGTCCATCATTTGCCAACAGAGGTGCCTCCTATACTAAGTTTGGTATTCAGATGAGATGTGTGCGTCCAGACCAGACTTCCCAGACCAATGTGCTGCACTACTTGAACGATGGTAATGTCACCTTCAGATTCTCATGGAGAAAGAACGAATACCTCGTGCCTGTTATGATGGTGCTCAAGGCCCTCGTTGAAACAAACGATAGAGAGATCTTTGACGGTATTGTTGGAGCCGACACCTCCAACTCCTTCTTGACTGATCGTTTGGAATTGTTGCTGAGAACATACAAAAATTACAACCTTTACTCTCAACAGGAAACCCTTGCATATTTGGGAGATAAGTTCAGAGTTGTGTTTAACACCACCCCGGATGTCTCTGATGTCGATGTTGGAAAAGAGGTGTTGAAGCGTATTGTGCTAGTGCATCTCCCAAACAATGTTGACAAGTTTAGAATGTTGTTATTCATGATCAGAAAGCTCTATTCCCTTGTCGCTGGTGAATGTTGCCCGGATAATCCCGATGCGACCCAGCACCAGGAGGTTCTTCTGGGTGGTTTCCTGTATGGTATGATCATCAAGGAGAAGATCGAAGAATACCTCAGCAACATCCGCTTGCAGATACAATCTGATATCAACAGAGGAACTGCCGTAAACTTCAATGACAGAAAGTACATGGCACGTGTTTTCTCAAGAATTAACGAGAACATTGGCCAGAAACTTCAATACTTCCTCTCCACCGGTAACCTTGTTTCGCAATCTGGCCTTGACTTGCAGCAAGTGTCTGGTTATACCGTTGTCGCTGAGAAGATTAACTTCCATCGTTTTATTGCCCATTTCCGTATGGTGCATAGAGGTTCTTTCTTTGCACAGTTGAAGACCACAACCGTCAGAAAGCTTCTTCCGGAGTCATGGGGTTTCCTGTGTCCAGTGCATACCCCTGATGGATCTCCATGTGGTTTGCTTAACCATTTGGCCCACAAGTGTATGATCTCTACATCGGCCAGTGATGTGAGCAGGATCCCACACCTGCTTGCCCGCCTTGGTGTTTCTCCACCTCATACCTATGCCGCAGGCCCTTCGATGTGCTGTGTTCAGATCGACGGCCGTATTGTTGGTTGGTGTACTCACAAGCAGGCCAAGGTTGTTGCTGATACCTTGAGATACTGGAAGGTTGAGGATTCGGACAAGTATGGTATTCCATTGGATATCGAGATTGGTTATGTTCCCCCCTCTACCAAAGGTCAATATCCGGGTATTTACATCTTTGGTGGTCATTCCAGGATGATGAGACCAACAAAGTACCTGCCATTGGAGAAGATGGACATTGTTGGTCCATTCGAGCAGGTTTACATGAACATTGCCGTTGTTCCAAGAGAGATTCAGAGCAACGTGCATACCCATGTGGAGTATACGCCTACAAACATCCTGTCCATTCTAGCCAACTTGACTCCCTTCTCTGACTTCAACCAGTCTCCAAGAAACATGTACCAGTGTCAGATGGGTAAGCAAACCATGGGTACTCCAGGTGTTGCTCTGGTGCACAGAAGTGACAACAAGCTCTATAGGCTGCAGTCTGGCCAGACACCAATTGTCAAGGCCAACCTTTACGACGAGTACGGAATGGACAACTTCCCCAATGGTACCAACGCTGTTGTCGCGGTCATCTCTTACACAGGTTATGATATGGACGATGCGATGATCATCAACAAATCTGCCGACGAGAGAGGGTTCGGATATGGTAGTGTTTATAAGGTGGAAAAAGTGGACCTTGGACAGAGCAGACGTCGCGGAGATCCAGCTACACAACACTTTGGTTTTGGTAGCGATGAGTGGCCAGAGGAGTGGCGCAACAAGCTGGATGCCGATGGCTTGCCTCTTATTGGTGTCAAGGTGGAAGAGGGTGATCCTATTGTGGCATACTACGATGATACTTTGGGTAAGACCAAGGTGAAGACTTATCACAGCTCTGAATCGGGATACGTTGAGGAAGTGAAGCTTTTGGGAGACGACTCTGGAGACTCTGAGTTCCAAACTCTTACCATCAAATACCGTATTCCTCGTGCCCCACTTATCGGTGACAAATTCTCCTCCAGGCACGGTCAGAAGGGTGTTTGTTCGCGTAAGTGGCCAACCATCGATATGCCATTCACCGAGTCTGGTATGCAGCCAGACGTGATCATCAACCCACACGCTTTCCCATCGCGTATGACCATTGGTATGTTTGTGGAATCCCTTGCCGGTAAAGCAGGTGCCCTGCATGGTATTGCCCACGACTCCACACCATGGAAGTTCAGCGAGAGTGATACCCCAGCCGACTACTTTGGAGAGCAGCTTCAGAAGGCTGGTTACAACTACCACGGTAACGAGCCAATGTACTCTGGTGCTACAGGAGAGGAGCTACGTGCAGATATCTACATTGGTGTTGTCTACTACCAGCGTCTTCGTCATATGGTGAACGATAAGTTCCAGGTTAGAAGTACAGGTCCAGTTAACAGTTTGACCATGCAGCCTGTTAAGGGTAGAAAGAGATCTGGTGGTATTCGTGTGGGAGAGATGGAGAGGGATGCTCTTATTGGTCATGGTACTGCTTTCTTGCTGCAGGATCGTCTTCTCAACTGCAGTGATTATACACAGACCTCTGTCTGTCGTTCGTGTGGATCGCTGCTCACAACACAGGCCTCTGTTCCAAGGATTGGTGCTGCTTCCACAGTGAGGTGTAGAAGATGTTCCACAAAGCTTTCTGGCACCGTTGGAGGCGCTGCCGGTGCTGGACTGAGCGATGTAGACGTATGGGAAGACGGCCAGGGCAACAAGTTCACTGGTGGTAGCGACACAACGACAGTTGCTATTCCGTTCGTGTTGAAATACTTGGATTCCGAATTGGCTGCCATGGGTATCAAGATGAGGTATAATGTAGAACCCAAATAGATGGAGGGGACAATGGTGTAGCTGGAAGGTTAAGTAATGAGTGCGTAGAACACATATATATATAGACGGTTGCATTGTATTGAATAAAGACAATTAGGTAAAATAAGACTTTTTCATGGCGTATTTGTATACATATCTACTATATATAATGGAGGACTGGAGTATACCGTAGAGCGAGCCAATGATACCATCTACTATGATAAATACATCTTATATCATTGGAGTCACTACATTCTTGTATGTCAAAGCATGCATCGTCTATCCCATAGTTTAAGTCGGTCCGAATATTTAAGCAAGAAACATACACAGAGTATAGAGGACAGATATTGAATGACACCTAGGAAAAAATTGTGCTATATGAGATACGATGGGGACTTACAACATACAGATCGAAGAAAACTAGGAGAGAAATATCTTGCACCCCCTTGGGTATACATTTGACGTGGTTGATATTTCACACCGCTTTCGGTATTCGAACGCGCTCCCTTCTTGATGGAGAGATCCCTTGGGGGGACTCCCACCGACCGCTGTCGGGAGCCTTCTCCGACGGCCCCTCTCAGCCCAGAACTCTGCAAGTGGAAATGGCAGGCAGAAAGATACGCAATGGGAAGCTCATCGTAGCAGAGAGAGATTGACAGGAGGGAAAGGGTTCGGAAGACACCCATCGTGCATGGCGGAGTGTTGTAACGTTTTACAAAATGCTGCGTGGGGTGAGACTTTGACGTGAGGGTAGAGTGGGAGAACATTATAACGGCGAGCAGGATGCGCAGAGTTAAACATTGTTGATAAACACAGATTGGGAACATAGGAATATTCGACATCAAGATAGATTGCACTGCACTAGTTATAGCAATCTCATAATTAAAATTTGTCTGGATACAGTTAGGATAGCCAGCACAGCACTTGGTGGATCGAGAGCACAGCACACATGCCCTGAGGGCGTGCTGGAATTGCTCAGCCTCGCTGGCGCCAGACGTGTGCTGTGTGTGGTGAGCGGCAGGGCCTACCGCGAAGAGCACCACGGCGAGTAGAGCCACGGCGAGTAGTGGCATGGCATGCCTTTGGCTCGCCTACACTACAAAGTACCCATCACAGGCAGCTGACTAGAGACAGACGCATCTCACGTGAAGAGAGTCTAATAGAGAGATTACATGATAAAATATAATTCCAGTGTAATTTGAGTTTACAAATGCTTCAACTGCTTCACACCGTTGATAACAACCAACAAAAAAATCCTTCCCGCTAAAGCCTCGTGGTAAAAGCCCTGCGATGACCGCCTTGCCTACCCACTTAAGGGAACCACTTCCTCCAAGCATCTCCCCTGCAAGCATCTCCCCTCCAAGCATCTCCCCTCCAAGCATCTCCCCTCCCGAGCATCTCCGTCTTACACAACTTCCACCATCGCGCGTCTCTCTATCAGCCCCCGTAGTAAGTGCGACAAATTACTGCAGCCCACCACGCTGGTGTGCAAGCCCTGAGGCGTCCCCATCACGTCCTAACAAATTTGCCGGTGACACGTTAAGCGGGCCCATGTATGGAGGAGATTCAACCACTCGATCACAGGGAGCTCACCTCGCATGGTGAGGGAGAAACGTTGAGTTATAGGCAATTGATCTTAACAGACACCGCGAAGCACAACAACCTCTTGTGATAGAACAACCACGAACACGATCTTGGAATAGATTTTTGTTGGTGTTGCTGTTTGGTGTGTGAGGCTGAATTATATTTGGCGCCAAATATAGTGCGTTGTCTGTTTCTCCTTTCTTTTGTTTTTTTCACGCTGCTTTACTTCTCTCTAGTTGTGTATGTTGTGTTGAAATTTCTATCAGTTGAACTGGTAGAGCCAACAACCAGACCGATTTGAGTGTGTACGCACCGTGTAATAGACACCCCTTTCGCACGAAGTTGAAGTTAATCCATAATTGTTAAATTACTTTTATTCACAAGAAAATATTTCCCAACAACAGGGGTCCACAACCACATATATCACAAAACAACCAGCGTTAATCATTTCTTTGTTACACACGCACCATCCATAATGACAGCTAATGAAAACCCATTTTCTAACAACCTGACCAGTTCTTCCACCACCACCGGATCTTCCAACAGCCCTTCTGCACAGTACTGCAGGATATCCATTGAGAAAACAGCTGCTGACCTCGGCACCTCCATTGCCAAGGGATTATGCGATAATCAGGAGGTCACCTACAGGAGAAGTGTGCATGGTTTGAACGAGCTCGAGAATGAGGAGGACGAATCGCTAGTGTGGAAGTACATCTCCACCTTCTATGAAGACCCCATGATTCTTCTGCTGATTGGTTCAGCAGCCATTTCCTTTTATATGGGCAACATTGACGATGCCATCAGTATCACAATGGCCATTCTGATTGTAGTTTCTGTTGGTTTCGTGCAAGAATATAGGAGTGAGAAGTCTTTGGAGGCTCTTAACAAGCTCGTTCCAGATGAGGCCCATCTCACCAGAAACGGAGGCACAGAGACAGTGCTGGCCTCTGCGCTTGTGCCTGGTGACCTGATCCACTTCTCGGTAGGTGACAAGGTGCCAGCTGACGTCCGTCTCGTTGAAGCTGTGCATTTGTCCATTGACGAGAGTAACCTCACCGGTGAAACAAAGCCAGTAAAGAAGAACACAGAGTCTGTAGACTCCTCCGATGCCACAGTCCCCATCAGCGACAGAACTTGTATAGCCTTTATGGGCACCCTTGTCAGAGATGGCCATGGATCCGGTGTTGTCGTCGCCACTGGCCACAAGACCGCTTTCGGCGCTGTTTTTGAGATGATGTCTTCCATAGAGAAGCCGAAGACCCCTCTCCAACACGCCATGGACAAGTTAGGGAAAGAGCTCAGTGTGTTTTCCTTCATTGTCATTGGTGTTATTGGCCTTATCGGAGTTATACAGGGGAGATCCTGGCTTGAAATGTTCCAGATCTCCGTCTCGTTGGCCGTGGCTGCTATCCCTGAAGGTTTGCCTATCATCGTTGCTGTAACACTCGCATTGGGAGTGTTGCGTATGGCCAGACAGAGGGCTATCGTTAAGAGATTGCCCTCTGTTGAGACTCTGGGAAGTGTCAACGTTATTTGTAGTGACAAAACTGGCACACTCACACAAAACCACATGGCTGTTACTAAACTTTGGACACCAGGTATGGATGAGAGTCATATGAATGTCGATAAGGGAACGGATTATTCGGGTGAACTAACAAAAGATATAAAACTCTTGTTGGAGAACGGAAATATGTGTAACAATGCCAAGTATTCTTCGGAGAAGGAGCGCTTCATTGGTAACCCCACCGATATTGCTATTGTTGAGGTGCTTTCCTCATTTGGCTTGGACGATATACGTAACACCAGACAGCGTACCACAGAAATCCCCTTCTCTTCTTCTAGGAAATACATGGCTGTAGCAACCCATTTGGGTGATAAGACCAAGACCGAGACTTTTGTCAAAGGTGCTGTGGAGAAAATCCTCGATAGCTCCACCATGTACTACAAGAGAGACGGTGAGATTGAGCACCTGTCTGAAAAGACAAGAACGCAGATCCTTTCCATGGCTGATGTGCTTGCCTCTGATGGGTTACGTGTGTTAGCCTTTGGTCGTAATTCGCGTGGGTTTGAAGACGGCGAGGAGCCAACGGAGATTGTTTTTAGTGGTCTTATGGGGATGAACGACCCTCCAAGACCACAGGTGAGCAGCAGTATCGCACAGCTGATGAGAGGTGGTGTCCATGTGATTATGATCACCGGTGACTCTGAGACCACAGCCATTAACATTGCGCGTAGAATCGGAATGCCAATTTCTGATCCATCGAAGGCTGTGATGAACGGTGATATGTTGGACTCCATGTCAGAGGAGGCGCTTGCCGAAGCCATTGGCTATGTGTCTGTTTTTGCCCGTACCTCTCCCGAGCACAAGGTGTCCATCGTGCGCGCCCTTCAGCGCCGTGGTGATATCGTTGCCATGACAGGCGATGGTGTTAATGATGCCCCCGCTCTGAAATTATCCGACATCGGAATCGCAATGGGTAAACATGGTACTGATGTGGCCAAAGAGGCTGCAGACATGGTGCTTACCGATGACGATTTTTCAACCATCTTGCACGCCATCCGTGAAGGTAAGGGGATCTTCAACAACATCCAGAATTTCCTCACTTTCCAGTTGTCCACCAGTGTTGCTGCACTCAGTTTGGTGGCCCTATCCACTTTTTTCAACCTGCCCAACCCGTTGAATGCCATGCAGATCCTCTGGATCAACATTCTGATGGATGGTCCACCAGCGCAGTCTCTGGGTGTTGAGCCAGTTGACCAGGAAGTGATGAACAGACCTCCACGTTCAAGGAACGACAAGATTCTGACCCGTGCCGTACTGAGAAAGGTGCTGCAGAGTGCCTTCGTCATCGTCGCAGGTACAATGTTCGTCTATGTCAGGGAGATGAAAGATGAGATCACAGCCCGTGATACCACTATGACATTCACCTGTTTTGTACTATTTGACATGTTCAACGCATTGACATGCAGACATGCAACCAAGAGTACATTTGAGTTGGGTTTCACCAACCAGATGTTCAACTTTGCCGTTGGAGGCTCTTTGCTAGGCCAGCTAGCTGCAATCTATGTGCCATTTTTCCAGAGCATTTTCCAAACAGAGCCACTTGGCTTTTCCGACCTAGTATTCCTGATAGCGTTGACCAGTTCTGTGTGGATTGTAGACGAGCTGAGGAAATTTCTGCTGAGGCAGAGGGTCATTTCTAATGGTTATTCACTTGATGTGTAACTGGCAGAGGTTTTGTGAGCGTATCACGTTTGATGAACACACTTGTTATGTGGTATAGAGCAGACATGTCGTATAAGCAATAGATAAAGCTACTATTCTTTTTTTTAAAAAAATTCATTTCATTAACTTTTATCATTTCTATCAAAATGTACCGTTTATCGTCTCCTCGGCTGCCTTCTTCAGCCTGTTCATTATGGCCAATCCTTCGTTATCCTCACTCACTCCCTCAACAAGTATAATTCCAACTCCCAACTCATCTACCTCACGCAGCTGAGCAAACAGATTACGAGAAATCGACTCCCCTGATTGCCCCATATCTCTCTCTACTGTGACCAGCGGATGTATATTGGGCACAAAATGCTTGCTACGTAGCACGGCAATTCCCCTTGAGGCAGTTTCCTTCTCAACAATAGTCTCTATATAGTCGCCCACATGCTTCTTACCGTCACCACAGTTGTTGAATAAGACAACTTTTGCGGTTGGCGAGTAATGCCTGTATTTCATTCCTGGAGTTCTTACAGGCTCCAGTTTCCCTGCAGTCTTCTTTGCAACAACGATATCCTTCCACAGATCACCACCTGCCTGTTTGATCTCCTCTAATGAGACACCCCCTGGACGCAATAGCATTGGTGGTGAACATAAACCATCCACAACGGTGGATTCCACTCCCACATCACAAGCTCCACCATCGAGAATAAGGGGAATCTTCCCATTCAGATCATGATACACATGCGATGCCATCGTGGGACTTGGACGTGTGGATGAATTGGCCGAAGGTGCGGCCAGAGGGATGTCGCTGATGGCAATTAGGGCACGAGCAACGGGGTTAGCAGGCATCCTCACAGCAAAGGTGGGCTGTCGTGCTGTGACGAGCACGGAAAGAGAGTTTTCCATTGACGTGGCAGGTAACAGAATTGTAAGGGGCCCTGGCCAATACCTATCGATTAGTGGTTTGTATATCGCGGGGATCTCAAACTCTGGGTTGTTGTGAAATACCACCCTTTTCAGCTGGTCAACAGAAGAGATATGTGTGATCAACGGATTGTCTGCGGGTCTATTTTTTGCCCTGTAGATCGACTTCACACAGTCGTCGTCAAGGGCAGAGGCTCCTAGACCATATACGGTCTCGGTAGGGAAGCCTATGGCGTCTTTGGTAGTTTGAAGTATATGTGCAGCCTCTTTGAGGTTCGCCTCTGTTACGGGATCGGATATGAGTGGCATCGAAGAGCTATCGGTGAAATGTATGGATGAAGTCTCCACATGCAGTACCTTGGTTACTTTAGTTGCCACGGTTTCATGCGAAAACGAGGTGGGTGCTGATACGGTGCTCATCTTGAACGCAGAGAGACGGGATCTTGAAGGGAATCCTCTGAAAAGAGTGGGTAGCTTTGAGGAGATTAGTGACTGAATCTTGAATAGCGGTATTGGGGATATGCGTAGATATGCTTGAATGGTAATAAATCAGGTGGATCTGCTGTTTGCTAAGTGCGGCCCAATTTTCCTGTAGAGATTTCTGTGAGTAAATCAATGGCATGAGCATCAACTCTCTCCGCAGTTAGTCGGAAGATGCAAATGGACAGAGATTGTGAGTTCCCACAATCAGAACCTCTATATATTTATATATATGTATATAGATACAACAATACAACAACGATATAGCTACGTGTCTCCGCAGGGTACTCCCACCAGTGTTATCTTATCCCATCACTTGATAGCTCCACAACAGCAACAGCACAGAAAGACCATAACCACAGGTGAAAAAAAAAAAATAGGTCATCGCCCTGCACACGACTAGCTAAAGCGCGTGCTAACATAACATAATATATGGAGGCAGCGATGCAGTGCATTTGTATGAGATGTGGTGTAGCTGGTTTAGTAAGAAAGGAGACTCCAGAGCAAGAGATAATCGGATAGGTAGGAGGGTAGGAGGGAAGGAGGGAAGGAGGGAAGGAAGAAGAGAGGGGAGAAGAGAGGGAAGAAGAGAGGGAAGAAGAGAGGGAGGAAGAGAGGGAAGAAGAGAGGGAAGAAGAGAGGGAGGAAGAGAGGGAAGAAGAGAGGGAGGAAGAGAGGGAAGAAGAGAGGGAGGAAGAGAGGGAAGAAGAGAGGGAGGAAGAAGAGAGGGAGGAAGAGAGAAAAAGAGACACAGAAGGAGAAAGAGATAGGGAAGTTGTAATGTGTTGTTTAATGTGAAAACAGACATGGTTTGAGAGGGTCACCATGTTCTCTCCTTTGTGCTGAGTATGTATCTATCCACAGATAACCCCTCAACCTCTTCTTCCTCCTGCCCATCTGTAGCCTACTGCCCTTCAATAGTACAATAATCGGTAAGCATCACTCAGTAAGCATCACCCAGTAAGCATCACTACAATGCTCTGTAATAGTTACATCACACAAGAGCAAGAGAACAGCACCTCAATGCCCATCAAGTCAAACAATGGACTGTCAAACAATCGACAATCGCTTTTTCTATTTTCCAACCTCATATTGTTGAATCAAGCAATAAAGTTTGCTTTTTTGCAAAGGACCGCTACCTCGATATGCGTATACTGTTGTCTTTGTATTTATTCCCTTGCATCAGCCGCACCATCGGGGCATCGCGTCTCCAACGTGTCATCAGATATCATTGGTGACTATATCTATAAATACATTCAGAGCATCCCGAATGTCACCTCGATTGTTATACGGCCAATTATAATATAACTATTGGATCACACTCACTGGACAGCGGAACCTAACATCTATATCAATCTCAAGCTCATATTCCTCCATGGCACATTCAATGAGCATACCCAGTCTTCCTAGTGGATACACATTAAGGCCCATCGAGGCTGGAGACTACAACAAGGGCGTATTGGAAACACTGGCCACATTGACTACGGTGGGTGAAATCTCGCGTGAAGAATTTGCCAATGTTATAACTGCCTGGAACACTTCAACTCCTACAGTTAGCTACCATTCACTGGTTGTGGTGGACGATACAGACCGCGTTGTTGCAGTGGGAACGCTCTTGGTGGAGCGCAAGTTGATCCATGCGTGTGGTAAAGTGGGCCATATCGAAGATATTGCTGTTAGAAAGGACCAGCAGGGTAAGAAGCTGGGTTTGATAATCATTAGAAGCTTACTAGGGTTAGCCAAGGATGCAAACTGCTATAAAACAATATTGGACTGTTCCAACGAGAATGTGGGGTTCTATGAGAAATGCGGGTTAAAGGTGGAGGGTGTGGAAATGGGATATAGATATTAGCATTGGTAATGTATTTGTGGAAACTTTTTGAACGATCACATACTAAAGAATTCAATAAAGATCACTACGCTGCAGAATACTGGAAGAATCGCACAATCATTCTATTCGTTTGATAACCTGACAGCCATTCCATTCGTATGGTGACCCGACACTACACCACTTTTATATCACATTCCCTATCAGTGCAATCATGCCATCTAGTGCTCCCTTCGCCAAAACCAAATCATTAAGCGTACCAGTTACGTCAAGTGTACTATATGGTTCAACGCTACCTATAGAAAATTTGCCTACTGTCGCTCCCATTTCACTCTTACATTCCCCGCTATAGTCACCAACTTGTAACCCCCAATACAGTTTCCACACGAGCCGTATTTCTATTGTACAATCACCACTATCAGTTGTCTTTTTCACTTGAAAAGAGAGGGAGTCCTGATTCTTGAATCTCACAAAGTTCTGTAACCTGGCGATATTTTTAGAGCTTTTGTTGGGCAGTAACGGCTTATGTGGATCAGATACACTTATGGATAGTGTATCCTTATACTTATCATATAGAGAACCCCACGTGGAAATACGCAGTTGAAGGATCCTGACATATGAGTTCAAGGAGTAGATTGCTAATGATATATCATTGGTCTGATGAGCATAATCAAGGATATCTCTTAGCTCACCGGAGGGAATACCATCACCACCATCATCACCACCCTGTGCGTCTCTCAACTGGAACCTCTCAATCTTCTCCAGTCTCACCACTACATCCATCTTGACATTTATTGAGAAATAAGTTCTAAACACCAAATCAAATTCCACAATTTTCATATCTAGCAACTTTTCTTCACCCTCAACAACAACAACATTTTCAACCACCTGTATGTTGACCTTCTCAATATCCATTTGAGGATAGAATATCTTCACCAATCTGAGACGCTGGTCCCAATCGTCCGATGGAAGGGTTGAGTATTTGCGGAAAAGTTCTTTTGTATGATAATACGCCTTCAGATATTTGAGAGAGGTTGAGCCTGTGTTAGGGGAAATCACCGTGTTGTCCTCATGTGCTGCGTTACTATGAACTGCTGTGTCATTATTCCCAAGCTCTTGCTGCAGTTGTTCCTTCTTCGATTCTAAGGAGTCACACTTTGCGGAGAGTTGTGCCATTTGTAACAGTAACTGCTGTCGCCTTTCAAGTAGTGAGTCTCTATGATTTCCAAGCATAAGAACCGATTCCATTGTCGAAGCTACAGGAGTTGCAGTAGTGTGTGATTTGGTGAGTTTGGAAGGGGGATCCTTGCCAGGAGCACCTCCACGAGGGGACCTCACTTTATCAGGAGACCTCACTCTACCAGGGGAACTCAATCTGGAAGGAGATTGAGGTCCTGTTTGGGGTTGGGTTTTCTGTGTTCTTGGAGACCCCTCTATTATTGGCTGATTAGTTATAGACGATACAGGAGGGACATCATCGATATCTGAGAATAACCGATGTGTTTCCTCCAGTATCGATTTCCTTTTCACGCCACGCTCATCTGATTTTTCCCGAGCTGGGGAAGTGGCTATGATATCAGATAGCGTGTCCATAGTTCTATGTATTGGTTCGGGGGCAGTGATATGGGGAAATATGGTGGTGTGTGAAATATTTTTGCTGTGAATCTGATTTTTGAAGGCGATTACGTCAATGCTTAGATATATACACGTACACCAACACTTTAGATTTGGTATGTGCGTACTACTTCAAGAGTTTGTAACCGATGTGCAATTGGTGCAGTGCGATAGCGCATATAAACATAAGACGCGCCTGCTGTATGTATATACATAATACTGGGATTTCTCTATACCAAACTATATCACCGTTGACCGGATTTGGAGCTTGCCATTTACCACAGAGCGCATAATAAGCGTTGAACAGATAAATTAACTCAATGAATATAGCCACTCGTGTGCATATGAAAACCATATCCTCCATATCCTGCTGCTCTCTATTTCAGTGCACCTGTTTTATCCTCAACAGCAAATATCATCTATGAGTGGGCGCGTAAGTGTATGCGTCAACAGTCCATATTAGTGGGAAAGCACCATGAGTGGGGCTCACTATGGGAGTGCTTCTCGTTTACGCTGCTGTTACGCACGGCTGGTAGGCTTAACTATACTAGGCGTATGGCTCTGCAAGGATACATTGAGCACATAGTGGGATTCAGAGTGTGGAGTACACATAGTGAGAGACTTAGAGGGGAGGACATAGTGAGAGACTTAGTGGGGAGCGCACATAGCGAGAGATTTTTTGCTTTTATAGGGCAACTGTTCGCATGAGAGTTTGTATGAGAGTTTTCGTATGCGGTACGTAGAGAGGCAGGTTTAGGTGGTGAGCACAGGAAACTCGCATGCAACTAAACAACTAGGGAGTGCCTGGTAGTTTTGGTGATGAAAATATATTCACCACCACAGTAGGTATCCATATAGATATATATACGCATACATCCAGCAATATTTTGTGAACTTCGATAAAAACATATAAAGCATACTAGTTGACTTCTAATAAGTGTGCCGAACAAGCGTGCTCTCCATATAGTTATTCTCAGTTGTTATTTCAGAGCGATAGCCACCATATGGATACCGAAACGCTGCCAACATAACATCAAGTTCGTCAAAGGTCAAGCTCGTCAAAGGTCAAGTTCGTCAAAGGAACATAAAGAAGCGTTGGACCAATCTACAGTTAGGATATTAATCATACAAAATGGTATCAACACCTGAGCTCAAAAAATACATGGACAAAAGATTGTCTGTGCAGTTGAATGGCAGCAGGGTCATTGAAGGAACACTGAGGGGGTACGATATATTCCTCAACCTCACCATAGAAGACACGGTTGAGATTCGCAATCCTAAAGTGGGGAGGGCAAAATCAGAAAAGTTACAAATTGGAACCGTTGTGGTGAGGGGAAATTCAGTAGTGAGTATGGAAGTTATTGGTTGATCAGAGAGATTGGTGGGATGATTAGAGGTGAGCCGACTGGGGTTGAATGCTAGATGTATGGTTTACTTTGCTGTAATATATAATAATAAAACGATAAAATTGAATTATTTATTCTAACACTCTTGATTGCATCTTTCGTTTATAATATTTTAAACTTTTGCAAATATATCATCAAGAAAGGAGGTGCCTGAAATGCTATTGCCCGCAAAATCCTCTTCACTCTCATTCTCCAGAGAAAGCTTATAGTTGATATCCCCCAATACCTTGTAGTAACTCTTGAGAAACTCCCCATAGTCTCCATAGGGAGAAACATTTTCCTTTCCTGAGACCTCGTCTGCGGTTACCCCGGTCTCGGTGGTGTCATCCACAGCTTCACCAATATTTGACACCTCTCCCTCTTTGCTACGAGATCCACGTCTCTCCGAATGGGTAGTGGGAGCACATGCTAATAATAGTTCTTGAAGAGAATTCGCCGCGTTTATGTAACCCAGCCCAATGAGATGTCTAATATTACCCTGTTTATGCCTCCGGGCACGGAACCGATCAGTCTTGACGTTGATGTACTCCTTCACGAAATCGTTCAGCAACTTCTGCTTGCCTCTTTCTCTCTTTTTAAGTGGAACAACCCGGCCCCCAGCAGCCCCACCGCGGCCACCACGGCCACCACGGCCACCACGACCCCCACGCGTTGAAGTTGAAGTTGAATGATCCTCCGACAATTTACGCTTGCCTCCACGAGGCTCTGTGCCGTAATAAACCTCCGGCTGGCTCCTTCTGCCTCTCGTGGAGTGCGGACGACCGGCCGCAGCACCACCAGAAAGAGGGTGATTATTACTCTTTCTCTTCTTCACACCAGTGCCATCATCTGCGGCGGCCGCTGCAGTTGCACTCTTTGGTTGTCTACCTCTCTTTTTCTTCAATGGCTTGGAAATCACCACGCCAGCATCGTCCTCCATGGAAGGCGAGGTAGGTGACCAGCTACCGCCAGCCCCTAATGTGTTCGCCAGTGCGGCAGCACCTCCTTCAGTAGAAATGAACGATAAACGATGCACCTTCATTCTCTCGGCGAATTTACGTTCGGTTTCTGTATCTACATCTATACCACTATCGCCTTTAGCTGCGGCTGGCAACAAAGCGCGCAAATACGTTCTTGTCACAGAGTCATTATGGATGAGACCTTCCGTGAAGTCTTTAGGCAATTCTGATAAATCAAGTGATTTATCAGAATTGTTGAATGGGTTGTTGTTAACCTGCTCAAGGCTCAGATCGGTTTCCATGAAAATGTATATGAGCCACAAGAACCTCTCCAGTTTAACCCTGGGATGAAGATCCCCTCTAAGCCAAATATCGTTGAAGATAGACCCCGTAGAGGCGGCAGTGGTGGTAACGTATTGGCCGCCACCGCTGCTGCTGCCGGTAGCGCGCTCCTCATCGTCATCTTTCCTCCCGTTATTGTCCAATAACAGGATTCTACCAAGTTCTATCTCAAACGAACAAAGCATGAATATCAAGCTAACAAGGTTGAGCTGGAAAACAGCTTTATTTTCTGGCCTATTGCGAGCACCAACAAGACGGATGAAATCGCTGAACTTCTTTGGCTGGGCCTCTGTTAAATCACTAATAGACTTGAGAATAGACTTCAGACGAGGTGTGTCCTGTAACTGTTTGACGGTGTACATGGTGTATCCAGAAGCGGTTCTCACATTGTTGAGAGTGAACGCACCAGTGGTTGTGGTGGAGGAGTTGGCCTTGGAGTTAGTTTCTCCTCCACCCATGCTGATATCACCATCATCATCCACAGTGAGGGTGGGGGTCTCGACACCCTCCTCCTCCACCTCCACTTGTTTATTATGCTTGTTACCCTTGCTATTCTTTGGCCCCTTGGTAGGTTTCCCCTCCACTTGACTCTCTTTATCATCAACACTCTTGTTCTCTTCAACGGCGTAAACCTCCTTCAACAGTGAAACGCTGTCTCCAACTTGCAACGATGGGATGGAATGGTAAGTTCGAAGTTGAGACCTCATCTCATAATCAAAGTTAACGGTGGTGTTGAGTCTTCCAATATTCACCAATAGACACAGAATCACAAAATTGAATGCGTAGTTGATATCCACCAAGAGTCTTTCTTTGAGAATCTTTGAGATTTTGTTGGACTTCAAGAGGGCAATAAGATAAAACTCAAAGAAATTGAGCACCCTGCCGTCGTTTTCTTTAAGGGTGCCATCATCGTCCTTATACTGTTTGAAGTATACGGGGAACTCAAAATCACCCGAGGCATAGTACGGGTTATTGAAAACTCTGTAGTTGTTGAGGAAGAGTCTCTTTAGGAAATCAAACCGTATATCCCTTCTCCATAGCGGTTCGCCGTCTTTTTTCTTGAGGTGGCGAGTCCGCGAGTTTATCAACAGGGTCTGGTAGCTCTTAGAGTGTGGATTGGTATCAGCGATAGGGGAGTCATAGCTGGCGTTGGTGGTGCGGTTGGCCGTGGGTGTTGAATGGGCCGATTTCCTTCCTCTTCCCACTGTAGGTTTTGCAATAGGACTATCAAGAGCATAGTGTGTATCATCACCGTCGTCTTCCTCATCGTCGGCTCCTTCCAAGTCGTCCGCGTCATCTTCCTCTTGGTGTATCTCGTTAGCTGTGTCGTCAAATGTTTTACCTTCTTCTTCCTCTTCTTGCTTCAGTTCCTGTGTTGTGTCAGGCAGATCATCAGAAAGCAGACTAGCAATTGATGGCTTTGCAGACGAAGGATTCATCAATGCAGAAACAGGCAAAGGAGACGATGCCGCTTGTACGGAAGAAACATTTGCAGCATCATGGACTGGGTCATACGACATTGTGTGTGATGTTTGTCAATACAATTGAGTAGTGTATAGATTTGTTCACAGCTTTTTTTCTGAGATCCCAGGGCATACGATGGGGATGTCACAGTATATTGATAAGTTTAGCTATGCGGACAATTTTCACTAGCCGGTGATGGGTGTGGGGTTATGTGTGAAAAATAAAATTAAATATAAAGGGTTAATTGTGAAGTGTGAATCAAATCGAGCTTGCGATTTCAAAGCGATGATTATACCAGAGGTAACACGGTGTATTTATTTATCCACGCGACCTATCATGCTCTGTACGGGAGTATCGTGAAACGTTATGAGTGATGCCAATTTGGAAGAGTTGATGAAATTCACGCGATATCAGATGAAGCAAAACGAAGCAAACACTGCGGAAACACAAAGCAATTACACAACAGCCGGTTTTTTAGGATTCGATTGTACCTTGGAATGAAGAAACTTGTTGCAAATTTTCAATTGATCATATTGTTTTGCTCGCTCTCTACGGCTGGTGATTGCCCAGTGCATCGGGGACCGTAGGCCCACAGGCCCACAGGCTGATAGACTCATAGGCTTACAGGCCTACGGGCTCACGGGCTCATCGTGAGCTGCATAGTAAGTGAGATATCAGCAGTGTGGCATCGCTGGTGAAACCTCGCCGTTAGGTTGATGCGCATAGCCCAAATGGAAGGAAGAGGTTCACGGTGAGGTTCAGGGTGTGGTAGAAGGCATCGGTCGACATTGCAAGAGGAGGGACGGGGAGGGGCGGGTTCTCAGGGCTCGAAGGTTTCACGGCTCGAAAGTTTCAAGGCTCCATTGTAAGTGGGTGATAAAAGTGAGAGAGGGTGTACCGTTAGTGATATGCTGGCTAATAGTTGTAGGAATATTTTTTTAGGTTTAGGTTCAGCATATTCAAGGGGCGCAGTATCCAACACATTATAGCAGAGAGTTTGTAAAACTTTAGTAGAGAGTTAGAGAGTTAATAGAGAGCTACTAGAGAGTTAATAAAAAGTTGGCAGACCGCTATTACAGAAAAATTGTTGAGAGACATTTCAGGACAGTCAAGTCCAGTCAAGTCAAGTCGAGAATGTGTGACGATATTGAGTGACGATAAGCGCTCTTGACAATTGTCCACGGTTATATATCTGTTTTCAATATGGGCAAACTGTATCCAAAAGCCATACCACCTAAGCTACTTAGTGAGCCATATATGCACTCGTCATGCTCATCATGCTCGTCACGCCCATGGTGAGCTGGCTACCTGGCCCTAACATACGCTTTGCAATTAATTGTTGTGCCACATGTTAAGCAGAATATATAACCGACATATTGGATTATCATCATATAACTGTCTGAATATTAGCATCTTATTGGATTATCATCCTATTAAACTATTTGAATATTAGCGTCTTACTGTTTTATCATCATATTATCATCACATTAATTTTTTTGTTTTTGGTTATTTCCGGTCACAGCATGTTTTTTTTGAGAGAGATAAAGTGGTGCTTTATCTTTAATATTTAATTCGCATCTGTTTTCTCTATTTGGCTATTCTCCATTCGAAAAAAGCCAGACAATACCACTATATGTGCAATATCCTCACCAAAATCATCAAGTGCAACTACCTGCTATCTAAATTAGAGCTGGATTTCTCTACTCTATAATTTATTTAGTTTCTCAAGCTATTGAGTAATTTGCTTTAATTGACCAACACCTCCCACCAGTTGATTCTACTCGTAAGCACCTCGCAGCACCGAGCAGCTTTTAACCTCTAAGCATCTCTACACCTCTAATGGTGCCTGTAAACCCCATCCCATCTCTTACCCTCACCCTAAAGTGTATGTGCCCTAGTGGGGCAGGAGGCCTGTACTCTCGCTACCTGCGCTCTCTAGTGGCTCTCTCTTACCGAGCTATCTAGTTTGTGCTCTACGAGCCCTCCCTACGAGCCCTCTCCTGTGGTTCTCTCCAGTGACCCCCTACTTTCCCTATACTCTGTGCTTGAAATGCTCTCCTTTATTTTCTCCAACCTTACTCCCGTGTTAATCCTCTTCATAACACCCCACGTGGGCACAATGTGCCAACCAAAACCACCCAATGCACATGCACTGTCAAAAACCCCGTAGCGCTTATTAGGGCACTCTTTCATTAGTTCCCTTGCTGCAAATTCATCCGCCGCTATCTCTTGGTATGCACTGGCTACAGCACAGATTCTGTGTGCAACCGTGCATCCGCACAGAATCTGCGATGCACAAACTGCATATGATGTGCCTTTTTGAATGCTGCGCTCGAAGGATAAAGTATGAAGAAGCAGGAGGAGCCCATCAAGGATACCCAGCTAGCCCTTAGCAACGAGGTAAGCAGTGGTGACAATAGCCCAATACGGGGGTGTCAGAAGAGTTCTCGAGAGCTTCTGGTTTGGCCACAATTGCACAGCTAGCCTTCCAATCAACAGACTGACGACACAGTCTGACAGTCTCACAGCTTCCAGGGACCACTGCAACAAAAGTACCAAATACATTAGGTAGTTAACTGACTAGTGTGGCAGCCCTCTGTACCCTTTTCTCCATCGACGTCGTTTACCGGTGTTTGAGCAGCCAGTGTACAATCGCCGAAAGTGACGAGAAACGTGCACTACAATAGTTAAAGACACTGCTTGTGCGTGCTCTTCAATTGACAAGTTGTCATCTTGCAGCTATCAGAGGGGATACACTGGTGAATTGTTCATTTAAGGGCTCGGTAAATCACAAACGTTCGAGTCACTGCCCTCCTTGAATCCACATAGTTTTTCAAAATGCTGTTTGGAGTAAAGCTCGCCAATGAGATCTACCCTCCTTGGAAGGAGCATTACATCAACTATGAGCTGCTCAAGAAACTCCTCAAGGAAAATGTCATCAACATGAACACAGTCACCGCAGAGGGTGACTACTCTGGTTGGACTGAAAAGGATGAGTCGAATTTTGCTACTCAGCTGGACTCGGAGCTTGAAAAAGTGTACACTTTCCAGGTGCAACAGTACAATGCTCTCAACGACACCATCTCAGAACTTGAAGCCAACACAGAAACCTTCTTGGAGAACCTTGGTGGTGTAGATGGCAGCAGGGCCCAGCCTAAATTCGACTCCAAGGCTTTCCAAACTAGCCTCGAGAATGCCCTTTCTACTGCTCAAGAGTTAGACCACTTCGCCAGGCTCAACTTTACGGGATTCTTGAAGATTGTCAAAAAGCATGACCGTCTTCATAAGAAGTACTCTGTGAAGGCTCTGTTGAACGTGAGACTCAAGAACCTGCCATCCCACAGTGAGGACTATTCTCCTTACTTGTACCGGCTTTCTGTGCTCTACCAGTTCCTCAGAGACAACTTCTCATTTGAGAGCGCCTCGTTGTCGACATCTCTTGGTAACTCTTTGAACAAGTTGTCATCTTCCAAGATGTCTTCAACTCCATCCACACTATCCAACACCGCTGGGGGTAACGGTGGTGCAGGCTCTTCTGGTCCGGAGACGTATAAAGTGCTCAAGTTTTGGGTGCACCCCGACAATCTGATGGAGATCAAAACAACCATACTGCGTCATTTGCCTGTGTTGATTTATAACAACAGCCAGGACGACGATGACTATGTCAATGACCCAACCATCACCTCTTTGTACTTTGACAACCGCAACTTTGAGCTCTACAACAACAAGCTGTTGAAAAACCTCAACAAGACCCCATCTCTCCGCATTAGATGGACAGGTAAGCTCAACGACCAGCCTGAGCTGATGTTAGAGAAACGCACCTTCAATTACGACACAGGCGAGAGCAACGATATCAAGTTGGCGCTTAAGGAGAAGTACATCAATGACTTCATTTCATCAGGCGAAGTTGATGACGATGCAGATGCTGAAGGTTTGCTGTCAACTGCCACTGGAGACAGCAGCATCGCCACCACCACCCATAGGTCCAACAAGAAGTACGGGATTTCAAAGTATGTCAAGAAACTCTCCAAGAAGGGACTTCCAAAGGAGACCGTTGACGCTCTTGCATCGGATTTCTCCGAGCTCCAGTCTTTTATCGTCAAGAACAACCTCCAGCCAACTTTGCGTACCGTTTACACACGTACTGCGTTCCAGATCCCTGGTGACGCCAAAGTGAGGATAACCATTGACTCTGACATCCTGTTCATCAGAGAGGATTCCTTTGACGAGGACCGCCCAATAAGAAACCCGGCAAATTGGCACCGTCAGGACATCGACTCTGCCATTGATAACCCATACTCATTGCTCAGAAAGGGCGAGTTTGCCAAGTTCCCATACTCTGTGATGGAGATCAAGATCGCGTCGTCTGTGCTGAGCAATCCGTCCTCCAAGACGCTGAGATGGGTCACTGAGCTAACCAGCGGCCATCTCGTTAAGGAGGTGCCCAACTTCTCTAAGTTCATCCAAGGTATTTCTTCTCTCTACCTGGAGGATGATAACCTGGATATCCTGCCATTCTGGCTCCCTGATCTGGAACATGATATTCGCAAGAATCCAGAACAGGCTTACAAGGACTCCAAACAGAGGCAGTTGAAGCAGCAAAGAGAAGAGGAGCAGCTGAAAAACCTCAAAAAGAGCATTTCAAGTCCTCCTCTGAGCTCTTCATCCGGTGCAGGCGTGGGGCTCTCTGGAATCCCAAGCACTCCATCTGCGAATGCCAACCTCGACAAGATCATTGAAATGCCAGACGAAGAGTTTGGAGGTGATCTTGAAGACCACGAGTCGTCCGATGAAGAGGATGCTGCTCTTGGAAGCGGGCATATTGGCGCTTTGGACACCGGCGCCTCGTCAGCAACAGAGCCATCCAGCGGTGCTGCGTCCGTGGTGAAGAAAAAATATAGCACCTTTTTGCCATTGGATCTGTTCCCCGGCGGTAAGAGCAAACTCGACTATGAGAGTGAGGGTGAGGAGATTGTGCTCCCCCCAGGAGTCACCAAGCCCAAACAGCTGCTGAGACAGAGTGGTCCAGTTAAAGTTGAAGCCAAAGTTTGGCTTGCCAATGAGCGTACTTTTGTCAGATGGCTCCATGTGACCACGTTGCTGAGTGCCCTCACCTTTGCAGTGTACAGCTCTGTAGATGCCTCAAATTTCCCTGGCATCGCCACCGCCGTTGCTTACATCTACTTTGTGCTCACAATCTTCTCTGGATTGTGGGGTTATTACATCTACATTAGACGTTTGGACCTCATTAAGCAGCGCTCTGGCAAGCACCTCGATGGAATTGGAGGCCCTCTTATCGTTGGTGTCACTCTTATAGTTGCCATAGTGTTTGAGTTCATCGGGGGCTTGAAGGCTTACAGGTCCAGACATGAGCCTGTGGCCTCACCTGCTCCGTCCAACCCTCCCATTGGTGGTGTAGGCGGAGCTCCATCTGCCACTGCACTAGTTGCTGGTGTTGCAATGGATAGGTTAGGTGATGAGCTTACTGGGTTCAACGCTTGGTTCCTTGAGAAGGTGATGGGGTTTGTCTCAATGTTTTGAGTAAATGATGGAGTAGAGGGAAACACTTCTCCTGTGACGTTTAGCAGATGAGTAGGTTAATTAAATTGCCATAAACTAATTTCGTTATTTCATTTCCGAGATCTACTCAATAATATAGTTATTTGTTATACTCCATACTATCATAAAGTTGATTCCACCTCACAGCTTCCATAGGTGCGAACTGCCAAACATACAGTTGATACAGATCATTCTTTTATCAATTGCATTTTTATGAATTGAAAGATATACCAAATATACACAAACTCCTTTTTAGAATAAACATACAAAAAACATAAAAATCATAACGCCAAAAGAGCTCCCCATTACCGTTCTCCGATACCCTTCTCCTTGCTTCTTTCTCCAATACCCTTCTCTCACCTTCAACTCTCATGCCATTTCTATTATCAGTTGTGTGGTTTTTCAAAAAAATGTCTCAAACGTCGCCTTTTCTGCGCCGAGATAACATTGTGTCTCTTTGCCTCTCAAGAGCCACTCTTTCCCTCTCTCTATTGCGTCTTGCCTCATACACCTCTTGTAGGCTGGTGTCACTGCTCAAATGTTAGTGATATTTAACAAAATATTCTATGGACAATGTCGCACTTACTCGATATTAATTGCCTCTGAAAGAGAAACAAGGATGACATTTAAACTGCCAATGAGGTTGCCGGGGTCCACTGAGGCCAAGCCCATAGATTGCATCAGCTAGAATTGTTAGTCTCAGTTTATAAATGGAGAACACTCGTATATAAATGGAGGATACTCCTCTAGCTTCTTTCTCATTGTACTCACCTCCTCGATATCTCTGGATAATAACAATACACCACTCTCAAATTTATGAGAAACAGTTTCTTGAAGCCATAGAGGATGCTGCCTCAACTCTTTGGATTCAGCAAGTGGGTTCTCCATATGTGATCTGCTACCGAAGGCACATACAGTGTACTTTAACGGCACCCCCAAGTACCCAGAGAGAACACACACCACCAGCGCAATATGCCCGAGGGTTGCTGCTGCTTCCTGTTTCATTTCCAAGATGGATCTCTTGGTGAGTTTGGTGTGTTCATTAGACCTGCTATTAGTTACTATAACCTGGCTAGATTGGCGACTAGATTGGCGACTAGATTGGCGACCAGACGATGCCACTCCTCTTCTCTCTGATCTAATCACCGATAACGACGAGAGAGACGTGCCCCCAAAATGCATGGCAAAGTGAACTCCCAACAGTGTAAACTCACCAGGCGAGTCAGGAATGGGTTCGATTTGGAAGATCTCACGTAGTTCCCTTGCCGCTATTGCCAGTTCAACCGCCAACTCTGACTTTGTCGATTCACACAGCCTCTTGTGCTTTTCCAGAGCGGATTTGATATATGCGATTTCTTGGTCATAATACACCAGAGGCACCAAAGGGGTGGCCCCAAACAAGTGAGGGTGATCGGAATCCCCTTCATAATCGCTTTGTTGATGAGTCATTGAGGGATCACAACGTGGCAAATACGATATATATAAAATGTTTTTTTTGTCAGATAACTTGTTCGACTGGTGATGTGAATCTGTTGAATTGTCAATAGAGTTCGATGACAAAATAGACAATCTCATTGAGGCTCTGTCTCTTCTCTCTTGAGCCGCCTTTACTGTGCCTCGAAGTGTATCCAGCTCTCTCGACTTTTCGGCAACAACACAACCGAGCATCTCACACCTCGCCGTCAATCGATCTACTTGATCAACGTTATCTTGTTTCCGTTTAATTGTCTCGATCGATTTTCCAACCTCACACTTGACCGCTAAAGCCTCCCTGAGACACTTTTCCAGGTTGTTTAACCTCATAATTTGGTCATAAGTGCACATGCTTTTGGGAGAATGCGTGGTGGACGAAGAGAATGATCGTAAATGAAAGGCGGAGGTACTTGGTGGTTGATGACCAACAAGAATTTGATCACTGACATCATCAGTGATGGCACTGCCCGAAGCACTATCATTCTCTGATATGGCTGCTTCTATTTCGCCATTTGTACGGCCGGGGTACCCGTTCGGGTACACGTTAGGGTACACGGTAGAGTACACATTCGCTGGTAATAGGTAGTACCTCTCATTAAGTTGAAACACCATTACATTTGTGGGATGACTTCGATGGGACAGTATACTGGAAATGTCTTCACCAATATATTCCAACGAGGACAATTTAACATGGATGGTCATCAACAATATGATATTGCACGCAGGGTTCCCTCTGTGATTGGTGAACATTTTTTTGTCACCATTGGTGTCACCAATGGCTTCAAAATGGTTATGAATATTGGGCATGCTGGAACTATTGTGGAGATTCTTGGGTGATCCATTGGCATCGCCAGCCGCCTTATTATCTCTCCTCCGACACCACACCATAACGGTTAACGAGGTGAGCTCCGCACAGTCGGTGGATGAGAAATCCAGCCCTTTGAATTCAGGTGTCATTGTAGGGCCAATGGTTTCTGTTATATAGAACGGATCACGCTCAAACGGCCTATGAAGACTTATAAAGGTGTTAACCAGGGATGAGTTGTTGATCGATTGGAGCCTCAATTGACGCTGAATGGGTTCGTTTACACCCAAAACATTATCGGTGATTGTGTTTCTACGTTCCAGGATAGGAATACCCCTTGGGACGTCATCAAGATGGGAATATTTGCTGTGTGTATCTGTGGAATTCACATGCTGGCTCTGGGTATCTGCCACTTGGTTATTATGCGATATATTGAGAGGATCTACTGGGTGTCGCGGCTCCTTGGTGGGCTCCTTGGTGACCTCAAATGATACCTGTGATAATTGTGAATTCTCATTAATATTCAAAGATTTTTTCCTCTGATTCTTCAGGTGATCCGTCTGCTGAGAATCAGGTTGATTTTTGAGCCGAATATTGTATAATGATATGCCATGCAAATGTCTCAATCGGCGCTAGAAAATGTTAGTGAATGAAAAATGGTGACAAGGACTCCAGTCAAAGTTCAATGGAAAGTCTAGCAATGGAAAGCACGTTATATAATGTTGGCCATGCATTATACACTTACATTGGGCCTATGAATCACCAGGGGATCACTGTGGTTGGACGATATTTCCAACCCTGCAATGCCACTATCATTGCGATTTAACGCTCTGGCCATATCCAATGAGTAGTTCCCCCGTCGTGACTTTTCAGGAGATGACGGTACACTACTGAACATTGTGCCATAGAGAAATATACGTGAGAGTGTATGTTATTCCGTCCTGAATGATAGCCAGTGTCTGTAATAGCTCATGTAGTATTCAAGTTGTATGTGGTGTTTGAATAGCGTTAGATTGAAGTTGTATGTGGTGGTATTTGAACAGCGTTAGATTGAAGTTGTATGTGGTGGTATTTGAACAACGCTAAATTGAAGTTGCCTCTATGTGGTGCATGAATAACGTTAGGCGGTCAATGGTAAGTGGTGGTCAATATTAAGTGGTGAGCTTTATTCGGGGAAAGATATCATGCAGTGATAAGGGCTGGGCAAGTGAGGAACAGTCAATATCACTCAAAACTGATTTGTGTATATTTGTGTATACTTTGTGTATACTTTGTCTATAAGTGTTGAATGTGAACTTATGGTGGCCTCTTCAATTATCTCTATGGGATTATATTATGGCTCGATTGATGTGTCTCTGAGATCATCCTAATCCCTCTATGCTCCACCTCCCTATAGCGAGGGTCTATGATGAGCATCTACTATGGGAAGGTGTACTACGCTACACTATGGGGAAGGCACTATGCTCCACTATGGAAGGTGTACTACGCTCCACTATGAGAAGGTGTACTACGCTCCACTATGGGGAAGGCACTATGCTCCACTACGGGAAGGTGTACTACGCTCCACTATGAGAAGGCACTATGCTCCACTACGGGAAGGTGTACTACGCTCCACTATGAGAAGGCACTATGCTCCACTATGGGAAGGTGTACTACGCTCCACTATGAGAAGGCACTACGCTCCACTATGAGAAGGTGTACTACGCTCCACTATGGGGAAGGCACTATGCTCCACTACGGAGGGTCTAGACATAGAGAGCCCTGGATAACAACCAAACCCACTGGTGGCCAAACAAATCACAGTGGAATAGAGTCACTAAATGTGTTATAGCGATAAAAGAGATCCACACACAACAATTAAACTCACTACACTGAAACGATGGAGGTGAATGATACGAAACATGCACGCACTCCCACTACAATACGATAAGGATAGTTTGGTCGTGTGATTACACAAGACGCCAAAGTGCGCAGAGGGTGAAGTTGACCGTTGTGGAGTGGTGTGTTGAAAAGTGTGGGGCTTAAGTAGAAAGAGAGAGAGAGAGAGAGGGAGAAGATGAGGGGATAATTGAATTGAGTAAAAGAGACCAAGTGAGATTATATTGGGATACAAACTAGAGTCAGGTGTGCAAGCAAGACAGCTGTTGATTCTGCGATTGATGAGATCAGAATGGGTTATAGTGAGAGAGAGGAATAGCATCAATATACATTCCCATAGACTCACATTCACACTCACATACAAACACATATACCCGATATTGTCTATGACGACAAAAACACGTGAAGAGAGCGGTGATACTAATAGAGCACTTTACGCAATATACAATTCAGTTAGAGAACCCCAAGTACGCTATAGTTGAGAACCCAAAGTACGCTATAGTTGAGAACCCAAAGTACGCTATAGTTGAGAACCCCAAGTACGCTATAGCTGAGAACCCAAAGGACGCCATAGTTGAGAACCCAAGTACCCTGTAGTTGTATATCATCTATGGCCTTCATAATATGCCTCGCCCATTTTTGTGAGGTGCATGGTCCCACAATGGTGATGTGCACTCAGTCTGCTCCCATTGACGACTCGTCAAACTTGATCGCGCCTCTAAATTCAACACAGAGATGCAAATCATGTGAGTTGGTTTTCCCCTCACCAGCCTCTGAAAACACAAGCACAGCAGCCACCGACAATACTAGCATAGCAAACACAACACCCACCGACACTAATAGCATAGCGAACACAATAGTGAGTGACAACAGCAACGCCTCCACCACCGACAAAGGTGGTGCTCTCCAATTGGATAACTCTCTTTTATCTTGCCTCGCATCCAATGGGTTACCAACGACATTCCGCACCATACAAGGTTCAACAGCCTACATCTCCACCCAATCTCCGTCCTCCCAAGCACGCTACACCCCAATGCACCAGGTGGTTATGCGGTGCCTTTCGATGGAAACAGCACCTACAGACTCATCAAGGCCAATGATGTTTGGCGACTCCTTGTTGGGTTATTCTGTGTGTATGGTATTTAAGCTGAATGATACAACGGCCAGAGGTGCAGAGAGGAAATATGCTTTCATAGTGACAGGAGAGAAGGAAAACGAGGTTATGGAGAGGTGGGACCTCATCGTGGGGAATCTCAGAGGTGTAATTGGATATATCCGCAGGCGTATGGAGGTGTTGGAGCAGGATAGGAAAAATGAGACTGGTCATGAGAGGTTTTTCAGAAGAACTCTACTCAAGCCAAAGGGGCTGACTGAATTATTACAGGACGACAAATTATTTGCTAGGTTACACCTATGGGCGAGTAACCTACTTAAAGAGATTGATGGATATTGAAAGATATGTATATTAGATGTAGAGCCCACAGCACGAATATTGAATGATAAAAAAAAATATATATTAGATATAGAGCCCACGGCACGAATGTTGATAAAAAATATTATACAGCCTGTTCTGGATAACTCCTCAAGTCCAGTGTTAGCGTCTTACTACTGTTGAGCTCCTGTTCTCTGTAAATGCCAACCAAAGCATCACTCTTCTCAAAAAGACCATTCTTAAGCGATATGACAATAAACTGGAAATTGGGCCCACAGTTGTTGTGGATGTAATTGGCAATCTTGTTGACGTTGGCATGGTCAAGGGCAGCATCAACTTCGTCTAGCACAAAGAATGGAGACGGATGGTAACTGTGGATGGAAAACAACAGCGCCAAAGCTGCAATGGTCTTTTCTCCTCCAGAGAGCAACTCCATATCTCTGAATCGCTTCATCGGTGGCATCGCGTGATACTTCACACCTGCCAAGTATGGTTCATCTTCATCTTCAAGAGTGATATAAGCAGATCCACCAAGGGGAGACGCAACCGATCGCGTCAACTCTTTGTAGACAGTGTCAATCTTGTCGGAAATATGGTTGTATGCCTCCATGAAATGGTTATATCTTGTTTCCTTTACAGCCTTGAAGCTACGTGAAACGTCTGCTTCTGCCTGCCTTGCTGCTCTGAACTCCGTATCGATTTCTTTCAGACGAAGCTCCACCTCTTTGAGCCTGTCAATGGCCTTCATGTTTGGCGTGAGAGTACTCAACTCCTCCCCGACAGCAACTATCTTGGCAGAGAGTTCCTCCAGGACTGCATTGGAAAATGACTCTTTGTGCCTAGAGCTTAGAGAAGAATAGTCCACTGAAAGGCCATTGACAATCTTTTGTACTTGTTCATCTGTCTGAGTGGCATCCCCCCCATCACCACCAATAGGTAATTCCTCTAGTGACGATGATCCCATAAGAAGAGGCAATTTGATATTCTCCAACTTGGAGTTCTTCAAAAGATTGAAACGCTCCATCTCATACTTATCTACAGCCTCTTCATACGATGATACACTCTTCTTGAGACTAGCGGCCTCTTCTCTGGCGTCCGCGAGCTTGGCTTCCAATGACTTGGAATACTTGAGCTTATTGGAGAGCCTTTCCTCTACCGATTCGTACTCTTCCAAAAGGGAAACCACCTCCTCTTGTAACGAGTCCACCTCCTGTTGCAACAAGCACTCTTGCTGCGAAAGAGATTCCATAGTTGAAGTAAATGTGGATTTATCCTTTTCAAGTCTGGTTATAATCTTAACACTATGTTCGAGTCTCTCAGTTTCAAAGGCGAGCTTATTCTTAAGAGCAGTAATTTGCTTAATGAAAGATGCCCTCTCACTTGCCTTTTCTCTCTCTAGTGACTTATGAGTCGTTTCAAAGTTGGAAATACTCTCCAATCCATTGGCTCTACAGAAACCGCTGTAGACTTTGTTTTGGAGGCACGAGATTTCAGCCTCCAAATCAGATATACCACTCTCAATCCGGCCAGCCTCGTTCTTCGACACAGTGACAACTTCATTCGCCTCCTTGAGTAGGACATTCTGGTGCCTGATTTCGTTCTCTTTGTCCTTCAAGTTTCTCTCCAGTGCCGCTCTCTCTGTTCTGAGACGAGAAACCTCACTTTCCAGAATTTCAACTTCATCTAATAGTTTACGCTCTTCATGTTCGTTGGGCTTCTGTTGGACCAGGTCGTCCAGCTGTGTTCTGAGATCATCCTTAAGAGCTCCCAAATTCTGAGCCTCGTTCTTATCCCATCTCCTCTGCTCCTTGCTTTGACCACCCGTCATGAGTCCAGCTTTGTGAATGAGAGATCCTTCAAGTGTCACCACCTTAACATCGTGCTTCTTCTCCCACTTGACGTACTTGGCAATGTCCATCGAGTCACACACCACGGCATTACCGCACACATATTGGAACGCCCTCTCCAAGGAAATGTCGTATTCCACAACATCAATGATAGGAAGCGCTCCAGGGTGCACAGACCGTAACGCACCGCTTGGAGGCTTACTGCTGACAGAATCAAGAGGGATAAAGGAGGCAACGCCCAGCCGTTGTTCTTTCAAATATTCTATACACTGTTGAGCCACTGCCACGCTTTCCACCACTATGCTATCGAAATTCTTACCCAAGACGGTAGAGACCGCCACCTCATATTTCTGTTGCTTGGGACTGCACAAATCATGGACCAAACCTTTCACCCCAGGGAAGAGCCTGCTCAACATGCTACAGTTTTCCCTCAACTTACGTTCACGTGCTGTTTCTCTCATATTTGCATTGAGGTCGTTCAGCTGGATAAGAACCTGCTTCAGCTTAGAGGCAACCTCTATCTCAAGTTGTTGTATCTGTTCCTTTTTACCACTGAGTTGGTTCAGATTTTTACGTTTGTTGGCTATCTCGGCAAGAGCATGGTTGAGTGATGCTGTAATATCCCTGAGTTTCTGAGAAGCGGATCGGCGCGAGTCTTCCAAGGCACGTAATTGAGACTCAATAGCACTCGATTGGTGGGTGTGAATCTCTAGCTGTGATAGGGAGCTCTTGAGCTCTGAATTGAGATCATTGAGCTGACTCTCGAAAGTGTCACCTCCTTTGGACAGGAACTCCTCTCTTAGGGACTCATATTCCTTTTGAGCCTCTGGAGAGAGCTCATGAAGCTCTTCCGCTCTCCTTGCAATTTCGGCTTCAAAGCTGCGTTTAGCAGCATCCACAGCTTTAAGATGGGCTTTCCCGGAATCTACAAGCTCTTGGTGTCTTTGCTTGTCATTTAATAGATCAGAAATTCGTTTTTCGTAATCTGCTATTCTACGAGCAGTGAGTGCCTTTTGGGATCTGATGGGTATGAGTCCACGTGACTTTTCTTCCAGTTGGAGTTTCTTCTTGGTGAGTCTCTTTTTGGTCTTTGAAACAATGAGAGACTCTTTAGAATACTCACTCACCACTGCCTTGAAGGAAATTTCTGATTCAGCCACTGATTGCTCCAGCGTCTCCAAACGAGCCACAGCCTCAACCAGATCGGTATTCTTTACAGTCTCCAGGTTCTTCTCACTATGGAAAAGCTGATACAAATATTTGTAAGTTTCCAAGTTTGTCCTTTCTAACACTTTGTTCTCGAACTTCTCAGCTTCAGCGCATTGCTCCTTGTACTGTTTGTACTCTCCATTAAGGGCCCTTCTTCTGGAAAATACAGAGGTTGTGTCCTGATGGACTTTTTCCAGCTTTTCTTTCAACTCCTCGTACGCTTTTTTGGAGTCAATGGAGCCACTGACTGTCTCTAACAAAAGAGTTAGATCGGAGGCCGATTGGGAAGCGATTTTCTCCACGTCACCTTGGAAAACAAGGAAATTCCTTGCCTTAATCAGAATGTTCTCCTCCTTGAGAATGTCAGCATACTGTGATGCTGTCACAACTTTGCCATTTATACGGTATTGACTGGCTCCTGATGTGGCGATGGTACGCTTGAGCTTGAGAACATCGCCCTCGCTCGTTTCATATATGGCCATCACATAAGCCATAGTGGGATCTGAGTTTGATTCCGACGCAGTGGCTTCTTCACCTGCATTGTCTTGCTCGCTGGTATTTGACTCTTCCCCGGGCGAGATTGATCCTTCTTCCCTAGTAATCCTTCCTCTATGGATAAGATCTTTCAAATGGGCACTTCTTAAATGAGAACTCCTCACTCCAAGCACAAATGATATGGCATCCATCATGTTTGATTTACCAGATCCATTGGGGCCAATGATGGATGTGAAGTAGGATGTACCAAACCCAATTGAGGTGGTTCCTCTGTAGGATTTGAAATTGTGCAATTCCAGCCCCACAAGACGACCCATGATGATTGCTGTTTTAATATACGGTGATTAACGTCAACTACAAACGCTATGCGGTTAAAAATGTGGCGATAAGCGGTGATTGTGATATGTGGGCCGTCAGCAATTTAGGCATATGGGGTGTGGTTAAAACAGTTGGGTATAGTGTGATATAGTATGATCACTGATCGATTGATCTTCTATAGTGCAGTAACAGCATTAACAAACACCGTTGACAACATCAACAGAATAGCTCCATGCTCCATCTGGCCTACTTTATTTCCACTTTCAAATCTTAGCACGACAAAGTAATGGTTTATCCTACCTTTCTCACCTATCTATGCATCACGAATAATGGCATCCTTACCGCATTCGGAAGAGCTTACGCGTTTACTAGAGGTAACGCGTTCCTCTAGTAACGTGAAGATAACAATTAGGTAATCAGTTACGTAGCTTCAGATGAGGCGAGAAGAATTATCTTATGCAACAACCTAGGCAGGCCTAGCGCGGTAGTGTATAGTCCAGAGAAGTATCTAGTGAACTAACTGCCTGTAGGGTTATATAGGAGGAGGGTGACAGAAAACCACTGTGTGGGTTCTTTGCGGGTTCGTTTGCGGGATGTTTCACGCAGTATATCGCAAACAGAATTGAGCCAGACATTTTTATAGCGGTAATATTGCTTTGTATAAAAACTCTTTTCAAGCATTGGAGGAATATTCATAAAGTTAGCACTGAGGTTGCTCGTTCTGATATTTACCCATGCAGGGTAATTGTCTGTCTAAACACCTTCACCTCTCACATACAGCAGTGGCCTGACTATGGATGCGCTGGCCCAACGTATCCTGCGTAAGACATACGATACCGTGTATACACAGAGCATTCTCCAGAGAAGCTTACCCCGCAAAATTCAAGCAATAGATTATGCACTCCGCAAACCATCCTGTAGACCTTGCAATATGGCCAATAATGGATTCCATCAACACACTTTCACTGCTGGAAGTGTTAAGTTTCTACCAGCCATTCACTAGCCTCACACACTAGCCACCTTATACATACAAACTTTACCACCTGCTTACATAACATCTCATAAACCACTATACCTCATAATCCACTCAACCCCACACTCTGCATGCTAAACGCAGTCGCTTGCAGTATCTGCACAGCCACAGTCAGCGGGGATGACCTCTTTAGGTGACTTTGGGCAGTGCCTTACGTGCCCACCGATAAGATAGCCGCCATGTGAGGCAGCAGGGTGAAAAATGTGGTGGGGGGAGTACTATGATGGGTTAGATTCAATGAGAAGATACTTGCCATCCGCTGCTATAATTTGCTGCTATAACATTAGGTTCTTTCGCAGATTGAATTGCTAGTGTAATAATAGCTTGGTATTCATTTGCTAAACCGTATTCGCATACATCGAAGCCACTACGGGCATACCTTCGCCTTCGGAGTACCGAACTACGAACACCGAACTCCATCGTTCATACAACAATCTCAACTCTTACAGCAAAACCAAAGAATGGGTTATTCGGGCGGAGCACCACTGAAGCTAACCCTTTCGGAAGAGCATACAACATCATGTTTCTCAACTATCACAGCATTCCTCTCCTCTCGTTCTCGCTCATACAATGCAAACATGTTCTCTAAAGAGGAGGAATCTGAGGTGGAGGAAGACCTCCTATCTGAAAAGAGTTTCGACTCTGAAATAGATGCCTCTTATGATGAAAGGGAGAGAAGCCCTAGAAGCCCTTCCAGTATCTATCAGATTTTGGAGGATGTCGGCCCCCCACCATGTGCTTCTGCTTACACTGTGCCAGCTGCAACCACCTCACCATTTAACTCCTCTAAGCGTCTTGAAGAGCTGCGTAGTTTCATGGTCGCAAACGGAATTTCCGTTTACGTTATACCCTCAGAGGATGAACACCAGAGTGAATACACCTCACCTAAGGACCAACGGAGGGCATACATCTCTGGTTTTACCGGTAGTGCAGGTATTGCTGTGGTGACCATAGCAACTGGCCCTTCAGGTAAAGGTGAAGCTGCTCTTTCGACTGATGGACGCTATTTCCTCCAGGCAGGCCAGCAGCTCGATAATAACTGGTATTTGATCAAGGCTGGATTGCCCACTTCCCCAACATGGCAGCAGTGGGCCCTGAGCAAAGCAAAGTCTAGCCCCTTCAAAAGGTGTCTCTCCGTTGATCCTAAACTGCTCACTAATGAAATGGGCAAATATTTGAAGTCTAAGTGTGAGGAGATGTCTATTGAATTCAAGCCCTTGATGGAAAATTTGGTCGATAAAGTTTGGAATTCATTAGGCGATGCCCCTGAGGGTGGTGCTTCATCTAAAGTGTTTGAGCTCCCGTTGAGATACACAGGAGAGCACACAAATGATAAGGTGAAGAGATTGAGAAAGTATATAGCACATAATCATAAAGCATTCTATGTCGTTGTAAGCGCTTTGGATGACATTGCGTGGCTGTTCAACCTGAGGGCTTCTGATATTCCCTACAATCCTGTGTTTTTTTCGTATGCGGTTGTTTCCATGGAGAATGTGAGGCTTTACATTGATGACGATAAAGTAACCGAGGATGTGAGAGCATATCTGAACACCATCGATTCACTTGAAGTATTTAAATATGCTAAGTTCTGGGATCATGTCGGAGATTTGGAAATGGCTTCTCCACATGGTGCTCAGTTCTTGCAGTTGAAAAGAGTGGTTTTGCCGAAGAATGCCTCTTACGCCTTGGTGCACAGTGTCCCAAACGCTCTTGATTCTGTTGTATTTGATTCTGTTGTAGAGAAATTTAAAGCTGTTAAGAACGGAGTAGAAGTCCAGGGTCATAAAATGGCCCAACTGAAAGATGGTATTGCACTAGCACGGTTCTTTGCTTGGCTGGAGGAGAAACTGGTGGTGGAGAAGGTGCCTATTGATGAAATCCAGGCTGCAGAAAAAAATATCTACTATAGGTCAACGCTCAGCAATTTCAAAGGACCATCCTTCGCGACTATAAGTTCTACAGGAGCCAATGCTGCTATTATCCATTATTCTCCAACTCCATCTAATTTTTCTGTTATAGACAGGAACAAGGTTTACCTGTGTGATTCGGGTGGACAGTACTTGGATGGTACAACTGATATCACCAGGACCTTACACTTTACCACTCCCACTGACGAAGAGATCAAGGCGTACAGTCTGGTGTTGAAGGGCCATATGCAGTTGGCAATGGCTCGTTTTCCCAAGGGTACAGATGGAGCTTCACTTGATATCCTGGCTAGGGAGCCACTTTGGCAGGCTGGGTTGGAGTACCGTCACGGAACTGGCCATGGTATTGGCTCCTTCCTATGTGTCCATGAGGGCCCTATTGGAATTGGCGCACGTCCTAACGCCTTGGATCCTTTGGACGAAGGTAATGTCATCAGCGATGAGCCTGGCTACTATAAGGATGGTAAGTTTGGCATTAGGGTAGAGAGCGATGTGCTGGTTGTGAGGAGCAGCATAGACGATAGTGAGCTAGACAAGCCGCTTTTAGAATTTGAATATTTGACAAGAGTACCCTTTTGCATGAATCTCATCAATAAGGACCTGCTTACGCCGGAGCAGATCACGTGGATAAACGGATATAATTCAACTTTGAGGAGGGAAATCATTCCTTATTTGAAGGAATGCAAGGATGAAAGAGCCATTAAATGGCTGCTTAAGGAGACGGTTCCATTGTGAGAGGTTTTAGAGATATATTCATAATAGACAGTGTATATGAGGCATGTTTTCATGCAATGGTGATTATTTGATGCGAATTATGAGTCCGATATTTTTCAGCCTGGTAGATATAGTTTAACCAGCACACAACTCATATCCCCTATTTCTCATCCCTACGGTATTATCCCCTACAGGCATACCCTCCGGTACACACCAAACATATCGGACATCACTGGAGCGTTTTCAACTCCACCCGAACGATTCTCTTTTACTTTCCAATACACAATACTGTAATCTCTTACCGCCCACTAAGTTAATGTATACGCGCCTCTATTGGGTCCTCGGACACCATCGGCCCAGTGTGATCCTACGCTCTCGTGCACCGAAAGTGTGGGGTAATGCGTCAAGGGGCCCCCCGCATACTAATAGCCCAGCAGCCGCAGCTGGATGCTTCCCCCATGAAGCGCCTGGCAATCAATTGGTGCCTTCTGATTAAGTGTCAATGAGGGCCTGGATTCCGATCAGGGATTTTTTTAGTAATCAGAGTGGGTCAGTTTCATTTTAGTGATATTGCTGGTGTTGCCAGGTTTTTGTTTGTCAGGAAATGAACGGTCATCAGTAGACAAGGATTGCACCATCGGCTGTTTGGCTCTATGGTTACTATGCAGTGTCGCTACATTAGCGTGGTAGCATTTCGGCAATAGGGCTTGAGACGTGCATTCATAGTTACTGTATATGGCAATGCGTACATTCCGGTGGCCCTGAGGTCATATCAGCTTCACAGGCCACTCATAAACATAGAAAACGCCTAGCTTCATATTATTCATGGTGACTAATTTGCGAGCAAACCGCAGAGAAAGCGAACTCAGTGGATGAATGTGCTTCATCGTCTATCTGTCCTCTGTTCATCACTCGAGGAGAGCACCACAATGGCTCCGGTGGCCGAAAGGGGTGTCGATATCACAGTTGTCTCGAGAATCGAATTATACAACCATGGTCAATAGGATACTCATTCTGTTCAATTAAATTGTATTGTATAGTTGCAATGTATATATATATCTAAAAGCTTATCATTAGTACATAAATCATAATTTCATATCATAGCGATGATTGAACATCGATTTTGGAGACTTGTCTCGCGCTAGTAGGACATAAGTCTATCCAACTCGTAATCCCGTGCCTCACTCATCATTCTATCTCTCAGTTCCATCAAGTCCTGCTCATGTTGATCTGGTTCAATCTCCGATTCCTCAGCATCCGTCTCATCTCTCCTCAAAACAGTGGGAACCACTAGAGAAGAACCAGTGGAGTTATCTCGAGTGTTATTTTTCGCGGCTGATTCCGATTTTTGTTTTTTCTGGAAAGATAAAGATCTGATGGGAAAGCTGAACCGGAAACCTTTCTTCTTTGGAGCATCTGCCGCCTTACGTTCATATGTGTAGTCTGTGCTTTCTGTAGGATTAGGCGAAGCCTTCTTGATGCTCACCGACAATGACTGCTGGCTGGTATAGGCAGAATCTAAACTTCTCCTTTCGTAAACAGGATGTGGACCCTCAAACGAGTCAATTATACCATTTCCACTAGCATGGCCCGCATCTGTGGTATGATTAGGAGGCAAGCTATTCCTTTTTATCAACCTCATACGAGTTTTTTTCTCTTTCGCCGCTGAGGTGATGCTATGGTTATGTGAATCTGGGGCATAGTCGTGAGGATTGGGGTACGACGTCGATAAGGGTGAATGCGGTGATACGTTCTGAATAACCTCTTCCGGATGGTCCAGTTGAATAAGATTCTGTATAGTGTTGAGATAATAGTACTGCTTCAGCATAGGATCAAATCTCACCTCCCAACCCAGGGGCACCTTCGGGGGAACAACCGAAGATTCCGTAAGTGTATGTTCAGGAGTAGTTTCCAAGATACGTAATGGCTCTGGAGCAGAATAAGAGAACCGCATATCCTGTGAGGTGGGTGAGGGGGAACGGGAGGGAGTTGATACTGCTCTCCCACTGGAAAACTGAGGAGGATATACCGATGTATGAATGGATGGTAAGTTCTTGGTGCGGGTGCTGTATAAACTACCATGGCTACTATATGGGTTATGAGGAATCTGATGTCCATGCAAAGTGTTATGGCTATCTACAGCAGCAACAGCAGCGTGATGTTGAACATGGCGGTGGTGGCTCGCTGAGGACACCTCTGGGTGCATACGGCCTGTCTCTTCGTAACTCTGCCTCCTTCGGTTATGTGGGTATGGAGGAGCCATGGTGCTCTCTATCATTTCCGTGTTTTGCTGTAAATAGAACGATACTTGTGCGAGTTTTAGCATCTTCCGGATACCACAAACTGTATATGCGTTTATTGCTGCGGAGGCTATGGTGTATTATGTATTATACGCCAGTTGTGTGATATAGCTTGGCTTGGACCGTTGTCACGGCTTTACCTTTAAATATCCAAACTCATCAGTAACTGAACAAACAAATATATACAACCAAAGAGCCTGATTCGTAATCAAAAATATGTAAGCAAAGAAAAAAAAGTTTACACTGAACAGCACGTACTAGTATACATATATACCGAATCAAGTTTTGTGTAGTTAGACGCAATGACAGACTGGTCCGGCTTACATATGTGCATCTTACGTCAGGTACTGCACGATCGGTGGTGATTAACAACGGTATCTCCGGGATTCGCTCGGCGGGTCCACGATGCTCCTCGCCATGCCCATAACGGGTAAAGATGTGCTGTTACACGTTATATATATAATGTAGCGGATGTGCCAAATGTAAAGAATAGTGGCAAACGAGAAGCACAGACCGAGGGTTATTCGTAGGCCATCGGTGTTAGGCGTTATTGATGTGCATATCTGGGGCACTGTTTTCCTTTACTAAGGCATTTATTCTATGGCGCGACTGCAGAGATGTTTGACTCTGTGCATACCACTTGCATCTTTCATGTTACACCATGCATGACCTTACTTACAGTGAAGAAACCCGCTTGGTGTGTATTGGTGAGGTTCTCGCACTAACCCGGGTGTTGTGGTACAATGATGTATGCACAGCTGCAGCACAAGCACTTACGGAAACATCGGGTAGACGCACTCCAACCCTGGTGTGTATACTGCGTCGGCTCTGAATTTTTTAAGCCGGCCGAATACCGAGAGAGATTTCATGTTACTGACTGAGATATGGGTGAGTGTATGTGAGGGCTTTTAAATATGTAAAACAATGATGAGGGAGGGGTATTTAATTCTTGAGACATAAATACTCAACAGATATTGAGGCAAGGGTTCTCTGGTAGAGGTTGTTTCAGGGGTCAGTATGTAGTCACTGTAGTCACTAAAATGTAAGGGAAAAATTTCTTGAGCGTACGGAGTTCGCCTTTTCACCCACCCCTTCACCCCTCATACTTCCCTGTTTACACGGCCATTCACTAATGGGCAATCACTCTAACAAACAAGGTTGAAGGGGGTACTAATTGATTATACACAACAGGGAATGTGACCTCATCAATTTTTTGGTTTCGGTGGGGCTCAAGTGGCGAATATTCTACAGTTGTAGAAGATTGTTGTCGTTACTAAGGGGACAACCCCAGCAGGGGGATAATCAAATAGCAGATCAGATAAGCCTGCTTCACCAAAAATGCTAGTGCCTAGCCGTAGATACTGCTTAACAGGGTGGCGAACAAGTTTAGAGTTTCCACGCGTAGATTTGTTGTAATTATAGTTGGCCGCTTGCACATAACCTACGTACAAGTCGGAGGGGAACGGACCCTCACGGGGTCCACCGGGGTCTCGATTGTGAGGCGGGAACATTGGAGATTAGAACATGTGTATAATCAAAACTTTACTTCCCCGCCATATTTTTTTTGAAGGATAGGCCTATAACTAGTTCTCAAGTGTTGCCGATACAGGTGGACTGCTTTTTCAATTGTTAAATCCGAAGTTCACCTCACGGTGTTACATATGCTGCCTGCATATGTGATCCTCTCTTCGCCGCTTCTATCGGAGATAACCTTGGAAACATGAGACGGCGAACCAGACGTGGCGGAAGACTGAGACTGGATAGCAAAGACGACAATGTAATCGAGCGGTTCGATTGAGATACTAAGATTAGTGGAAATATTGTTTGTTTGCAAAGTAATTGAATTATATTCGGTAGGAGTTCGAAACCCTTAATTTCCATATCCATTTGAGGAAGAGGGCGGTAGGCATTGACGGAGAAGAGAGTGGCTAATTAAAACGGGTAAATAGAAACTGAAATTGAGTTCAGATTGACCCTTAGTCTGAGTTAGTTAAGGATTCTTGGTCATTCGTATCAACACTTTATCTATAGCCGCTAAACCTTGGCTTGGCTTTGCCCTCTGAGTTCTGTCAGTCCTCGACTGTGGACCCTGGTGAACCCTGCAGAGGTCACTGCGGCAGCACAGCCCTCTCAAATGGGTGTACAGCTCTTGTGTGTTTGGTGCAACTGTAATAGGAGCTGTGCTGCTTACTATGTATGTTCTGCGTGTTCCTTACAGCATTGCCCACTGTGTTCCTTACAGTATTGCTCACTGTGTTCCTTACAGTTGTTCCTTACGCTGTGGTGCTCATTATGTATTCCTTACATGCTCCTTACATAATTCTCACTGAATATTGCTTACTTTATGGCGTTTATGGTGTATTGCTTCCTATGCATTCCTTACTCTTCGGTGCTCACTGTATCTTCCCTACGCTATGATTCATACTATGCGGCGCTGACTGTATATTCCTTACGCTATGATTCGTACTATGCGGCGTTCGCTGTATATTCCTTACGCTATGATTCATACTATGCGGTGCTCGCTGTATGCCTTCCATTACTCTCCCGTTTGCCCCCTTACCACACTAGTTTATACACCCTTCTTGCACGACTGCTTGTCCCTCTAGAGGTCATCCCTCATGCCAGGTGGGACGAGCACCTTCTGTCCTCCTTTTCACTGGCCGATAAGGGAAGCCATCTCCCCCGTGACCCCCCGCCAGTGGTTTGCCTCCAGAGGCTAGGTGGAGGCTGTTGGTTAATAGTGTCTTAGGCATTAGGCATGCACTAGCGAGGTGGCACAAAGTCACAAAGATAACATGTGAAAGCTCACATTTCACATATTGCTGGGCGGGTGCAGAATGAAATGGGTGTATGAGAGAGATTGATGGATCTTATTAATATATGTTGATGTTGGTACACTATTAGTCGCAATTGAAACAAGGGGATTGTGACAGACATTTCTGACAAGCCGATAATATATACGCAAACCAACGGATACATCCATAAATACTAATATTACATTATACAGAGGTACATGGCTTCGCCCATATACAGTCTGTCGTCCACACCCCATATCAGATTGACTTCCTTGTTACATTATGGTAGACAACAAAGACCAACCACCAACGGTGCCCTCAGGGTGGAAGGCTATCTTTGACGACAAGTACTCAACTTTCTTCTATGTTGACGAGAAAACAGGCAGGTCACAATGGGAAACCCCTCCTGGTACTGAACGTGGAGCTGCTGCCGCCAAGACTGAAGGCGCCCCTCCCTCCTATTCATCTTCACAAGGTGCTCAAAGGACCAATACACAAGCACCAGCACCACAGGGTAGCGGTCAGCGGTATCAGCAGTACCCTCCTCAGCAAGCGCAATATGCTCCATACCAGCAGTTCCCTCCATATCCTCAACAGCAATACGGACCGGCACCGGCACAGGCATACGCTCAACAAGCACAGTATGCTCAGCAACCCCAGAGGCAAAGCCGTTTGGGTGGTGGAATGGGCAGAATGGGTGGAATGGGTGGAATACTCGGCGGTGCAGCCTTGGGAGGTGTTGGTGGATTACTGCTCGGCGAAGCCTTAGAAGATCATGGCAACACGTATGTGCAGAACGACTATTACGATAATGGCAACGGGTTCAATGGCGGGGGCTTCGATAACGGAGGCTTTGGCAATGGAGGTTTTGATAACGGAGGCTTTGGAAATGGAGGTTTCGACAATGGTGGGTTTGGTGGAGGGTTTGATAATGGTGGGTTTGGTGGAGGGTTTGATAACGGTGGGTTTGGGGGAGGATGGTAGTGTCTATATTACTAGGGGTTGTGTCCATGTTATGCAAGGTGTCATTTCTCAAAATAGAATTTTTGTATTTGACGCCGGCCAGGTTTGATATTGTCTAGATAGGTTGATTTTTAATGTTACTCGTCCACGTGTTTATTATTTTGGGGTAATATGCTTCACGTACTTAACTTAGCGCATCTTAATATACGTTAGGCATACTCCTCTAAGGCTTCATATTCGATCGAGGGGTATTAAAGTGCGACAACATATCTGCCGAGAAACATCAAACACCAAGAGTAGGAGGGCTCTACGAAGATAATCTTGTCCTTATTTTTCTAGTTCAGGACTGGAGGGAGTACCAGATTTCATGCTAGTTAGTGGCTGGCATCATGGAGGCTATGAGAGCGGATGTGAGTACATCAAGCTAAAAAAGGTCATGTGCGCATAGGGGGAACATTTCACCGAGAGCTAGTGAGAGCAAGTAGAGGAACGGAACGGAACGCATCACTTGCATATTATATACCTTAGATAATATCGACACAAAGAAATTATGGAGCAAGAATACAGTCAGAAAGTGTTCATTAAAAAGAAAAAACTGGGTTTGCAACACTTTGATGATTTCTATCCCAAATAATTTCTCATCCCGTCATCTTTTTTTTCTTTTTTTCTTTTGGGTGGTTCCCCACTTGCCTTCACTTGATGCTCGTATAACTCGTTAGAATTTATTCCCGAATCAGCATAACGCACTTGCGTCCTGGACCGTGGTGCTGAAGACTTGGGATCGTTGCAATCCTCTAATCTCGCTCGCTCCAGCGGTTTCTTGCATACCCCGCCGCTCGGCCCCTGCTGCACTTCAGCCTGTACGATATAGCCTTCAACCCCCTATTGTTTGTTACCTCTACTGCGCCCTCCTGCCTAAGTACTCACGAGGCTTTATGCTTTTCCTTGCACAGGCCAGGTAGTTCACACGCCTCCACATCACCTCTCTCACATATCGTGCGCCTTACCAGCCCGCAACAAACCACACCGGCAAACTGCCCACGTACCGTAGGCTAACCCTCTAAGCCCAACAGTGCTGGTTAGTTCCGGTGGAGAGGTGCCTCCGCATACCAAGCCGCGCCGGGATTATCGCTCAGTTGTGAAGGACCCGCATGATGAATGCATTTTCCCTTAAACGAGGAGGGACCGTAGTAGTAACGCTACGCTTTCAGATAACGAGAAATTATTTCGGAAAGACTGAGAGAGCAGAGGAGAAGGTGCCCCGAAATTTTTAAGTAACCCGTTGAGAATCATCCAGTGGAGTCTGCTAGATATCAGTTTTCGCAGAGGAGACACGAGTAGACGTTATCTGTTATACATCTTCATTACATGTGTTGTTGTGTCTAGTTGAATAGGGTTTCATCACTGTTGGACACACATCATACGTCTCTGTTCATTTACATTTTATTGCATTACTGCAACACCCTCGTGTATTTGATCTTTTTCTGTTTCTGTACACAGCTGATAGGTGTGCTATATCGATCAGAGAGAAGGTATCCGCGGGATTAACCCATAGCGGCGTCAGGGGGCTAAAGTTTGCACCTCTCCATCTTAAAGTGGTGTACGTACGCCTTTTGTTCATATGCCCACGTCACTTATAGCCATATAAGAGTGAAGTGTTGGCATAAGAAGCTATCTAAAGCTGGCACCCCAAAAGTTATAGAGAGACGAGGAGTCTCATCAAAAGTTTCTATTATACCCAATAACCAAAATCCATAGCCACATACCATCAGGTGATACACCACTAAAACAGAAAATTCCCTGCATCACCATATAATGTCAAATATACAACGCGAAATACAGGTGGGAGCTGCGCCTTTGCCCTCGTTGACCATTTCACCCACTCCTTCAACACCAACGCATGATGCACCGACAGATACAAGAGTTTCACCATCTCACCACGATGACACGCATGCCCCCACAAGATACCCGTTAGCCGGTGTTGACTCTGGTGAGGTTTTGTTCACAAGGCTTTCCAGGGATGCTATCGCCCTCAGAATGGAGTCTGTGGTGAACACCTTGGGCAACAACGTGCATACCATATTCCCTATCCAAGATACCCAGCCACGAGTTCAACAGATCACACATCTATCACCAGCTCAAATGGGATACGACACGCAGCCCATTTCACAGTCAAAACGCCGCAGAGCAAGACCCGTGGAAGATGACAAAGGCACATCCAAAATGAGGGAGCTATCAATATCCAGCGTGGAAGTTGACTCTGATGAAATGGAGGAAGTGACGTCTCACAACAGTGCAGCCACTAGCCCCCCGCCCAAGAGAAGGCTCACAGGGAGAGTCACCACGCATATCAGCGGTGAGGCTGGTCAGCAACTAGCCACCATCACAAGTATCGAGGATGGTACAACCGAAAGTGCGGCAAGTGCCATGGGGGGATCAGCAAACATTGGAGGTGTACCAATTGTTGAATCGTCAACTAGCCTCGTCACCCCCCATGACGATTCCATACAGCTTCCTTTGCCCTCACCAAGTGCTTCGCCATTGGCCTCTTCATTTGAAGAGGATGATAGTGATACGGGTGAAAGTGGAATCAGTGGGGTGAGTGGCATCAGTGGGGTAAGCAGCTCTTCTGTTGCTCTCATAGGCGGTAGTTCAAGTACTCACCATCGTGTACACTCACATTCACATCCCTTGACAGCGACCCCATCCAGCGATTCCTCCACTATCAACGATGGTGACGATAGAACTGATGGCGAGGAAGTGAAGCCCGAGCAACCTCTAATACGTATCCCCACAACTGTTCAGGGCCTAGGAAGTGTCATTGAGAATCTTATTTCCGCCCTCCCACACGACTCCGATGGTGAAGGTGTCAAGAAGTGGTTGTTGTGGAGGCTCTTACAGCAAACAGACAGGTCTAGCCTTTCTTCCATGGTGAGCGTTGTCAATAAGGCGTTGAAGAGGGATTTATTGTGTAATCTTCCTCCAGAGATTTCTATCAAGATCTTGAGTTACCTCGACTATAAAAGCCTCTGTAAAGTGGCGCAGGTTTGTAGTAGGTGGAACGATTTGCTAAAGAAGGCCGAGGTAATCTGGAGGGTATTGCTTGTTGATGACAGGCTAATTAGAGACGTTAATGAGCTTCAGAACGTTTTGGAGGAGAGGGGCCTCTTGGACAGAATTGGACAGGATGGATCAGAGGCGTCTAACGCTTCCGCTGCTGAAGTATATAGAAGGTTATATAGGGAGCGCCATATAATTCACCGTAGATGGATGGAGCCCAATTTCACACCAAAACGCATATCAGTCAGCGGTCACGGGTTAAACGTTGTCACTTGTCTTCAGTTTGATTCTGACAAGATTATCACTGGTGCTGATGATAAGATGATCAACGTTTACGATACCAAAACGGGCCGTCTGCGTAAAGTGCTGTCTGGTCATGATGGAGGTGTGTGGGCAATGAAATACATAGGCAACACCCTCGTGAGTGGCTCAACGGATAGAACCGTTCGGGTGTGGGATATCAAGCGTGGTAGATGTACCCATATCTTCAGAGGGCATACATCAACCGTGAGATGCCTGGACATCCTCGAACCGGTTCAAATAGGTACCAATGACGATGGAAGTCCGATTGTGTTCCCTAAAGAACATCTCCTGGTCACAGGCTCCAGAGATAGCACTCTACACGTATGGAAGCTTCCTTTGGCACCAGAAGATGGTGAGGAAGGTGAGAGCACCAATGAGAGTAGCCCCTCAGTGGGTGGATCTTCTAGCGCATCTGGTGTGGGGTACCCTCCACCTATCGATACCTCTGATGACCCTAACAATCCTTATCTTTTGCGCTCTTTAAGGGGGCATACGGCGAGTGTACGTGCCTTGGCTGGCCGTGGTAACATCGTTGTCTCTGGAAGTTACGACACCACGGTAAGAGTGTGGGATCTACTAACCGATAGGTGCAAGAGTGTGCTGCGCGGCCACACTGAGCGTATTTATTCCACAGTATTGGATGTGAAGCGTAACAGATGTATCAGTGGGTCGATTGACTCATCGATCAAGATCTGGGATTTGAACACCGGAGCCAATATTGCAACGTTGGAGGGTCACTCTTCATTGGTGGGTCTCCTGGACTTGTCAGAAACAGCGCTTGTATCTGCCGCTGCTGATGCGACTTTGAGGGTATGGAACCCTGAAACAGGTGCTCCAAGGTTCCACCTAAAGGGACATGTGGGTGCAATCACGTGTTTCCAGAACGACGACAACATCGTTGTTAGTGGCAGTGAGCGGATGCTCAAGCTGTGGAATATCAGGACTGGTGAGTTTGTAAGAGAGCTACTGAGCGATGTCACAGGAGGTATATGGCAGGTCAAGTTTGATTACCGCAGGTGTGTTGCAGCGGTACAAAGAGGGGAGCAAACATTTATTGAAATTTTAGACTTTGCTGAGGGGGTAGAGGAGGAGACAGCCGAGGCACCTGAGGTGGATGATGTTCAGAGATCGGAAAGGAGCGATAACCTGATGAGGCTGGCTGTGCCGGTTACAGGAGATGTGGATGATGTAGATGCAGAGATGGGATACTAATTAGTGATTTATTGGTTAAAGCTTTTGGTTATTGAGAGCTCTGTCAGCTTGAGGGAATGGTTTTCCTGTCTGCATCATAGTTTTTGATAATGATCGTTCTGCACTATTAAATATTGATGATTAATATTCTAGGAGATGATGTATTACATCCGCTATGCACTAAGAGTCCACAGCACTAAGGAATATATACGCAATACTCGATAATTGCTACTCTTTCCCGCTGGTAGCAACAGTACATCCTACCCTTTAAACTGTGCATACCAAGTGTGCCCCTCTGTAGATACGAAATGTATCCTAGGCCCATCTCCCCTGCACATACTAACTCCCAGTCACGAGTGCTCATTCCTACTGAGTTGCCTACGCTCTCTTTCGCCTCTCATGAGCGTTCCTCTGTGCTGTTGCCACGTTATCTATTCTCTCAGCCAATATACTTAACTGGCACATTTTCTCATTCAGCTGCTGTGATCCTATCTTCGTGCTTCTCGAAACTTATTGTGACAACTATCGTGAGACATGCATGCTGTGGCACAGTTAGGCCTGCTGTAACGGGTCTGCTGTTGTGGGCCTATAGTTACGGGCATCCCGTATGAAACATACCATGTGAGGCCTACTGTGTGAGACCGTCTATGTGAGGCCGTCTATGTGAGGCCGCCTAAGTGAGGCCCCTTATGTAAGGTCTTGTAAGTGGGCTGCTCTATGTGCTCCCAAGAATACCACACAGTACCGCCTTCTTGGAGGTTGTGTGCTGCGCGTTTACGCAAACTGCCAGACAGCCTCACTTCGTTTATACCCACTAGGTTTATGCGCACACGCTACTCTACTGTAAACAAAACGGGGATGCCATCTCTTCAAACGCATCCCCACCAGCACCCATCGCCTGCAGTGAAGTAAAAACATGGAAAAGTCAGATGAGAGGAGGTTTGGTGGTGAAAGAGAAATTTCCTTACGAGAGCATTACAATTGAGTAAGAAAGCTATATTGTCTTGTTATTTTCTGTCATCTGTTGCTGGAGCGTTCTATATTTGGGTATTTTTTCTAGATCTGGGTCGCCTGCGATGTCTTTCTTCACTGAACTATGGGAAGGTGTCTTCCAACCTGGTGCAAACTCGGCACTAATCAAAGCTACCCACGGCTCATTTGTGCTGCTGGTGTTATCTCTGACTTGGATGATCCACATGAGCAGGTCGATCCACTTTGTGAATTTATTGGTGCTGGCCCTGCTTCTGTGGGGTACAGTCACTTGGTTTATTCAAGAGTTGGCAAAAGAGAAGGAGAACTTGAAAACCAATCAACAACTTGAGGGGGACGTTAAAGAGGAAGAAACTGAGGAGGAGGTTGAAGATGCACCCAACGTGAGCAAGACAACCGCCCCTAAGAAGAGGACCACCACCAAGACTACTAAAAACACAAAGACCAATAAGATGGAGAAGGAGGAGGTTATTGAGGCAGTATCGTCCGAGAGCGTAGCTGAGCGCGCAAAGGCCAGACGAGCACGCAAGAAGATATGAACACGACAGTCTAAAGAGAGGAGAGAGTGGTGTTTTTTTTACTGGGTGTATATGTGGACATTTGTACGAGTATTGTAATATATTGTTAGAGATTTCAGAAAAATAACGGAGCTTTTGGGTCCTTTCTACCGGCCGGTTTACGATTTTAGATGCAAATCAGCTCGTGGCTGAAGCCGCAGTTGGTGAGGCTGGTTAGTAAGATGGAGAGGGGAGGACAGTAAACACCTAATGCTTTGATGAGGAGGCGAGATCACATCTTCCTGCGGCATGCGGCGTGTGCGTGCGGCGTCTTGAGGTGGTTTACTGATTAGAAGACGATCAGTATCCAAGTATGTGTATCCAATTCTTTCTTTTTGGAGTGTTAATATGAATGATGCAAATTTTGTTTTTCTGTGAGCAGGATCTTTCTAAATCATTTGATGAAAATCCTATCCATCTCAGAAGATCAATCAGTATATTGGCCGGATCGGTTTGTCTCTCATTTCGAGGATCAGAGTGTGAGTGATCGGTTTAAGTTTCAGCTACATCAAGCCGTGAATTCTAGTAAGTTCATACATAATAATAACAATATAATAATAATAATGATACATCTTCAAGTTCCAAATATTCCCAGATTATAACCCTAACATAAACCACTAACTAAGATAACCTCACAACTTCATCACCATAGTCGTGTCGGATCCAACTACTCTTGCCAACTGGGGAATCAGTAGCTATCGCTAAAGTGCCAAGTCTCAACAGGGATCAGGTTGATCAAATGGATTGAATAATAAGCCAGAAGTGTGCCAATTCAGATATTTAGTTCATGTCTTAGATGTTTAATTAGTCGTGATCTTCCAAAATGTCGGACAAATTTGCTCCTGAAAAGGCTGTGAAGCTCGATCCACCAAAGGATACACCTATCTCTAGGAAAGAACTAGCATTATACGATGGTGAGTAGTAGAGAGTTTCCAGACTGTATATGGATAATACCAGTTCTATATATGTGGTTATATGTTTGAATGGATTCATATGACGCGGTTTATTTGCGGCCATTCATACTAACACCGTGCAGGAGAGCAGAGTGATAAGATGTATGTGGGGATAAAAGGTGTCGTGTTTGATGTTACTAATAACAGCAATGCCTATGGAGTAGGAAAAGGATATCACGTATTGGTTGGAAGGGATGCTTCAAGAGCGCTGGGAAAATCCAGTCTGAAGCCAGAAGATACAGACCTTTTGGTATCACATGATTACTCCACCTTGAACGAGAAGCAGTTGAAGGTTTTGGACGATTGGTATACTTTTTTTAGCAACAGGTAAGTAAAGAGGAGGCTTCGTTCAAAAGGGGTGTGCCACATCCGTACTAACAACTCATTGCCTAGGTACAACATTGTTGGAAAGATTGTTGACTGAGGAGAGCTGAGGAGACGCGAGCAAGTTGAAATGCAAGTTGAAATGCAAGGATATCTATCTGTATGGGTGAATTTCTTAGTGGTTATGGTTGGCAATATTACCCTTGAAATATTTACATCAATGGAGTTGTGATTTACTAATATGAAAACATTTGGCCAATCGTAGTAGTCACCGGCTACACTAGCCTCGCTCCTATGCTATTGCCTGTCGTGTGAGTAATTACCTAACAACATACCTGAATATTTAAACAGCTTCAAGCTTTTCCAGGCGGTGTCAACACTCCCACGCTTCGGAGAGCAACCTCACGCCTTCCTTCCAATGGATTCCCCACTTTGCCCATCGGCTAAACGCCGAACCTCCTGCCAAACTTATTACTGCCTTCGGCCCGTGCCTGCAGAACTATGGAGAGCTCCTATACAGAACGAGCGTCGAATCCCTACATAGTGAGACGTTGCATAACCAAAGGAAGCGGTTTTTCCCTGGGCAACCAAGATATTTACCCTAGCAGACAGAGTCCTAATGACTACCCCTAGAACCGAACTTGAACCAAAAATTTACCCTGAATGTTTTATGGCTGCAACTCAGTGCACTTTCTCCACCCCTCAAAGAGGGTGGGGAAGGAGGTGGCGTCCCTTCTGCCGCCTCACACCAACTAGGAACTTTGCTACTCTTTTCCTCACGGCGATGGCATAGGCTGGCTTCCCCATATATTTTCTAAGTTGACTTCCCCTGCTCTTTGTGGCCCTTCGCTGTTATACGCAGCCGCTCCGTCGCATCTGCTTCTGGCTCCACCTGCTTCTGCTTCCCTGCCATGTCAAGGTGCTTTCCCTTCCATGGTATGTACATTTTCTCCATTTATCTACAGCGTGAGAGGATTGACTGCCTGCGCTCTATACATTCCGTCTGCCAATATTTTCCCGATATAAAATGCTACTCTACGATCAAAAAATATCCGTAATCATCTGCCAGAACCAATACTTAATTGCCAGCATCGATGAATAAATATACTTTGCCACTTGCCATTTTCTACTGCCATGTTTCTCTCTCTAGTTGACCTTGTAAATCTCCCGACATACCCTCCTCTGTGCTACGAGTCCTGCCATCAGCTGTGCTACCAGGCGTGTCACCAGTTGTGCTACAAGCTCTCCCATTCTCCCACTCCCCATTCTCCCACTCCCCATTCTCCCACTCTCTCATTCTCCTACATATCCTATGCTGACGCCTGCTTACTATCCTCCCCTGCCGCATTCTGTCTTCGTGGGCAGCTCGTCCCAACGCCCTTTGACGTACGGTTTGCGTTCTGTATGCATTTACATTTTATGTGCATTTCCCTCTCCCACCCTGGCGTACTTTCCCTCTCTACTCACACATTTTCCTCTCCTAAAATTAGACGCATGGGGGCAGAAACTTGCTTGATATTTGGTGCGGTGCATTGTTAGTGTTTTTGTATGAGATTTCCACTTTGGACGCAAGTAACGTTCACCGTACAGAAAGCGGTGTGCACAATAGGGTTGTTCTTTAATACTCTTTGCTGGTGTATGCTACTGTCTATCGTCAGTGTTTTGTTGATATCACCGTTCGGTAGAATATCCCTTACCATCGAGGCTATAGAGAAACACAGCGCATACAACAACAGATCCAACGATACTTACATATATACACAGGAACAGAGCCCTCTAGAGTACACTTGGACATTGTGTATACTTTACCTGCAGAAGTGCCTGAGAATGGTTGCTCGTCCTGTTATTCTACAATCGTTCATTTCTACAACAACACTCGTTTAAAACAAACCATATATATTGCCCAGTCAGCTGGTGATCCAGACAAAATCCAGACACACCAACGTCACCTTACACCTCTCTATTTACACCATTTGATACCAGCACGCAAAATGGACGCTGCTATGGCGACTACCAAACGGCCTACCCATAATGGGATGCCTCAATCGTTGAGGAACCAAATCATTAATAACGCGGCTTCCATTGATGTCACACGTGAAGACCGTATGGATCAGCCGCCGCGACAACAACACTACTATCAACCACAATACCCTCAGAATCCCAGAGCCAACAGTCTCAATAGTCAGAATGGATATGGCAATCCATATCCGAATCAGCAAATGAGAGCTGGCCCTCCACCCCCTGCCAATGGGCAATATCCAGGATTCGCACCTCCGCAGATGAGGTACCCAAACACAAGGAGTCCTCACCACAGTCCCGTAAGGGGAGGGGGTCTCAGAGGAGCCGGAGGGCCCGGAAGCGTATATAATGGAGGAAACGGTGGCCAAAGCTCACGTGCACATTCTAGGCGTAGTTCTATAGTTTCTACTTCATCATCCTCAGTTAACAAATTCTTCAAACGTGGTCTGAAGTTTGGAGGAGCAGGAGGAGGTGATGACTTTGACAATGACGAGTTTGGCGATGGAGGTGCTGGTGCCGATTTCAATGATGGAGGCAGCGAAGTGTCGTTCAATGATCTACAGCATCTCAGAGACAGAGGTAGGTATGGCACCGGCACCGCTGCCAGTTTTGACACCACACCCTACATCCCGACATTATCGACCAAACCATCTGGTCAGGCGGGCGTGGGTAACCCGTCGAAAATTTCCAATACACAGTACCGTAAGATGCTGACCGCACAGAAGAAGATGCAATATGTCCAATCGGCACAGGGCAACTCGGAGGCGCGCTCAATGTCTATGCAGACGCCTGGTGTTGGTGTTGGTGGCGGAGTGGGAGGATATGGCATCTCCGACCAAAGAGCTATGTCGTTGACTGGTGGCATCAACAGATACCAGCAAGTGCAGTCTCCACATATGGGGCACAACGGTGGTCAATTTGGCGGCGCATTTCAACCCCAGATTGCTGGTGGCTATGGAGGCGGCGTCCCCCCACCACCAAGAGCCATGTCGTTAGCTGGAAGTATGACACCGCCACGGGGTGCTCCTCCTCAGGGCAGGTTCAACTCTCTTGTTGGCGGTTCTTCTCCGATGCTGTCACAGAACGGGCAAATGAGAGCTGGTAATAGACCAGGCCAGACATCTCTGCAGGGGCCGCAGGGCCCTCAGGGACAAGGCCCTCAGGATGCCCTGCAGCAGGTTCGTCAACAGGGAGCTGGCACATCTTACCCACCGAATGGTTCATCATCTTATCCTCTTGAGTCACAACATCCATACCAATCATACCCATCGCAGCATTCGCAGTTACCACCGCAGTTGTCGCAAGCAGTAGCACCACCACCACCACCACCACCACAACCAGCATACTCACAGGAACCTGGCCACTCGCAACCGGAGCACATCGACCAATTTGGTACCAACCTAAGCAATCCTTCAGTTGGGTCTGTGCACACTTCATCATCATCCAAGGAGTTGTCGCCTCTGAGAAGTGAAACCAGAAGCTACCCGCCAAGGCAGTCGCCACCCAAGAAGCTCAACAAGTACGATTTCAGTGTTGATGACGATTCATATGTCGCACAGCCCGAGAATAACGCGTACACCGAGAACGGGTACTCTCAGACGTCTGAGTCCCAAAATGGGTATTCACTAAGCGGACTCTCAGAGGGCGAGACAAGTGCCGGTACAAGAGGCGGTGCCTATGGGGTTGCAACCCCCCATGAGGCTGATGGCCAAAACAAGGATGGAAACTACAATGGGGATTCTCCTTCCTATGGTTCGCAAAACGGGTATTCCCAATACACGTCATCTGGGTATGCCGATCCTACACCTGCTCCCAAAAGAGAGTCTCCACTGAGAAAACAGATGGGGCCACAATTACAACCACAACCACCCATAGAATCCCAAGATACGAACATTACTCAACACTCCAAGACTATCAGCATCACAAGTTCAGATCAGATCACACCCACACAAGCATACTTTTCCACAACCACCTCACCTAATGAGGAGCTCGACTTTTCTCCAAGGAGGAAATCCCGTATGAGTGGGGCTCCATCTGTTTCTGGGGTTTCTGCTATTTCAGCCTTGAGCTCAATCAATGAGGCTAGGTCAATTGATAACGAGAGACAGGGTGATATATACCAGTTGGCCAGAACAGGGCCCCACGAAGTGTTTGTCACTGCCACTGATTTGGCGGAAATGAGCAGGCAGCCCGCATTCATTTCGCAGCACATACCAGAGGGCACCATGGAGGGAACCACAGAGGGCCCCACAGAGGGCACCATGGATGAAGCACCTGCTGTTAATGTTTCTGATCAGTCTGGCAATGACACTACACTGAGTTATTCTCCAAGGGATTCAAGACAAGCGCTTCACTTGGATTCTCAGTCCGCTGTTATTCCAGTAACGGATACCGCTGCTCTAAATGATGAGCCTGAGGCCGCGGCGACCGGTGTGGTTGAAGCAGCTGCCTCTGATGACTATAACACGTATATTGGCCATAATGAAGAAGATACTTCTTCGTTATATGGGAGGAGATCTAACATAGGACAGGAGACAGGACAAGAGACAAGACACCTACCTAAAGAAGATAGCGTTTTGCTCTCCAGGAGCTCAACACTAATGGCTCTCAATGCCTTTGCCGAAGGTGATGCTTCCGAAAAAGGCTCCCAAAGTTTCCAACCGGAGACCCAGGCAAGCAGCGGTCTCACGACATCTTCCAAGTTAGTACCACCACCGATTAAGGTGGAGGAGCGGAAATCATCTGTCCCTGCCTATAGATCAATGCTGTCACCAGTAGAACCCACCAGCAAAGCGAATAGTACCGGTGGTGACACCACCCAGGTTGAGTGGAAACCGGAGCGGAAACCGGAAATAGTGCATGGTGTGCAACACTCGGTTCCTGCTTCTGCGGGAAGGAACATATCTGCAACGATTCCAACCTCTCTGGGAGAGGCACCCAAGTTCCCACCCCGGAAACCACCACCCCCTTCCAAATCACCCCTGACGGCAACACCAAAGGATGGGCCACTTTCATCTGACAACAAGGCAAATGAGAAAACTCATGACAAGGTGTCGTCGTCTCCGTTGATTGCCAAGAGCAAGGGATTCTTTAAGCGTATGGTTAATAATAATAGGGACACTAATAGGGACAACACCGGTAGCGGAAATTCCAGCGCCATATCTGTGGCTGATGCAGCTTCTGCATTGGCTGGTGTGGCTAGTGCCGTCTCCTTGGATATACCCAAAACGAGAAAGAACCGTGGCAGTGCAGGCCAGCCCCGGGGCGACAGTGGCGGCGAGGCTGACTTTTCATTCCAATCACCCAAAAGACAGCCTGATTATCAGTCTCATTCACCAAGTGTTGTTACGAACGGCAATTCTCACAGTCGGAACCCTACCCTTGACAAAGGATTACCCTTGGTTGCAGTGGAGGAGAGGCAAACACTAGACACCCCAATAGCGGATGGTTACACGTTGCAGGAGCAGGCAACATTGCCCAGAAGTGACGGGTTCCATGACTTCAAGCGGGATTTAATGATGTCATCAAACGATGTAGTGGGAGCTGAAAATGGCAACTATCAGAAGAGCGATACTGCCAAGCCTGCCAAACCGGCCACTAGAGATTTTTCTTTTGATGTCGGAGGCGATTCAATAGCAGCGAAGCCAGGGGTGGGTGTTATATCGACACCAAAACTGGGTCCTTCACCCTCTTCGCAGGTGAGTTTCACACCTAATCAAATGGGCATTCTACATGCAAATGCAGAACTCCTTTCTGAGCTGCAGCTGGTGTCCAATGAGCTTGCCGATAGCATTGCACGTGAGTTGAGGCTGGAGGAGAAGTTGAGCAATAGCCATACGGCGAATTCTGGCACTGCCTCTATTTCTAGTGCAGCTGATGGAGCTGAAAGGAGTGCCCATAGCTTACTGGTGGAATACAGGCAGAAGATTGCCTCATTGACGACATCTCTTGTGGAGGAGAGACGTATGAGGTATGTGGCTGAAGGACATGTGTTGATGTGGGAAGAAAAGACCAAGGAGGGTGAGGTGAGTTCGCAGTTGCGTGCTTCTGGTGGAGTTCCATCTACGCCAACCACCAATGGGCACTCTCCGAATGCGGCTAATACGTCTCCACTCGCGTTGACCTACAAGAACAACGAGCTCAACACTGTGATCTTGAACAAGGACGAGCAACTGCGTAAACTTGAGGCCAAAACCCAATTGCTGGAAACAGAAAGGCAAGAGCTTGTTGAGCAGGTGAGCAAGCTGGGTGCTGAGAAGCGTAACTTGGAGCATGTGACTATACCCAAGTTGAAGAATACCATATCTCTACTGGAGAATAGAGGCGGTGAGTATTCTGAGTTGCAGCGTGCAAATGACCGGTTGAAACTCGAAAATGATGAGCTGAGTGCCAGTGTCGCCAAATTGACGGGCTCCGAAGGTGGTTTGGCCTCTGTAGAACAGCAGAGAGATGCACTTCGAGATGCCCTTAAAGCTCATAAGGATAAGTCCGACTCGGAGTTGAGGATCGCCAACGATAAGATCAAGCTACTCGAGTCACGCGCCGCTCGTCTCAGCTCACTCAACAGTGAGATGAACAGGAGACTGCGCAAGCAGACAGAGTCCGACTCACCAATGGGGTCACCTTCACTGAGAATGCACACCAGTTTCCAGAACTTGAGAGATAGGGTTGAAAAGGTTGGTGATTCCGAGATGGGCGATAATGGGGGTGTACCTTCAACTCCGAGAAGGCTACCCGTTCCAATAGTTGTTGCATCTCCGGAATAGAAGCTTGGATAGCTGTTCCAGTGTTGCATATGCCAAGTTGACGTGGCGTTGTGTTACTGAAACGATTATGATTATTGTAGATATGGCTTTGGAATGGTTTCCTATCTATGGTTAATGTATATGATAAATGAAAATGATATTGATTAGTTGAAAGCGACGTTGGGAATCGCATTGAGAATGTCATAGGTTTACAGAGAAAGTAATATCTCGTAAAGATATGAAGCATTCACTGAAACATTCAGCAGAATCTTATATATTCACTTTAATATTACATATATAAATATCAACTTATCTCAACCATATAGATATATATGGGTGGATATTGATTAGTACACATCTGGTAGTGCCGCGCACGATACACCTATTTTTCACCACCACCCACGCAATGTGTGTGAACCCAGCAAAGCTACACGTTAACTATCATAAATGGAGTAGTTGAGAAGGGGAAGACAACGGCCAATTTACAATCCAATTGCAGTATAGTGGGACTTTGGGAAATTGCTGTGGGAATCCGTTAAAAATGTCCTTCAACGGCAAACGGAGAAGAGATGGTGAGTACATAAGGTTTATCGATGGAGTTGTGTGACTGAGAGGAGCTGGTTGAGAGGAGCTGGTTGAGAGGAGCTGGTTGAGAGGAGCTGATGGATAAGGGTTGGTTGAGAGGAGCTGATGGATAAGGGTGAATAAGAAGTGGAAGATTTTGGAACACTTGGAGCACTTAGGGCGCTTAGAACACTTGGACAGCTTGGCTTGTTTATCACATGGCTCATATTTATACCCACACACATATATACTAACATTCAACATTTAGATCTCTCCGATGATGAGTCTTATGAGCCACGTTTAGACCAATCCAACTTTGGCCAGGATCTCATTTCAAATCCTCCACCAAAGAGAAGATTTAATAGCACACAGAATCGTCATGATGATTTCCGTAACGAGGAGCACCGCAATAAACTCCCCAGGCCACAACCACAGCAACAGCAGCAGCAGCAGCAGCTCCCTCCTATTACACTCCCGCTACAGCCGCAACAGCAGCCTGAAAGAGCCGTATTACCCCAACTGCCAAGTTCCCATTTGACAGCACAGATACTGGAGCTGGCCAAAAACGTCTGCGCTGATATTTCACGTCTTGGTGAAAACCCGCAACTGCTAGCACGGGATATCGAATATCTCAGTATGCCAATTTGTGGCGAGTTTGATTCTGCGCCACAGTTTAGAGAGGCTGTGCTTGAGTTCTTGCATTCCATGGCCATTGAACAGCCCCACAAAGTGCTATGTGTAGGTGCCCTGGTGGTTGTATGTAATGCTAAAAATCCTAAAGTTGGTGAATACGTTGTGGAATTCCTCCAACAAAAGATGCAGAGTTTATTGGTGGAGGTGACTGGTGTCAAACCTCCTGCTCCAGCTGACAGTGTAGAGGTGAAGAAAGACGATGCAGTGGAGGCGAAGAGAGATGATGAGGAAATGGATCAAGGCAGTCCCTCAGCTGAAGAGGCAAAGTCTCAAGATGAAGAAATCGACAACGGTGATTTGGATGTTGTGTTTGGTTCTTCTGAGTGCGGCCCATTCGACCGTTTAAAGCTTCTTCTAAGGTTTGTGGCGGTGCTGTCACCATTGCTCAAAGAGAACACCTGTTCAGGTCTCTTTGACAAGTTTTTGAGGTTGGCAATTAGTCTCCAAAAGAAGCAGATAGAGATTGACGCTGGCAAGAGATGTCCAGTCAGCGAGATGTTGTTTTATAATACCGTAGTTTCAATTCCATATCTTGTGGCTGGTGACCGTAAGAGCACTGCAGTGGTAGAGGCATGCGATAGGCTGCTCGAGCTTGCTGAGGATTTCAACACGGGAGCTGAAAGCAGGGATCTCCAACCATATGAGGAAATATTATTCCACTTCAGAAAATTGCCCGGTAGTAACGATGACCACCACAAGCTGCCGTACGAGGAAAAGACCCTTCTTGAACTCGTGTTACCTGCTGTCAAGACTCTAAAGGCGCCCGAAACCGGCGACTGGGATGTTTCTCTCTTTTCTGATGTTCTGCCTCAAGTGGTTGATACAACCGCCATTCCACCAGAAAACCTCCATAGCCATGATTTGGTCATCGCCTTCCCCACAGAAGAAGAGCTTTCCAGCTCCAGTGTCTCTTCCATCCCCTTGAAGGGAAATATTGACACACTTTGGAAGACTCCTCGTTTCCCGCTGAGGGTCTACCTCCCAATAAATGGATTCGATACTGTACCCTCCCTCGCATCCTACACAAGTGTTATACTGAGGGACATCATCCAAGATCTTATACAAAATATGGAATATAACCGTCTCATAGTGTCCAAACAGCTGCTGATGCTGCATATTTTTTTCAACGAGCGTCAGTTCGCTAAGCCAAATGCATCGGTAGATAAGTTATCCATGGTGAACGACAAAAATACAGAGGGAATTCCTGACCTCGTGGCTCTTTTGCAGGAACAGGCGGCCGCTGAGGCCGCTGAGATCGGTACAGAGTCAAGACTTCGACTTTTGAACCTTGCTGCTGAGGTGGAAACAGAGTTTAGAGAAGGGTTCTCTTCAACGTGGAAGATGGAGGAGATCGTCACAGAATCGCTATTGGATTTGATGTTTGCCCTCCCCACCACGTCCAACCCTGTAATTTATTACCAGAGTCTCCTTGTGGAGTGTTGTTCACGTGATCTCGCAGCCCTGCGCAGACTGGCCCAGGCCGGTGCCGGTGGTGCTTCGTCCAGTGCTGGAATATCCCTTTTGAGAGATAAGGCAACGATGGCACGTGTCATTGGAGGTGCTTTCCGATACTTGTATAACAACTTTGCCCTTCTTGATTTTGAGCTCAAAGTACGCTTTATGGACTGGTTCCTTATACAGGTGAGCAACTTTGGTTTTGAATGGCAGTGGAGCGGATGGAGTGAAGATGCCCAACGGTTGGAATCCTCCACATTCCACCCATTGATTTACCTGTTGAGGAATATAATAGGCAAGGAAGTTAGAGCCTCTACCGGTGCTGCTATTAAGGCAACCTTACCAGCGGAATTCCATAGGTATCTTAATTTATCACTGGTGGGCAAGCAACAGCTTATTCGCTTTGATTCAGCCTTCTTTGGTGAAACTCTCGCTATTCAGGTTCAATCCTCCTCCTCTGATGGCGACCAGAACATGGAAGGAGACCAGGCTCAGGAGGATAAGCCCATAAGTCTCTTTGACCAGTTTGTGTTTAACAATTCTGACCATCCCTTGCAGCCTCAATGCTTTGCTATATATGAAAACTTACAATCAGGTGGAAGCCTTGAGGAATTCAATTCTTTGATAGTTGATCTTAAGAACGAGATCTCTAAACACAGCGAGGAAGAGCAGTACTCTTTTCTCAAAGAGGTTGATGTGGAGAGGTATATAGTGACTCTTATCATTCAGGCTGTGTGTATCATTGGTTCTAGAAGTGTTTCTGTCATTGATGGGGCCATTGATCTCAGTTTGGAGAAGCTCAATAAAGTGCTTCATCTTAGGCAGGAGAAGCAAGACAGTGAAGACGTTATTGCTGTTGAGAATGACCAGTTTACGGATACTCTTTCTGATCAGGAAATTGCCACACGTCAACAATGGGTACTTGAGGGTGTTTTAAGACTGTGGAACCACGAGCCAAGAATTGGCTATTTGATCTTGGAAAAACTTGACAAGAGAGGCTTACTCACCAAGGATGCCATTCTGGAGACATTATTCGAAGAGAGCAAGGGCGTGCCTATTCTTACACAGCTACATGTGATTGAGCTTCTCGATAGAAGTATTAGTGAGGATCTAGATAAGACAGATTCCTCTCACAGTGTTGCCTCCACTCTTTTTGGTAGTTTCACCAACTCCTTTAACACATTTACAGATAAAGTAGCAGAGTTGGGAGGCGATATCTCTGCAGTTCCTTCACAGGAGCCAAGTGAGGTGAGCAACTTGCAATGGGCCGTCAGAGGCTTGTTGGATATCTTTGTGATGTTGATGAGAAAATATGGCACTAAGCTTACTGCAGCTGGTATTTCCTTCGAGCTCGATAAGATTACAAATGAGTGGATTAGAAACAGGGTTCATGAGATCATCGAGAACTCTCGCCTAGTTTAGTGAGGGTTATGTATATTAAAAAAATGTATTACAAGTTTCTCGATTTATAGATGCCCACATGGATATAAGCAATAACCCACTGAAAAACACTGGAGAGAGAGTGGATACGTTCTTCAAGTTATGCAAATTGCTATATTTCGGATGCCACGGATGCCACCTTCAGCAGACACCCGGATTCTACCTCGGATCAAAAGAATCCGATATTATTTGAAACCTATTCGTTTACATAGTTATGCCGCGAGGTGAGAAACGCGTCCAACCTCTTCAGCCCGTGTCAACCTCTTCATTCCGTGTCACACCCAGAGTTTCGGTGTATCCTATCCCCGTATCTAAGCCCAGCTTGGCGTTTCACTACACGCTCACCCGCATACTTTCTCTCGAGACATAAAGGGGCCTATAACAGTTGACAGCGCCAGTGAAGGTTAACACAAAAACCGTGGCTTGCATTTACCGTTGTCTTGGAGACGGAATACGGTCCTATACACACTGTGTCCCCAACATGCAAACACCCACCTTGAAAAGCCTCATTTGATAGGGACCCCTGGCAGATTCTACAGGTTGACCTTCCACGGTACCGTTCGCATTTCGGTTGTTATGGTGATGGCAAGCACCATTTCTGTCGGTCTGACAGCTGCTCCATAATAGAATGACTGGCACCTCTCGATTGCTTAGGTGAAATGATCACAACAGACGGGTGCTGAGTTGGGTTGGTTGCAAAGGAGAATCTGAGGCCGAGGAGCGTGGAGCGTGGAGCGTGCAGGTCGGGTGTCCCCACTAGGGTATACGTTGGCTGCATAAGGGATGTAGAACTTTCTCTTGCGGTAGGTGCTCGTCCCATCTATGAAGGGGTAGTATGAGCCTAACCCAGATGGTTAGTAAGGGCAGATGATTTCCTCCTGCATAGTGGATTAGAGGCCTCCTGATTTGTTTGGGAGGTGTGCATATGCAGTCTCGAGAAAATATTTTCACAACGCCAACACGAGACTGGGCTGCATGAGCGCGTTTAGATGTTGCATATTGCAAGACGCAGGCCCAGCTATTTAAAAATAGTTCTAGCAAAATAGCAGAGGAGGAACCCAAATTGGTTTCTGGGATCAAGAGACGAGGGCGCAAGAGGGACGAGTAGATGTAATAAAAAGAAAGCATTACTATAATGGGGGTGAGGGAATTATCCTTTTGGAATTTGACAAATGGAATTAAAAAACAATTTAGAATTAGGAAATTTTACCAACGATGTGGGTTAAAATGAGCATCGGGAAGAAATTGACCTATCGTATCATCTGCTCGGGTACCCAGGTTGCATCATACGTTTGAGATAGTTGTTGTATTGAGATACCAACAGACTAAACAGGGATTTTCCTGAGATGTTCTCAATATAGCCGATATACCATATATTCCAAAGATGGGAAAAGACCACCATGCTATAACTGTGTGCTGAAGAAGCCCTTCGCCACACGTATAGCGCGCTCTTGCCCATTCCATACACCTTCCATATAATGTCCTACCGGAGGTGTAGGTGTGTCGGTGCTGCGCAGTAAAAGTAGCGAGCAGCCTGCACTTAGCACCGCATCCACCGGGCGGAGGCCTCTCTTGCCTCTCTTGCCTCTCCTCAATATGAAACGCACCATCGCACGACTAAGAGAGAAATTAACTCCCTTCTTCCCGCCCGTGGCTGTTGCGCCTCCTTTTCGTAGCCCTCCGCGTCGCAGCTGCAACCGCAACTTTGGATGGATTCGTCATGCAGCTGGCCCGTTTGGTATACCAACACGCTTTGACGGGGAGTCGCAAGGGCGTGCCAAGTTAATGCAGCGGTATGCACAACAGTCCCAAACTTACCGCGTCCCATGCAAATCACCAACAGGACACACACCCACCGGGCATACATGCCTCCAAGGCGAACATACGTTGAATGGAGAATGCTCAGAATGTGCCTCCAGCCAAGGATGCCTATAGGTGGTGTAACACCGTGGCAGCGCACCACTTGAGGGCTTCACCGCTGTACGACTGCTGTAACAGAACATGGAAATACCAATCATCGCATACTCCATTACCTAATTCTGCTTCTTGTTGAAACATTCTGTCCGCTGTTGCCATACGCCGTTGCCGTTGCCACATTCTGTTGCATGCTGTTTTGCTTTACCGCGGCCTGCTTTGTAACTCGGCGTCGCGCGACTTGGATCTTCTTCCCTTCCTCCTTCGCTGCCCTTCCCCCTACATTGCTTACGTTGCCTAACCACTCAACCACTTGACACGCACCCCCATTTCCTGGGCGCAGTGCGCCTAAATGCTGCCACTGCCAATTACCACTACGCTGCTCCCCAACCTCTTCCCCTGCCACAGGGCAAAAAGAAACTTTGCTCTTGATCGACTCTTCGCGGCCCCCTTTGCATACAGGTAAGGGAAGGAGATCAAGTTTTACCGCATTACTTAGTGCTGCACCACCCGCTTGCTGTCTGCGCTGATTTTTCTGTAAAGTTGGAATCTCCATCTTGCATTGTATGATATTTGCTCCATCCTGCTGTAAGCTGCGATTCATCTCTTTTTTTATATTTATCTACATTCAAACTTTGGATTTGGTTGCTTTACGTTTCTTGTAAGTTGGTTCTGTTGGTTCTGTTTTTTTTTCTGTCTGTTCTCCTGCCCTGCCTATATCTTACGAGGCGTCGCATACACCAGTAAAACGACACACCGCATAGCACCATCCGCACAGAGGGAGATCGAAGCTTGTCCCTTGGAGGAAGAAACAAGTCAACCAGAAAAAGAGGTGTCCTTTAGCTTTTTTTCTATCCTTTCGCTTTTTTATATCACTGTCAATATTCTTCTTTTTTATATCATACACCTTCGCTTTCCTTGATCTCACGTCATCGTTTGATCCCTGCCCATTTTGGCGTAACGTCGCGTTAAGGTGAGTAGTCTATTTATAACCACCAGAGGGGAAGGCCGCGGTTTAGCGGTGAAGAAACAACGTTTTCGATAAGAAAAATTACATCGCTGGGTTGGTTGGAAATTTCTCTATTTAATGGTTTAATTTTTTATTTCGATTTTATATTGCCATCCTTCTCTTTTTTTACCATTTGGTGTGTGTGCTTCTCTGCTCTATTTTTTTGGCGGCAAGGCGCAGCCGGTGATCTCATGGGATAACCACCAAGGAGAGGAAGGTACACGCTCACACTCTTTTTTTTTCCGAGTGTTTGCGTATTATATTATACAAAATATTGTTTTTCTGATTTCATGGAGAAAATTTTTTTTTGCCATCCACCACCCACCGCTCGTGTCTGTTAGGTGTTCTTTAGCGCTGTTTGGCCTTACTAACGCATTTACAGATGTCATATAACGACAACTACTACGATCCGAACGCGGCCCCCCGAGGCGGTTACTACGCTGAGGGGTACCACCCTTCGGAAGAGGGTTTGAGCAACCAAGAGTACAACGAAGACCCTTACTACAACAGCCAGATGCAAGGCAACGTTGCTGGATATGAGCAAGGTGGCATGTATGAACAGCCACCTGAAGGATACGACCAGTATGACCAGCGCTATGTATCTGACCCCAACTTAAACCAACAAGGTTATTATGACCAAGTCCCCCGTGGCGGCCAGATGAACGAGGAGGCTTTCTCCGATTTCAGCTATGGCCCCAACGGCGGCAACGGTGTTGGCAGTGGCATTCCACCCGGCACCCCTTACGACGGATACGGTACCCAATACACCCCATCCCAGATGTCGTATGGTGGACCACGCAGCAGTGGAGCCTCAACGCCAATTTACGGTGCCGGCCCATACGACCAGAGCGGTACAGTTTCACTGCCTACCGACCCCTACCCTGCGTGGACCGCTGACAACCAGGCGCCGGTGAGCATTGAGCAGATTGAGGATGTGTTCATTGACCTCACAAACAGGTTTGGATTCCAGCGTGACTCCATGAGAAACATCTTTGACTATTTTATGGTTATGCTGGACTCTCGTTCCTCCAGAATGGCACCTGCCCAGGCTCTCTTGTCGATCCACGCTGACTACATTGGTGGTGAGCATGCAAACTACAAAAAGTGGTACTTTGCCGCCCAGATGGATGTTGACGATGAGATTGGGTTCCGCAACATGAACTTCGGTAAGCTTTCCCGTAAGGCGCGCAAGGCGAAGAAGAAGTCCAAGAAGGCGCGTAAGGCCGTTGAGGAGAATGGCGAGGATACCGAGAGGACCCTTGCCGAGCTCGACGGCGACAACTCACTGGAGGCTGCCGACTACCGTTGGAAGGCCAAGATGAACGCCATGGCCCCATTGGAGCGTGTCAGAGATGTTGCGCTCTACCTTTTGCTGTGGGGTGAGGCTAACCAGGTTAGATTTACACCAGAGTGTCTCTGTTTTATCTACAAGTGTGCCCAGGACTACCTTGTCTCTGACGCCTGCAAGCAGCGCACCGAGCCGGTCCCTGAGGGAGACTACCTGAACAGAGTGATCACCCCTCTATACAGGTTTATCAGAAGCCAAGTGTACGAGGTTGTTGATGGCCGCTACGTGAAGCGCGAGCGTGACCACAATAAGATTGTTGGTTATGACGACGTGAACCAGCTCTTCTGGTACCCAGAGGGTATCTCGCGTATTGCGTTTGAGGATGGCTCTCGCCTGATCGATCTGCCCTCTGAGGAGCGCTACATCCGCCTCGGGGAAGTTGAGTGGTCGAGCTGTTTTTTCAAGACATACAAGGAGATCCGTAGTTGGTTGCATCTGATCACCAACTTTAACCGTGTCTGGATCATCCACGTCACCATGTACTGGATGTATACCGCGTTCAACTCCCCAACGCTCTACACCAAGAACTACGTGCAGGTGCTCAACAACCAGCCACTGGCGTCTTCGCGTTGGGCTGCTGTTGCCCTTGGTGGTACTGTTGCCTCTGTTATCCAGATCGTTGCCACCATTTGTGAGTGGGCCTATGTTCCTCGTAAGTGGGCTGGTGCTCAGCATCTCACGAGGAGGTTGGTCTTTTTGCTGCTCATCCTTGGTGCCAACTTGGCCCCAGTTGTGTTTGTCTTTGCATGGGCCGGTCTGACGTATAAGTCACGTGCCGCCCACATCGTTTCGATTGTCTCCTTTTTCATCGCCGTGGCAACCCTCATCTTCTTTGCCATCATGCCATTGGGCGGGTTGTTCACCTCTTACATGAACAAGCAGAGCAGAAGATACGTTGCTTCGCAGACTTTCACCGCTTCTTTCAGCAAGCTGAAGGGTCTGGACATGTGGATGTCCTACTTTCTGTGGACACTTGTGTTCCTCGCCAAGCTCTCCGAATCCTACTTCTTTTTGACCCTTTCTCTCAGAGACCCTATCCGTAACTTGTCCACCATCACAATGAGATGTGTTGGTGAAAAGTGGTGGGGTAATGTGCTCTGCCAGCAGCAGGGACGTATTGTTCTGGGCCTCATGTTTGTCACCGACTTGATCCTTTTCTTCCTCGATACCTACATGTGGTACATTGTGATCAACTGTGTCTTCTCCGTTGGAAGGTCCTTCTACCTCGGTATTTCGATCCTCACCCCATGGAGAAACATCTTCACCCGTCTGCCAAAGCGTATCTACAGTAAGGTGCTGGCAACCACAGACATGGAGATCAAGTACAAGCCAAAGGTGCTCATCTCCCAGGTGTGGAACGCCATCGTCATCTCCATGTACAGAGAGCACCTGCTGGCCATTGACCACGTTCAGAAGCTCTTGTACCACCAGGTGCCATCTGAGGTTGAGGGCAAGCGTACCCTGCGTGCCCCCACCTTCTTTGTCTCGCAGGATGACAACAACTTTGAGACTGAGTTTTTCCCACGTGACTCTGAGGCTGAGCGTCGTATTTCCTTCTTTGCCCAGTCTCTGGCCACCCCCATCCCTGAGCCCTTGCCGGTTGACAACATGCCAACCTTCACTGTGTTCACCCCTCACTACTCTGAGAAGATCCTCCTCTCTTTGAGAGAGATTATCAGAGAGGACGACCAGTTCTCCAGGGTTACCCTTTTGGAGTACCTCAAGCAGCTGCACCCTGTTGAATGGGAGTGCTTTGTCAAGGACACAAAGATCCTGGCTGAGGAAACCGCTGCGTTTGAGTCCAACGGCGAGGAGAAGGACGAGGATGCCATGAAGAGCCAGATCGATGACCTGCCCTTCTACTGTATTGGTTTCAAGAGCGCCGCTCCAGAGTACACTCTCAGAACACGTATCTGGGCCTCGTTGAGGTCGCAGACGTTGTACAGGACCGTTTCCGGTTTCATGAACTATGCCCGTGCCATCAAGCTCTTGTACAGAGTTGAGAACCCCGAGATTGTCCAGATGTTTGGCGGCAACGCCGAGGGCCTTGAAAGAGAGCTCGAGAGGATGGCGCGCCGTAAGTTCAAGTTTGTCGTCTCCATGCAGCGTCTGGCCAAGTTCAAGCCTGAGGAGCTTGAGAATGCCGAGTTCTTGCTGCGTGCGTACCCGGATCTCCAGATCGCCTACCTGGACGAGGAGCCTCCGCTCAACGAGGGCGAGGAGCCACGTATTTACTCCGCCTTGATCGATGGCCACTCTGAGATTATGGAGAACGGGCGCCGTCGTCCCAAGTTCCGCGTCCAGCTCTCCGGCAACCCAATTTTGGGTGACGGTAAGTCGGACAACCAGAACCATGCGCTCATCTTCACCCGTGGTGAGTACCTCCAGCTTATCGACGCCAACCAGGACAACTACCTGGAGGAGTGTCTCAAGATCCGTTCTGTGCTTGCCGAGTTTGAGGAGCTCAACGTTGAGCACGTGAACCCATACGCCCCAGGCCTCAAGAACGAGGATGCCGACGACTTCCACCCCGTTGCCATTGTCGGTGCGCGTGAGTACATCTTCAGTGAGAACTCTGGTGTCCTTGGTGACGTTGCCGCTGGTAAGGAGCAGACGTTTGGTACCCTCTTTGCCCGTACCCTTGCCCAGATTGGCGGTAAGCTCCACTACGGCCACCCCGATTTCCTCAACGCCATCTTCATGAACACGAGAGGCGGTGTTTCCAAGGCCCAGAAGGGACTGCACCTCAACGAGGATATCTACGCCGGCATGACCGCGGTGTGCCGTGGTGGCCGCATCAAGCACTGTGAGTACTACCAGTGTGGTAAGGGCAGAGACCTTGGTTTTGGCTCCATCCTCAACTTCACCACAAAGATCGGTGCCGGTATGGGTGAGCAGATGCTGTCGCGTGAGTACTACTACCTCGGCACACAGCTGCCGCTCGACAGGTTCCTCTCCTTCTACTACGCACACCCTGGTTTCCACATCAACAACATGTTCATCATGCTGTCGCTGCAGATGTTTATGCTCACCGTTGTTAACCTGAACGGCTTGGCCCACGAGAGTATTATCTGTCTGTACAACCGTAACAAACCAATCACTGACGTTCAATACCCATTGGGCTGCTACAACTTGATGCCTGCCATTGACTGGATCAGACGTTACACGCTCTCGATCTTCATTGTGTTCTTCATCTCCTTCATCCCATTGGTTGTCCAGGAGCTCATCGAGAGAGGTGTCTGGAAGGCCACCCAGAGATTCTTCAGACACTTGTGCTCGCTGTCTCCAATGTTTGAGGTGTTTGTTGCCCAGATCTATGCCTCTTCGCTGCTCAACGATATCTCCGTTGGTGGGGCCCGTTATATCTCCACCGGGCGTGGGTTTGCCACCGCCCGTATCCCATTCAGTGTGCTCTACTCGAGATTTGCCGACTCCTCCATCTACCTGGGATCCCGTTCCATGCTGATGCTCTTGTTCGGTACCGTTGCCCACTGGCAAGCTGCGCTGCTCTGGTTCTGGGCCTCGTTGTCTTCGCTCATGTTCTCTCCGTTCCTCTTCAACCCTCACCAGTTTGCTTGGGAGGACTACTTCATCGACTACAGAGACTTCATCAGATGGCTCTCCAGAGGTAACACCAAGTGGCACCGTAACTCTTGGATTGGCTATGTCAGATTGTCGAGATCGCGTGTCACCGGTTTCAAGCGTAAGGTGATTGGCGACGAGTCCGAGAAGGCTGCCGGTGACGCCGCAAGAGCACACCGTTCCAATGTGTTCATCAGTGATACCTTCCCATGTATCATCTACACCGCTGGGTGTTTTGTCGCATACACCTTCATCAATGCCCAGACAGGTGTTGAGACACAGACTACCGTCAACAGTGTTTTGAGAATTGTCATTTGTGCATTGGGCCCCGTTGTGATCAACATGGGTGTTTTGTTCTTCGTTTTGGGTCTCTCTTGTTGTTCAGGTCCACTCTTTGGAATGTGCTGCAAGAAGACGGGCGCGGTTTTGGCTGGCTTTGCCCACGGTGTCTCCGTCGTTGTCCACATTGTCTTCTTCATTGTCCTGTGGGTCACTGAGGGATTCGTGTTTGCCAAGATGCTTATTGGTTTGGTCACCATGGTGTACATTCAGCGTATGATTTTCAAGGTGATGACCCTGTTGATGCTTACCAGAGAGTTCAAGAACGACCACTCCAACACTGCTTTCTGGACAGGTAAGTGGTACGGCGCCGGTCTTGGATGGGCCGCCATGACCCAGCCTTCGCGTGAGTTTGTTGCCAAGATCATTGAGATGAGTGAGTTTGCCGGTGACTTTGTGCTTGGCCACATCCTTCTCTTCTGCCAGTTCCCCATCCTCTTGATCCCACTCGTTGACAGATGGCACTCGATGATGCTCTTCTGGCTCAAGCCAAGCAGACAGATCAGACCACCAATCTACTCCATGAAGCAGGCCAGACTCAGAAAGAGAATGGTGCGCAAGTACTGTACTCTCTACTTTACCGTGATGGCCATCTTTATCATTTTGATCGCTGCACCTGCTTTGGCCTCCAGCCACATCAGCCTCACAGAGAATGGTTTCCCATCCTTTGCTGAGGGTTTGCTCCAGCCAAGACATCAGAATAACAATGACACTGGTACTCAGCACCTTACTTTGTCTTGGACAACTTATAGTTGGACCACATCCACTTCGTTGAAGACTTTCTCCACAAAGGCTTAAGCGTGGGGAGGTGTTCTCACACACTGCTGGGATCCACACTGCTGGGATCCTGACACCCACACTGCTGGGACCTGGGAGCTGCCAGTCAATTCCGATTGATTGGCCACTCATGTAGATTACCATATGTTGGTATATATGGAGAATGTATCAGGGCGATAGTATATAAGAAAGGAGTTTATAGGTATAATGGTGGGTGGTGGTGGTGGTTTGGTATTGGTATTTATGCAAATTTGCACGCTCTACTAGCATAGCGCGTGTTTCTGAATCTTTTTGCTAGCCTTCCCCATATTTTTTAACCTGCTTAGATCTTTAGTTCAGTTTCTCCCTGACATTATTTTATTTTGATTGTATCTTTTGATTTGTTGATTTATACATATGTTATTATATATCAGTTATCATATAAAGGCAAGCCTACATTAAATTTGAACACTCCTACAAGGATTATTGGTTAATCATCCCCTTTCTGTATGCACTCTGGAGTGTCTTGACAGTCTGATACCTGATTTACTTCAACATAATAAATGAACCTCAAATCTCAATTCAATATGCACAACATAAATGAACACAAATCTCAATGTGCACAACATAAATGAACACAACTCTCAATGTGCACAACATACATAGTACATGATCAAATCTCAAAATGTCATTGACTAATTAAATAAAAATAACTACATCTCCTGTATGTTTTCCCACTTGACACACCTTAGGGCACGACATGGCCTTTGCGTTCCGTACTAACTTCCACTACAACCCCCTAATCACTACCTAATCACTACCTAATCACTACCTAATCACTGCGTAATTACTACCCCCAATCACTACCTAATCACTACCTAATCACTACCCCTAATCACTTCAACCACCTAATGGTGGAAGAGCCTAATGGGGTTCTCCACATACACAATGTCAAAAGAGTCAGCTGCATCGAAAACAGCCCTATCCATGACAGAACCCGAAGGGGCTGCAATGTACTTGACACCAGACCTGGCAGCCCTGTACACGTTGTCTGGGAATGGGAAGAAGGCGTCTGAAGAGAGGGCAACGTCGCGCAACTTGTCACTCCACTCCTTTCTCTCAGCTGGAGTGAATGGCACGGGCACCTCGGCAAACTTGGAGAGGTACTCTGACTTCTCTGGCTCCGTTGTTGGGATCTGGCCAGTGACAAAGAGATCAATTGCATTGCTCTTCTCTGGACGCTTGACACCCTTGGCCCACTGGATTCCCAGGACGCGTGGGTGCTGTCTGAACCACCAATTGTCAGCCTTGTCGCCGGCAAGACGTGTGCAGTGGATACGGGATTGCTGACCGGCACCGAGACCGATCACCATACCGTTCTTTGCGTAGCAAACAGAGTTGGACTGTGTGTATTTGAGAGCGATGGTGGCCACTGTGAGGTCAACGGCGGCCTGCTCGGTGAGGGCAGTGTTCTTGGAGACAATCTCCTTGAAGCTCTGCGAGTTGATGATGGCATCGTTGCGCTTCTGCTGCAAGGTGATACCATACACTTGGCGGGACTCCGATGACTCTGGCGTGAAGTTGGGGTCGATCTGCAGGACGCAGTACTTTCCATTCTTCTTCTTCTTCAAGATCTCCAAAGCCTCTGGCTCGAAACCTGGCGCAATGACACCGTCAGAAACCTCCTTAGAAATGATCTGGGCAGTTGGAACATCCACAATGTTGGAAAGAGCAATGAAATCACCAAAGGAGGACATACGGTCAGCTCCACGGGCACGGGCATAGGCATTGGCCAATGGTGACAAGTTCTCAATATCCTGGACGAAGTATACCTTCTTCTCAACCTCGGACAATGGGAGACCAACAGCAACACCGGCCGGGGACACATGCTTGAAAGAGGCGGCAGCTGGAAGGTTCAAGGAGGCAGAGAGCTCCTTCACCAATGGCCAGGAGTTGAGGGCATCCAAAAGGTTGATGTAACCTGGGGAGCCACTCAACACCTTGAATGGGAGTTCACCCTGGCTGACAAAGGCCTGGGCAGGTCTCTGATGTGGGTTAGCGCCGTATCTTAGAGGCAGCTGGGAAACGTTCTCGCTGTATTGCTTCCTGAAGAAATCAGAGATGGCAGCGTCGTAGTCTGCGGTGTGCTCAAAGGCCTTGAGGGCAAATCTGTTGCGGGCCTCCTTTGACACTTCTCCGTTGGCCAACTCCTCCAGGAATTTGGGGTAGTCCTTAGGGTCAGACAAGATGGTGACTCTGGCGTGGTTCTTTGCCGCAGCACGCAACAGAGTGACACCACCAATGTCAATCTCTTCCACCGCCTCGTCAATGGTGACGTTGATCTTGGAAATGGTCTCCTTGAAAGGGTAGAGGTTGCACACAACGAAATCCACCTTCTCAATGTGCTGGTCTGCCAGGTCCTTCTCGTCGCTCTCGAGGTTTCTGGCCAAAATACCAGCATGCACAGCAGGGTGGAGGGTCTTAACACGGCCACCGAGCATCTCTGGGGCATGGGTGATGGAAGAAACATCCTCGACAGGGAAACCGGCATCTCTAACAAGACGGGCAGTGCCACCGGAGGCAAGGAGTCTCACCTTGTTGGCAACGAGGCCCTTTGCAAGGTCAAGCAGGCCAGTTTTGTCATACACAGACAAAATTGCAGTCTTGTGGTAGTCAGACATGGTTTTGAAGCAACTCAGGGGAAATGGGGAGATGTAGACGATGTCACTCAAATAATTCCAACCGGTTATGTATCGAAATATACTCAATGGCTATCAGGAGTTGGAAAACTGAAAAAAAGGTCGTCACCGTATTAGCCGTGTAGTGCGTTATCTCATCAACAGAATTTCATCAATCGGATGTCACTACAGCCAGAGTATATTAGCTGGTTATTACAGGCAATGCAGGTTAACAGAGCGGAGTCAGAAGGCAGCTGGGAGTGTAGGCAGTTAGCGCAGCAAGCGCAGGAAGCATAGAGGGGGGAGGAGTAAAGGGAGTGGAGTAGAAAGGAGCAGAGGGAACGGAGGCAGAGGAGGGAGACTAAGGTAGAGGGAGGGAGAGGGAGGCACAGGAAGGGGGACGGAGGCAGAGGAGGGAGAGAGAAGGATGCAGAAGGATGCAGAAGGATGCCAAGGGTGGATAGTGGGAGAATGAGAGCCGAATATGTCAAGAGTGGGAGGAGGAGGGAAGGGCAGGGAAGGGCAGGGAATGGGACAACGCACGGTGTGAGGGGGGAGATGAGAGGGGAGGATGAGAGGGCGCAGAGATTTCGTAGCAATGGATGCAGATGAGGGGAGGGGAAAGGGGGCAGAGGGTACAGAGGGGGGCAGAGGGGACGGGACAGATGGGGGCAGCTGTACTCTGAAAGGCTGGGAGAGAAGAGGCAGAGAGGGAAAGCGTAGGCCTAAGGCAGGAGGATTGCCAGGCAGGAGGATGGCCATGCAGGAGGATTGCCATGCAGGAGGATTGCCAGGCAGGAGGATGGCCAGGCAGGAGGATTGCCAGGCAGGAGGATGCCCAGAGAGGAGGATGGTAAGGCAGGAGACTAAGAGAGGCAAGAGAAAAATAGGAGAAAAACAGGAAGGAAATGAGGGTGACGATATGTCAGAGAATTCAACTATGGTTTTCATTATTGAAACGTTTAGAAGGATGGCGATGGCAGGATATTGTATTTTAAATCATCGAGATTGTCCAGGTTGTAGTACATGTCTGCGTATCAGCCAGTGGTTGAAAGACCAGCGCAGCACACTGTGTATGTGGGTGTGCAGGCGCACGGGATTTGAAAAATTTGGATGAACATGCAGCTACGATGCAGTGTGAATGCAGCCTCTCAATGAATTTAATTGCAAACATGGATCACTTGAAGAGGTCAAACTGCCTCAGAGAGAGGTGCAGTTGGGGGCAGATTGTTTGAGAGGGGATTTGAGAGCGGTGAAGGCAGAGCTCATAGCACATCGCACATCGCAAAGAGGCGTGGTGCTGCAGATACACATCTTAAGCTGCTTAACGTTAAAATATACCTTAATGTACAATGAGTATTGGGACGCCCAGGTTTCGTATTAAATGTTTGAGCTAACTCCCAAGCACGACAAATTTATATGTAAATTTCCCATACCTGTCATTGTAACTCTCGCCATACCTGAGGCAATTCTGATTATTATTCGCCGGTGCAAATTCAATGCATTTCCAGGTTAATTCCAAAACCTGCTTCATATCTACATCATATAAAGCTAATTGAACGGATAGTGAGTACATATATTAACAACCACAATGCAAGGCTCTGGCACTAGTAAACATCCTCCCGCATGAAATCACCAACTAAATATACTAAATCACACTGACAAAGGGAAAAGCCATCCCAACCAGCAATCTGACCCGTTCCGAACACCACGTCTTAACCGACTCAACATCAATGTTAAGCCGCTTAAGATCTGTATCTCCAGAGAGAAAGGGTGTTGTGCTTCTTCCAGGTGTGTCTTCTTCCGGCCTGGGTCTTGGTGTATCTGTGACCCTTGTTGAGACCTCTGGACTTCTTGCCAACGGAGGTAAGACCTCTGGCCTCTCTGTGCTTGTGGACAGGGTTGGCGATCCAGTTGTAACGAGCATCACGTCTGATGGCCTTGTGGGATGGGTCGACAAGGATAACCTCAAAGTACTTGTAGGTAGAGTCCTGGTTAACCCAGTAAGAGTTGAGGACTCTGAGGTTGGAAGCGCGTCTGCCAACTCTCTCCTCAGCGGTAGACTGAAGGGATCTCTGGTACTTGAGCTGGTTGATACCCTGGTTGGTTGGCTTACCGTAGGTGGCACCCTTTGGAGCTGGTCTCTTTCTGCCACCTCTTCTGACACGGATTCTGTAGATGACGAAGCCCTGCTTGGCCTTGTAACCAAGACGTCTGGCCTTGTCTGGACGGGATGGGCGAGAAGCACGGTGGATCACGTTCTTCTGACGGTACTCCCAACAACGCACACGCAAAAGGAAACGCATGACGTCGGACTGCTTCTTTCTCTGAAGCTCCTCGAGATATTTGTAGGCACCCATTTTTCCCTGTTGTTAAATTATAATGTTAGTACTAGATGATACTATACAACAAGTCTTTTTGCTCTTTTGAATAACCGATGTTTATCTATTACTTTTCACCTCTGCAAACTCTCTCCCTCCGTGTGTAAAGGGAGAGCGCAGCGTACGCTGCGGGTGTGCTCAGTGAGGTGAAAAGTTTTGGAAGCAGGGTAACTTTGGCAGAGAATCTGTCACGTGTATTGAGTTAGGGTTAGGGTAAGATGAAGTGTTTCGGTGATGCACTACAGCAGAAGGGCCGATTGACCAAGAGGAGGGATCAGCTGTTTGGACTCTACAAACAATAATTAACTGGTGAGATGAAGGGCCTGATTCTACCCATATATATAGAAATATTAAGTAATCTTAGTGATCTCCATTTATATCTATAATCAGTCTTGCTAATAGGGATTGCATTTTCTTCCACTGCAATGTTCCCCCTCTCTAATTAGTTGGTGCACATACTGTCTTCAACATAGTGTAACCCGCTCCTACCAATCAATGAGAGGATCGTGAATGCAATCCACCACTGGTGAACAGGTTGCTGCGAAATACGGATTGCACTCAAATGATAAGCCATTATTCTTCCACTACACTACTCATAGTGCTCAGCCTGGTGATCCGCGCTCGTACTTCGTCAATTACTACCAGTACTCCGCTATAGTACACTAACAGCATGTATCTTGTACACGGAATTGTATGTAATTACACTACCCTGTCTGCCTTGCGCTGCGAGCTGACTTCTCCCCGACTCCGGCTGGTGTCTAAGCTGTCTTCCCCAGACAACTGCATGTGCTCAACCCCAGAAATAGTCCGAGTCCGACTGTAAGGGTATGAAGTAATCAAATGGACCAATAATTGCAATTCCCAACCCCTATATACCACCAGACCTTCAATATCCAATAGTTGTACCTCAGTCGAGGACACCAATTGTCTTGCAAAACCTCACTTCCCCTACCGTATCCAACCAAACCCCGTACGTGCTTTTACACGTGATCGAGAATTGCGTAATATTTTTCACTGAGTCACAGTGCGTACTACCCACTGGGTGCATAGCGAGACGCGCAGTCTGTCAGGATGCAAGTACACGTAGACAATCGGATAAAGGCACTTGTAAAATATATGTAACTGTATATATATATATATCTGGATATCTATTTTGGATCATTGGAAACTAGTTATAACTCAACAATTCACTCAGAATGTCCTCACCTAGACAGATCCAGCAGCTATCGAACTCGTTCCAGCAGGCGGTGATTGGATCACCCCATGCAGTCTCCACCTCTCCAACTACATCGAGCAGCTACCTTGATCAGCGCAGCAGAGGGTTGTCAGTCTCCAAGCCCCAGAAGACTCTGAAGCCATTCTCTACCGGAGACATAAAGATCCTCCTGTTGGAAAACGTCAATCAGACTGCAATTGACATTTTTAACGAGCAAGGCTACCAGGTTGAGTTCTACAAGACTTCGCTGCCAGAGGAGGAGCTCATTGAGAAGATTAAGAACGTGCATGCCATTGGTATCCGCTCCAAGACCAAGCTCAAGGAGAACATTCTCAAGCATGCCAAGAATCTGGTGGTGATTGGTTGTTTCTGTATTGGCACCAACCAGGTTGACCTGGAGTATGCTGCCAAGAGCGGTATTGCCGTGTTCAACTCCCCATTCTCCAACTCGAGAAGTGTTGCCGAGCTGGTGATCGCGGAGGTTATCTCCTTGAGTCGTCAGGTGGGTGACCGTTCCATTGAAATGCACACCGGTGTCTGGAACAAAGTCTCGGCCAGGTGTTGGGAAATCAGGGGAAAGACGCTGGGTATCATTGGATACGGTCACATTGGAGCTCAGCTCTCTGTGCTCGCTGAGGCCTTCGGAATGAACGTTATCTACTATGATGTTATGATGATCATGGCCCTGGGTACTGCCAGACAGGTGAATTCTTTAGATACTCTTTTGAGCCAGAGTGATTTCATCACTTTGCACGTGCCGGAGACCCCAGAGACCCATAACCTCTTGTCGGCTCCTCAGTTTGCGGCGATGAAGGATGGTGCCTACGTGATCAATGCTTCAAGAGGTACTGTGGTGGATATCCCAGCTCTCATCGAGGCGATGAAGGCTGGCAAGGTTGCCGGTGCTGCTCTTGACGTGTACCCACACGAACCACCCAAGAATGGTCAGTTCTTCACCAATGAGTTGAACCCATGGATCTCTGAGCTCACCTCGTTGAGGAACGTGATCCTCACTCCTCATATCGGCGGATCTACGGAGGAAGCCCAGTCTGCCATTGGTATTGAGGTGGGCACCTCTCTTTCGCGTTATATCAACGAGGGTATCTCTACAGGTGCTGTTAACTTCCCTGAGGTTGCACTGAGGGCCCTCAACTTGGACCAAGAGAATGCCGTGCGTGTTTTGTATATACATCAGAACGTTCCTGGTGTGTTGAAGACTGTCAACAATATTCTGTCCAACCATAACATTGAGAAGCAGTTTTCAGACTCCAGAGGCGATGTTGCATACTTGATGGCCGATATCAGTGATGTGAACATTGCAGATATCAAATCCTTGTATGAGCAGTTGGAACAGACTCCATACAAGATTTCCACGAGATTGCTCTACTAACTGAAGGGCTCTCACTTCGAGGATGGCTGGTTGAGACTTGGTTGCCTGATTGAGGTTAATAATGCTACTGAGAAACAAGTGAGATTCAATAGATTTTCGGGCAAGTCCGCATGACTATCTATTGTTGGGTGTTTATGAACCGCTTAAAAATTTATATAAATAGTGCTTTGATTTGATGCAATTTAATAGATACGATAGAAATAGCTGTGCCCCATGGATATCTTTGCATTGGATACTGATGGGTTTAGTAAATGGGAAACCCTGAATATAAAACAATAAAACTACGAGAGCATTATCCCGTGTGGTATACCACTGTTTCTTATATCGTAATTTGTGTATTATTTTTTTTCATTTGAAATTAATCAATCCAATACTTTGAAATCAGTACTGCCGAAAAACAAAGAAATTTGCAAAGTTTGCAAAATTATTAATTGAGTACATAACATATATTTTGCTTGTAAAACTGACATAGTTAGTAGTTTAATAACAATCACCTTCAAGATTAGAGTGTCTGACCATAATCCAGCAATAGAAAAGTGATATAGTTGTGATAGCCTTACTACAATAATTCACTAGAATAATTGACGCCAACGATGGACAGCGAAGCACAATCAAATGACGATCACACAACAACTCTGTGAAAGTATATGTTTGATAAGACATAATTCTAATAGTTTGGAGTGATGATTATATTTGTCTATTATTATATAGACCTTGTTTATGTTCTTTGGGAGAATACTTAAGGCGTAGTTAGGAAGCGAGCAATGTACAGCGGTTAAAGCATACGTAGTGTCATAGTTAAGGTGCTAGGATATATGCTTTGGCAATAAAGATAGGCACAAGATGAACGAATAAATGAGCCTGACTGAAAGAAGAGATCGATCCCAAAACAAGAAACGCAGATGGACAAAACTTACTCGCCCATGGTGTGAGCCTATATCTGAGAAGCATTATAGTTGAGAAGCACCATAATTAAGTAGCATACTTATGCAGATCGCGATGCATTATCTTATTCAGAATCGTTCAACCTCCCCCTCTTCCCGTTACTTGAACCACTGCAATATATACAATCATATTTCAGCATATATCAATGGTACAATACGAGCAGTGATCCATCAATGAGTGACCGTACTGGTTACTCCATATTTCCTTGGCCCCATCCATCGTATATATATATGCCATGCAATAAACAGTGTAGGTGTTCACTAAGTGTAGGTGTTCACTAAGTGTAGGTGTTCACTAAGTAGGTGTTCACTAAGTGTGTATACATAGTGCAGTTTTCTTACATTCTGTAGGCGTATTACCTGGTGCAAATACGCTACATAGTGTGGGCTCACTCCCTATCACATTGTAGGTTATCGCTTATCTGCCACTTATCTGTCGTACAATTAATCATCGACTCCCCCTATTGTCTACCGCTGAGTAGCGCTGGTCATAGTTCTCTCCTGCATCAAGCACTGTGTTTAGGCAGCGTAAGTAGTGTAAGTGGTGTAAGTAGTGTAGTGTAAGTAGTGTAAGTAGTGTAGTGTAAGTAGTGTAAGTAGTATAAGTAGTGTAAGTAGTGCAAGTAGTGTAGTGTGAGTAGTGATGGCCCTCTCTGACAAGGGATGGGCGTCTCCATCTGCCAATTCGCCACGGCCCCTTACAAGTGGCGACTAGAGAGCATTAACAGTATGGCGTGCCATTAAGCGTCAAGGATCAATGGCGGGTTGGAGGGTGTCCACACAAGACTAAACACAGTGGAGCCCAACGAGGCAAGACAAGACAAGACAAAACGAACAAGACAAAACGAACAAGACAAGACAAGACAATTCCCCAAATAGGAAAGCAGAATAGATAAGACAACACAAAGAGGGGATATCATTAGAGGCTACAAGCGTCTGCATTATAAACAAGCCAATTCCTCTATTGGCTGTCGTTTTATTAAATCACCAGTTCACATTATCATCATATATCCTTGTTGCACACCACCATTCCGCAATCAACGGTGTTTTTCTTCATTGATAGTCGTAGGATAATCACCAACAAGCTGATTACTTGATTACTGATTGTTACCATATAGATTTATCACCAAGGTGATTGGTATCGACTTGAATCATAACCCACTCTTGTCGTCCATATCGCCATCCACTTTGCTATCCACTTGATCACCCGCGACCATCGCTCAACATCATAATAGACATTCATCTCAATCATCATGTCATTGACTTCTGCTGCTCCCTTTCTCGCCCTTTTGGGCGAGCAGGACCACTCCCTCAAATCATATGCCCTCACCTCCCTCAACTCCCTTGTTGATCAACTATGGGCTGAGATCGCAAACAACATCACAGAGATTGAGGAGCTCTATGAAGACGAGCACTTTTCTTCACGGCATTTGGCTGCGTTGTTGGCATCTAAAGTGTACTATAACTTGGGCGACTACGACTCATCTGTGAAATATTCCTTGTTCTCAGGCACAGAGTTCAACATCAACGAACGCAGCGAGTTTGTCGAAACCATCGTCAGCAAGTGTATTAATCAGTACATCTTGCTGTCCCAGAAGAAGTTCAACGATAGCACCGGCAATGTGACTATTGACCCTCAGTTGACGCTCATCTTTGAGAAGATGCTGGACAAGTGTGTTAGCGATGGGGAGATAAAGCTTGCCTTAGGTATATCGCTCGAGAGTTACAGACTCGACATAGTTGAGCGGATTTTGAACTCTTCCGTAACAGCAGAAAATGGATCTGAAGATCCTATCGCTTTGATCAATTATGTCTTGACGTGTGCTACAACTGTGATCTCCTCTATCCCCTTTAGAACTCAAGTGCTCAACTCCCTTGTTTTGTTGTTATTATCTTCTAAATCCCCCGATTTCTTCCTCATCAGTAAAATTGTCGTGCAGTTGAACGATTATAAGTTGGCGCACAGGATCTTCAAGAGTTTGCTGACGGAGTCCTCTAATGGAGCTTCTACCACCACTTCAACTCCGTCAAATGTGTTGACTGCTTTCCAAGTGGCATTTGATCTTGTTGCCAGTGCATCTCAGGAACTGTTGGACAAATTGATCGAGATCCTCAATGCGGATACCTCTTTATCCTCACTCCCATATACCGCTCGTCTCACAAAGATCCTCACTGGTATCCCCACCTGCGATTTGGACATTACTTTCCTGTTCAACAACAACAATACGGACATCTCTATTCTTAACAAGACAAAGTCCCTCTTGGATGGGCGTAATTCGATTTTCCACTCTGCAGTCACGTTTTCGAACGCTTTCATGCACACAGGTACAACGGACGATGGTTTCTTCAGGAGTAATCTAGAGTGGTTGGGCAAGGCCTCCAACTGGAGCAAGTTCAGTGCAACAGCTGCACTGGGTGTTATCCACAAGGGTAATTTGAACCAGGGAATGCAGTTGATGCAGCCTTATTTACCGGGTAATACTTCGTCTCCATACACGAATGGTGGCTCGTTGTTTGGGTTGGGTCTGATCTACCAGGGCCACGGAAAGGACGTCATCAAGTACTTGAAGGAGAAGGTTGTGGAGTACAACGGAGGCGATAGCGGTGCAAATGGCAACTCCTCTTCTGATGCCGCTTCTTCTGCAGAGGTTATTTTGCACGGTGCTTGCTTGGGACTCGGTGTTGCATCCATGGGCCTTGGATCCCAAGACGTTTTCAGCGACCTCATGGCTGTCTTGTATAGTGACAATGCCATTTCCAGTGAAGCTGCTGCGTTATCAATGGGCCTTGTTATGCTAGGCTCAGGTAATGAGAGCGCCACCCAGGATATGTTTACTTTTGCCCAGGAAACCCAACACGAGGGTATCATTAGATGCTTGGCTCTTGGTATCGCACTCATCAACTATGGTCGTGAGTCAGCCGCGGAGCCAGTGATCTCTATGCTTATGGGCCACCAGAACCCAATTCTGAGGTATGGTGGTGCATTTGCGATTGCTCTCGCTTACTGCGGTACAGGTAACAATTCTGCCATCCAGCGCCTCTTGCACTTTGCCGTCAGTGATTCTTCCGACAATGTGAGACGTGCGTCAGTCATGGCACTTGGATTTGTGCTGCTGCGTGATTACACGACTGTACCCACCATCGTGGAACTCCTGTCTGAATCGCATAACCCTCACGTTCGTTATGGTACCGCCATGGCATTGGGTATCTCTTGTGCTGGCCGTGGGTTACCCGCTGCAGTTGAAGTGTTGGAGAAGCTGAGCAGCGATGCCGTTGATTTTGTCAGACAGGGTGCCCTTATGGCCCTTGCCCTTGTTTTAGTGCAGCAAAATGAAACTACAACCAACGGTAAAGTAAAAGAAGTGCGCGAAAAGTTTGTTTCTGTTGTTGGAAACAAGAACGAGGATGCACTGGCCAAGTTTGGTGGTGCTGTTGCACAGGGTATCATCGATGCCGGTGGCCGCAACGTAACCATTCAGCTTGAGAATGCTCAGACTAACACTTTGAATATGAAGGCAATTGTTGGTTTGGCCATCTTTGCCCAGGTATGGTACTGGTTCCCATTGACCCATTTCCTGAGTTTGAGTTTCACTCCAACAAGTGTCATTGGAATCACCGGTGATCTGAAAGTACCGAAATTTAACCTGCACTGCCATACAAAGCCCGACGTTTTTGGCTACCCACCAAAAGTAGAGGAGGCAGTGGAGAAGCTTCCCGAAAAAGTTACCACTGCGGTATTGAGTACCACTGCGAGGGCCAAAGCACGTGCCAGAAAGGTTAAGCAGCTGAAAGAGGAGGAGGAAGGACAGGATGAGATGGATGTTGACAAGGAAGTTGTGTTGAAGGCGGAAGAAGAATCAGAATCGGCAGAGGCAGAGGCAGAGGCTGCTGCCAAACAAGAGAAGCAAAAGACCCTCTCCACTGATGTTTTGGAGTCTGAGTTGCCTAACCAGATTGATAGCGCCACCGTTATTGGCGATGTGGGTGCATCAACCGATTCCAGTGCTGGATTATCAACTTTCTATAGCAAGGTTCCATACTCCCTGGAGAATATGTCTCGTGTGTTACCTGCGCAGTTGAAGTACATTGCGTTTGTTAAGGATGAACGGTTTACCCCTATCAGGAAATTCAGAGGAACAAGTGGGGTTGTCGTTTTGAAGGACTCTTTGAGCGGGAGTGAGACATTTGAGCGTATTAAAACCGTGAGGGAGTTGAACAACAACGAGGCACCTGTTCCAGAGCCATTTGTTCTAAATGACAGTGATGACGAGTAGCGGGAGGCGCATGTGCTCTTTTTTTAAAACTATTTACTGATATAAATCCAATGGTAGACATTATTACTATTATACTTATCAAAATAAACTTAGGAGGCGATAGTGACAGTATTGATAGATGTGCAGGTGGGTTTCTTGATATTACTAGCAGAATTGACTATACATCGACGTTCACCGGCTCATGGTTGATTTAAAGAAACCTGGCAAGAGCCGGTCCTAAGGTATCTCTTTTTTCTGGAACCCCTCTCTCTTTATCGAGTTTCTTCTTCCTCAGCTGTTTCTCTTTCTTGAGATTGGCCTCAATTCTCATTGATCTCTGGCTCACCACATTCTGGGTCATTTTCCTCTTATGCCTACGGAGGGCAGAGTTTTTACCCTTGACATCAGGACGCAGCTCTGTCTTGACATCATCGTTATTGGCTGGGTTCTTCTTTGCGTTTGTGATCTCAGTCAACTCTTTCGCTGTGAGTCTCGTCTGATTTGCTCTTTTATCAACCGTACCGATGACGTTAGGATCGAGCGAAATCATATCAGGCGAAAGCTTGTTGAGGAGAGAACGAACCTCTCCTTGCTGTCTCTGCTTGGCTGTTTCGTATGGGTTCAACTCCAAGGCATCGAAGTTGGCTTCACCAGCCCCTGGCACGATCAAACTTGAGATTCCTTGGCCATGGCCAACTCCGAGAATATCCTCAAAAGGTGCAAATCTGGCTGTTTGAACACGTGAACCAGGTAACAGATGAGTCATATACGGCGAGTTTTGCCTTGACTTCAAAATGTCCTTCCAGATAGTCACGTTTGGCCCCCATCCAACAGACACCAGTCCTGTGTCTGAGATATCTAGAGTATGAGCGGGGGTTGGGGTGAAATAGCTGTCCACCTCTTTGAAATTACGAATATCCCACACTTTGAGAGTTTTGTCTGCTCCGGCAACGGCCATATACCTACCATCTCTGTTTACCGCAATAGCCCTAACGGGGCCCCTTGAGGCCTGGATCTTTACCAATGGAGTGGGCATGTTGGGAGCCCACAACGAGACAGTTCCGTTACCATGGCCCAAATGCATCACTGCATTCCATGGATTCTGCCTCATACACTGGGTGGGTCCTAGTTTGGTTCGTTGTTCTGCTACAAGTACTCCGGTGGTTACATCGTGGTATTTGAGATAGCCTGTCTCTCCAGCAGTAACCAGAAGGAAATGGTACGGTAGAAAGTCCAGGCACGTTGCTTCTATGTGCTGTTTGAGCCTGTGGAGTTCGGTTCCCTGTTTGTCATATATGAATGTGTATTTCTTTTGGGCTGCTGCAAAATATTGGTTATTGTGTAAGTATTTCACCGCGTGCACCGTCTCGTTGAGGTGAAGCTCACAGTCAAGGTTGCCCGTTCTCCAATCTATTGATGCAACGTGGCCTTTTCTACCTGCAATCAACAAATCTCTTCCATTTCTAGTGTAGTCCAATGTGTAGGGACCAAATTCCTTTAGTTTTAACTCGAATGCCTTATTGGCCGTTCCCACATCAACGTTCTCTACAATGTCCTGCTGTTTGAATTTGTACGTCCTCTCCATAGCCCCTTCTGCCTCCAAGAATCCAGCTTCCTCTTGGAGCAGGATATCTGTCTTCGTGGCAGATCTTACTGCATCCTTGTAGTCTTTGTCTATCTTCTTGAGGTTTGCCCTCAACTTCTTATCCTGAGTATATCTGAGCTTCCCCTTTCCATCTCTTTGGTATTTGGATTCCCCAATTGGGGCACTTCCTTGCGACATTTTGTGTTAAAAGAGGTTACACCAATGTTTAATTGATAATTCTATATTTCTTAGAGCAAATCCTTTGAAGTGGCCTCTCTTCGCTCCACAGATAGAGTTCCCCACCGTTTCAGTTATTATATACTGCGTACACTATGAAAAATTTCAAGCCCATAAATATTTTTTTATTAGTGCTGTACTACTCAAACAGTATGCACGAGGCTTGTGATACGCACGTTATCTCCTTTTTGGGAAGTACACAAAGGCACCGGCTGCCAATATTCACAAAGTATATTAAGAAATTTATATTTCTATAAATGAATGGATGAATAAATGGATGACCAAGTATTTTCTGGTAAAATCGTTTGGCCAGACTTGACAGCCCTTCCTCCCCCGCCAACCATGTCCGGTAGCGTCGAGTCTCATGTAGAGTCTCATAGGACACTTAGGAGAGTGCTGTATGATACACTGTTTAGGAGTAAGAGTAAAACCCGAAAAGAAGGATTGGAGGGGTTATTTAAGCAGGAACGAGATTTAGACCAAGAGGTTGTTGAACAGAGTGTTTCGCAACGAGAGACTGCTGAAGAGAAAGAAGGAAAGGCTCAATTCTTGAGTGAGTGCATTAGCATTAATAGAGACCTCTGTAGAAGGGTGACCAAAGAACCGCATCTAGATATCCAATTGTGCAATTTCCTTGAGCAGCCAATTGGGAAGGAGAACGATTTCAAGGAATCAGGTAAATGGAGATATAAAATTTCGAGCAGAGATGGTTCTTGTAGTAGTGAACATCAAGAGGTGAATCGGGCTGACCCCAGTACCAAACATATTAGGGCTAATGATTGCATTGATAACAACTCTGATTTCGGTCTCAATAGCACCAAAAGTGATTCTTTCACTGCTGCAAGTTTCAGAAAGCTACTGAGATGTCTTACTCTCCCGTCGTCATCTGTAAGACATTCTGTGCTCAACATTCCTGACGTGTCGAAAGATAGGGAGGCATCCTCAAAGAGCGAGAAACACCAGCGTGGGAAAAGCAGCAAATACGATGTTGCAACTAATGAAGCGGCTGGAATGATGGACCCACACTTGGTATTCAGCTGGTGCGTATGGTGCAGTAGGTAGGTAAACCATCTGACAGAATATCTGATATTAAACTCATACTGATGATACTATTCACCAGACCAATTGAAGGAGACCCTCATCATAGCAATAGTTGCTCGCTGGAGAAAGTAGGACATATCAATACATTAGCAGTGAGTAAACGATTCATACACAGGCCTCAGATACATTCCATTCAACGGGGTTGCAACGAAACCGTGCACTAACATCTGAAGGACCTTACCTGGGGCAAGCAAAGGTTCAGTCGGAAACAGAATGATACACAATCTCAGATACATATTTTTAGAAGAGGGTTCAAGCCAAGCAGGCACTCGTACAGTATTGCCAATGGCGGGATTATCTACTTTGAAGTTGCAGACTCTGACGGGTGTCAACTATGGGAGAGTATTTTAGCTATGGTTGTTCTGAGGCTGCCTCTTGACTCCTCACTAAACTACAGTGTGTGTGGTGTATCCTGGAAAAGGGCACAGAAGAAGAACTACACACTAATAAAGATATGGCTGTGTATCGAAAACCCAAGCATAAAAGAGATCAGAGAGTTGTGCAGAAGCATATCCATCAATGTTCCACATAGATTACGAGAAATCATCTATAAAGGTTTATATGTAGTGAGTGAATCAAGGGTTAACCAAACACCACACAATTTGAACTGGGATTTACTAACAGACATTATAGAAAAATAGGGATTTACAGGTTTTGAGGGTATTTGGTTAATTGGCTTGCGGGAAGACAAGGCACCATCGGCCAATGCACCCTTGGAGAACTTTATTATTGCTATCATTCAATGGAGAAAGAGAACTCAATATGTCTGAAGACTTATATAATGGTATGTCTTTGGGGCGACTATTAGAGTATTATAGCACTGTGTCCAAGTTAGCACTCAAACTGAATCAGTATAAAGACAGATTAGCTAATCGATTACCTCATTATATGACACTATATACGTATAGAGGAGACACACACCGGCTGCCCTTCCGAGGAAATGGTGGTTTAAGTTTCCCAATTGTTTATAGTAATATTGGAAATGGTGAGATGTGTATATTTCTCCAAGTTTGAGCGATCGTCAAGTTCCTTGGTCCATTACAAATTTCACACACTTTATAGTCACCCGTAGGTGGAGGATCCTCTTTTCTCGAATTGTGGTGTGAAAGATTACATAATCATAGATGTGGGATGAGTGCATGCCTCTTTTTAGTGGTATTTTCGTATTTACAGCCTTTTGCGAGTGTCCATCCCACTGAAGAATTTCACTCTACACCGTGAAAAGTTGTTTAAATGCTCAGTTGAGTGAACAATTGGTGTTTCTAAAAGGTCTTCTGAGCCCTCACAACGTCACAGAAGGGCCCAAAACGCCTTGGTACTCAGAGAACTCTACGCACATTGCTACTTTTCGCCTGCTTTCCAGGGTTTTTCACTCACTTTTCACTCTTTTTTCACCATGTCTGTTATGAGAGCATGTGGATCCCCACTGTTGGGTGGGATCAAGCAATCTCTCATTCAGAGCACTATGCTGGTTCCCTCTATGAGATGTGTCTCCAGGAATATCCACATGAGGGGCACTCTTAGAGCACCGGATGGTTGCATCCCAGTTGGAAGGGGCCCCGCCACATCCATATTTGGCGTCAATGTCAAGAGCTGCACCCGCTGTTATTCTTCTCAATCTGCCAGGAGTTCTAGAGGCCCCTACTTGAAGAGTGGAATTTTTGGGACGGTGCTCATTTCTGCGGGTTTATTACTTGGAGGCGTCTATATGCTTGATGCCAGAAGTGCAGTATACGAATACGTGGTGTGCCCAGTCATCAGGGCCGTCACCACTGCTGAGCAGGGCCACCGCCTGGCCATTGTTCTTATGAAATACGGGTTGTCACCTATTTTATTCGCCGACGAAGACCCAGAAATATTGAAAGTGGAGGTTTTTGGTAAGACTCTATCAAACCCATTGGGTGTGGCCGCTGGTCTCGATAAGGAAGGTGAGGCCATCGATGCGCTCTTCAGGCTCGGGTTCGGCTACGTGGAGATCGGCTCCATTACCCCTGAGCCTCAACCGGGTAATCCACAGCCTAGATTTTTTAGACTCTCAAAAGATGAGGCAGTTATTAATCGTTATGGGTTCAATTCCTCGGGGCATTGGAATGTTTTAGCCAGGCTAAGGGTCAGACTACAGAAGCATTTGAGCAGGCAGCCAAGCGGCGTTGCGGCCGCAGTTGACGCGGCTCACATCTCTTCTGCATCTACTTCCAGCGAGCCGCATGAGGCTCCTGCATCCCCAGTGAGCCACACCACCAACGCATTTGCGAAAGATAAACTGTTTGCTGTTAACCTTGGTAAAAACAAGACAGGTGATGAAATCACTGATTATACAGTAGGCGTTCAGAGGTTTGGACCGTATGCTGATGTTCTCGTAATTAATGTGTCTTCTCCCAACACCCCGGGCCTGAGAGACCTCCAGGCAGAGGGGAAGCTGACCAACTTGCTCAAGGCTGTAGTTGCTGAGAGAAATGACCTTGATGGTTTAATTGTGGACAGCACAAGAAAGCCACCTGTTTTGGTTAAAATTGCCCCCGATCTGACAGAGCCGGAAATCGCCTCTATTGCCAAGTCTGCGGTCGATGCTAAGGTGGATGGAATTATTGTCTCCAATACTACAATCCAAAGGCCAGTAGACCAGCTTCTAACCAGGGGGGCAGTGGTTTATGAGACTGGTGGACTTTCTGGCCCGCCTGTCAAGCCATACTCTCTTGCCGCTCTGAAAACCTTGAGAAAGTACACAAAGGGCACTGATTTGGTACTCGTAGGATGTGGAGGTATTTCTTCTGGCAGAGATGCCGTTGAGTTTGCCAAAGCAGGCGCTACTTTTGTCGAATTGTACACTGCTTTTGCCTACAAGGGTCCTGGGTTGGCTGCTAAGATTAAGGGTGAAATTGTAGAGGAGTTGAAAAAGGAGGGGAAAACATGGATGGAGATTGTTGGTGAGAATGATAAATAGATTATTGGATAGATTATGTATTGATTCGCTTACAGGTGGTGTGAATATAAACATGTAGCGTAATTAACATAAAATGGAGTTCCTCAATTGGGAAGCACGTAAATAATCACAATCAGGCAAAAACAGCAACAACCCCGTAAACGAAAACCACTAAACAAATATCGCTTATTACATTGACGCCGATTTCTTGGTACTTTGCAATCATCAAAAGCCTTTTCGACCATCTTGGCGGCAAGAACCCACCAACCATTCCGAAAATCGTCATCAGAAGAGAGTCTGCCTTGTAGTAAATACTACGCGATACATAAGTGATATATATGCTTTGGAAAATTAACTCCAAAGTGAGAAAATATAAGAAAAAATTGGAGTGTGGGATGAAGATATCAGTCGAGTCTTCAAGGGGCCTTACGGTTGCATATATGCCTTCTGTATAAATAGTGTATAGTGACAATAAAGTTAGAGGAATAAACCTCGAGATGGCAAACCATCCCTTGAGCTGTCCATTCATATACTTGATGTATTTGAGATTGTTGTCGTCGTATTCTATCTCCTCCTTGGTGCGGGCAGCGCCGAATGGGGAGCCGGTAGATTGGGAAGCATCACCTAATGGGGAGCTGCCGAATGGGGAACCAGAGCCATTTTCAAACATCGACTGTAATTGCTTCATGAAATCATCCGGAACAGCGGACGAGGGAGAATCTCCGCGTGGGTCACCTCCTTCAGTACTTCCATTAACCGGATGGGAATGAGCAAACATACTCTCAAGGAGTTTGTCTAGATCCTGTTGTGAGGGGGGAGCGCCTGAAGGGGTCGCAAACGGCTCATCGGAGTCCTGATGAAGAGGATCTGGGATCACATGAGGACTTGTGACTTGGCTGATATCAGAAACAGGGTCGTCTTCAAAGTGATTGGAGTCCTTGGGGAAAGACTGCGAGATTCTCTTCGAATGGCTGGGCCGAACAGGTGGACGGGTAGATACCTGGGGTACGGGTTTATTATCAAGGGGAGATTCAGTGGGCAGATTTGAGCCAATCGAACCAGTGATCTTGTTTAATCTGTTTGTAGCACCACCTTGTGCCAATTTTGCTGCCCTTCTCTCCCGCAAAATGCGTCTCTTATCCGCCTCGCTGAGTGGGGTGGACATATTAGCTGATTGGACTGAAACAACTTGTTTATTGTATGGAATTATTTCTTCACCGTCAAAGTTGGTTATGAAGAAAATCAAATTAGGTATTTCTGCTACTTTTGAGGCGATGGTTATGTGTCGTTGTTGGATGAAGGATTG